>CM076576.1:890734717-891218551 GCA_034641835.2 Pinus albicaulis
CAAAAGTTGACTGCAACAGCGCTCTGCCTTGAGGCAGCCTCATTCTGCTCATTTTGACAAGTTTTGGGAGATTTGATTTCTGACAAGGAAAATGAAGTCAAAATTGAAAAATTCCACTTGGGTTGGAAATTATACTCCAATATATTTCTAACGAGCTATCACACGCCTAATTTGGACACCGGGAAGGCCTCCAAAAGCTTCCTGCAAAATGCACTATGTAGCGCACTACTCACAAGATGCGCGCTACCCATACAGGAGGCGCGCTACCCACATAAGGTGCGCTACCCACATAACACCAACAGCCAGTGTTAATTAACACGGGCGCTACCCACTTGCTGGGTGCTACCCATTGGGCAGGGGCGCTACCCATACAGCGATAGAGCCAAAAAATTTTGTTTTTGCGTCCAATTTCGTATCAAATCGGCTCCATCGACTTGCAAGTAGGTTTCTAAAGGTTGCTCAGTAAATTTTAGCATGATTGTGGTGTTATTAATGTTTGGAAACAAGCCTTGGTTGAAGAGAAATGTATAAACCCTACATTTATATGCAGATTTATTCCTTAAGGGTTTCGAATATATATGGACAGTCTTGTGAAGGGTTTGTGAACTTTTATGATTGGTATATATGCTCATGCCTGTATTGCTAGTGGCGCCCTAGCACATTATATACATAATCCTCCCGCCCTTAATTTATCATCTTACCACTGCTGTCACGTCCTTTCATGTTTTCACATAGTCTCATGTTGACTTATCCATATCCTCCATCACCATAATATTACCACTGCTGCCATCATCATTCTATTACCACTGTCATGGCCATTTGTTTCACTGTGGTCATTGTCATATTGTTCCCATTCTCCATTGATAAAACATAGTCCCATATTTGTTTGCTCCTTTGAAAAATTTTGGCCAGCATTACAAAAGGCTGTTGCATACATTACACTGTCTACTCATTTGTCAAAATTTTCTCGTGATCAAAACAGAGACTGTCTTTAATGCCAATCCACTAAACAGAGCTATTACCACTGTCACTTGTTTTCTTATGATGTTTTGGTACATGTGCAATATATTTGGGTTTTGAGCATACATTGAAACTTTGACTTCACTACACCTATATCAACACACATATTGCAGACATCTTGTTTTCATAGCCATGTCAGAGACAGATTCAGTTTATGAGCAGGAGTATGACAGTGATTCCACAGCAGGGCATTACTTGGGAGGATTTCATCTCCCGTGACTTCTTCACAGCGCCACAGCCGCCTCCCGAGGTAGTTTATGATGAGGGAGAGCCTTCACATCAGCCATACATCCCTGAGGTCGAGCATATCAGTGCTCTATTTTTTGTGACATACCAGCGAGGCCACAGGACCTTATTTGCAGCTACACGGCGAGTATTATCTCCACCCGGGGTGAAAGGGGTCTCGCCGACTCCATCAGCAGAGTGAGTATTATCTCCACATGATGTGGAAGGGGTATCGCCTTCTTCTTCAGTACAGGTACAGATCTAGGACAGGGTCAAGAAGCCCATGCATGATGAGGGCCCATCAGGAGGCCGGGACACGGATTTCACGATCATTGATGTTGATGCGAGCTCTCCTAGCTCGAAACTGAAAGAGATCATCCAGGAGCAAAGGGCCGAGACTGACACGCTAAAAGATAAATTGCAAAAGGCTCAGTGGGTGATAAACTACCTGGAGCAGCGCAACAAATATCTAGAGGATGAGCACACACTTTATGAGCTGCGGCGAATCCGTGAGGATCGACAATTGGCCCGAAAGAGACCAGATGATATGACACCAGCTAATCGAGATTCTTGCCTCACGCATGTTAACATTCATCTGGAGAAGTTGTTGGCAAAGGCCAACAGAGACAAAGACATGCTTCACCACATGAAAGGTCATTATTGGGCTAGCATGCATGTCTGCAAAGCGAGAATGAAGATTCTGAAGAGGAGGTTGAGCAAAACACTAAAACGGAGGAAAAGGCCTGATCCACTCTGGATTTTGGCCGAGGTTTTGTTGGCTGGACATGATACATGATGGAGGGTCTTCGCTCTGAATTTGAGCAAATTTGGAGAAATTTTTGTCATTTTGAAATATTTTGGTCCAAAAACAGATTTTTCCGCTATACGGGTAGCGCGTCGATATGCTCACTTTTGTTCGGGACACTTGCTGAAGGAAATATTTTCATTTTTGGGTTTGTCATGGTAATTTATGCATGCTCAAGAATTTCCGAAGCATTTCATCAGATTCTGGATGGTCAAAAGGCCCAAAAACACCATGAAAACCACCTTGCTGCCACCTTTTGCACCAGCAGGAAGTACTTCTGGGAAAATGAATTTTTGGAGAGGCAAACGAGCTCGAAATTGGGAAATTCCACTTGGGTTGGATAGCCAACATCCAGTGCTTTCCAACGAGCTATCATGAGCTCAATTTGGATGCCGGGAAGTGCCTCAAACTCAGGCTGAAAGGCGCGCTACCCATACAGCTCAGGCGCACTACCCACATATATTTTTGGCTGATTTTTCAACTTCCAGCTCAGAATTTCGGCCAGTTGGGACCAGTTTTGCTTGTGAATGTAATTTTTGAGTTTTCATGATGTAAGTTGAGGGTTTTCATGTAACTTTGGCTCATTTTTACCTATTCTAGAAGATTCACTCTCAAAAAAGTGAAAATCATGTAAATGAATCAGTTTCCACTCTTTTAGAGGCAAGCTGTTAGCTGCCTAGATTTTAGCTCCTTGATTAGAATTTGGTTGAAACTGATCCCTGAAGAAGGAATTCGACCCCTAGAGGCATGGGAAGGGGTTAGGATGCTCTATATGATGTAATTTCTCAATCCTTTTCAGGGGTTGGATAGGTTGGACTCTTGGGAAACTTTTGGCACACTATTGTACATATTTTTCATATTTTGGCTAAGGAAAGATCAGAGGTTTTGCAGCACCTATTGGGATTCTTGTGGCTTTCAGTTCTTGATGGTGTTTTCTCTCAGTTTATTGTAATTTATTTCATGTTTAATGTATACCATCCCTTCTTATGCTTCTGAAACTAAATGAATGAGTAGATGAGGTTGAATCCATTGTCTACAGTGCTCTGCCTTTGAATTCGTTTAGTTTTACATGTTTTTTCCTGTTTGGAGAGGATCCAAGTTCTTCTTTGCCCTCTTCAGCTCCCTGTCTTTCTGATCCATCCATATACTCAATCAAAAGCATCAAGACTATTGCCTACCTCGCCCCAACTCGAATTCTGCAGAGATCTGGCCTTATCCCCGGACCCAAAAAATGTTTTTTCCCATTTCTCCAACAAAAACTAAAAAATTCAAAATCAAACATTCCTATCTCTTTACTAGCCTAAAATCAGTATTCATTGTTCATTATAAGTCATCTCAGCCCCTCTGAAAACCTTTTGCCGAGATAGACCCGGAGAGAGCCCTCTCCTGTCCTCGTAGGGCTAGCTACGAGGCTGAGCGTGGTTTGATGTAGCCTTGAGTTTTACCTTATTTCAACCTAAGGTAGATTTGAGCACTAACAGTATGTACAAAGGATGGGCAGTGTGTATGTACCACATGGTTTGGAACTTCTACCTGTACTTCATGATCCATGTTTTAGATGTAGCATAGCTCCAACTATGTTATTTCTGTTGATTTTTTCACTCGTCAAGGGATGTAATATGCACATATTATGTTGGCCTTGGAGGAACAATTCATGATGTATTGGATTGTTGAGCACTTGGCTTATGACGAGGACTTGATCCTTGATGATGCCATCAATGAAGGAGGAGAAGTACTGCAGCTCTTACCCTATTAGTTGCTTGAGGAAAAGAAAAATTTTGGAGGGGAGGACTGTAATATTCCTACTTAGCCTAAGCTAAGAGGAATATTCAATTTTTTTTTTAGTTTCTGTTGCATGAATAAATGAATAAAGGAGGACATGTAAAACTCCTAAAAATACTGAATAAATCAATGCCCATGTGAACACAGATAAATCAGGGCCATGTAAATAATCACTTGTAGGTGTGAAAGGGGTTTGAACTTTGAGACTGGGTCAACCTTGACCAAATATACAGTGTTGTCTAGGTTCAATGTATCTCCTAAAGGGATAGCGCAGTTCTCGAAGGAGGCTCCTCATGTGAAAGGAGATGACTCATCAAGGTGGTTTAGGGTTTGCAAAGGATTTCATATTATAAAAGGAAGGGGAAGGCAACAAGAAGAGGTTGTTTTTGATTGATTATATTTCTGAGTATATTTTTTACTTAGACAAATACTATTCTCTGTTGTTTAGTAGAGAATTGTGCTGCTTAGCACTTGGAGTTCCTATGCAGGCATTTCACCTTTCCCTTTGAGCATTCTTGGAGGAGTATTTGCTGATTTGATCCACTATCAGGCTTGAGGCCAAGCTCTACTTCCAGTTGCAATGTAGATCCAGTGAGGGTTTGTCTGATTTTACAAGCTGCAGCAAGTGGGATTCTAGATCTGCAGAGATCTAGATTTTTTTGGGAGCCTCTTCTCATGGAGTGTGTCTTTTAACCTCCTGGAAGAGTGCCTCTCTTGTTTTCACTTCAGATCTATAACTTGGAAGTGGGCCATCTATGACATTTGAGATACAACACTGTTTCCATTGAGGGATTGTGTTATTTTTTTATGAGGTTCTTTATGGTGTCTTGATCACAGTTTTGATGAGAGATGTCTGGTGCTGGGTGTTGGGTCGTTAATATGCCATTATTATTATCACTTTTGAACACTTATTCCACCCATTTATACCATTCTTCATCACGTCATTTATTATAATTTATTATTTAAATCCATTTTATGATGATTTATGCTTCTATGAATGAATGTTATTTATTCTCCTTTATTTCTAATAAATTGATGATTATGAATTATTTTATCAATGATAGTTTTAATAAATTGGTTATAACATTATTCACCATTTTTAGCCTTCAAGATAATTTCCAGATTGAAGATTTGATCATTAAAGGTGCCAACTCATAAATGCGCTGGAATAAGGAGTGACATTTTTGCGGTTGAGATTCTGAGCAAATGAAGACAAATCTGGAAAATCTGGAACATGGGTTTTGTCCAGAACGGACCCAGTTAACTTTAGTGAAGAACGGTTTGCCCAAATTCGGCCCGTGTTGAGAGATTCGCAGAGTTCTTTAAGCACGATTTTCTTAGTTCTGTTGTTGCGGCCGTCCTCCAAATCTCAGCTGCAAAGCCAAATTCGCCTTCTTCTTGTTGATCAATTGGTTGGAAACAATATAATTTTGTAATAGAGTCATGTTGTAATTATCTCTATTGTAACCACTCTCTGCCCTCTTTGTATTTAAATCAGAACATAGATCAGAGATGGGAGGACTTCAGGGATGGATTCGAATGATGGAATTGAGGATGAATTAGAGAATCAGAATTGAGGATGGAAGAGAGAATGGATAATGGCTGAGCGATTGAGAGATTTCTTGTTGTAATCCATTATAACTCTGCTTTGATATTTTAATGTAAATCTGGTTTCCATTCATTCTTTTTATTCTGAAGTAGCCCAGCAGCATCCGCTGACGGCTAAGGGCCCAACCTCTGGTGGATTGTGCTGCTGCTGTATATTATTTCTTTGGTTTATGCGTGGTTTTTCTTATTAGCATTATTTGGTAATCTGATGTGTTGTTTAGTTTACATCACACGCTCTGTTATGCTTAATTTATTAAGGTTTCTAAAGACAGAACTATTGTATTGACTCTGCATCGTATCTCTATTCTTTTAAGTGTTGATCTTTACAGAATATTGTTGCTGTTTAATTACAGAGCCGCTGTGCTGTGCACTTGTTCATTAACATTACGAAATTTATCTTAGAAATTATATTTCCTTGCGATTGTTGAATTTATGAACGTTGCTGCTCCATTCTAAAAGACAGTCGTATTATTTATAACTAAGACTGACAAGTGGATTACCAAGATCAGATTGCTATTAATGTGTGCCGTGTGTTAAGTCATTGTGTATTTGTATTTGGATTTCCAGCGTTGTTTCATATCCTCTCATTAATCAATGCTGTTCTATTTCCTTGTGCTGTTCGATTTATTCTTAGAGTAAAGATTGCTATTAATTTGGCTTTGCTATTGTTCATTTCCATTAATTAGAGTTTGTTGTCCAGATTCTTTTAATTACAGTTTGCTGCCCATTTACTTTGTTGTTCTATTTTGCTATCTACCGTTCCATTTACTCGCATTTGTTGTTTTGGTGTGAGAGACGATCTAAGGCTGTAGTGAGCTTCGGCATTCACTGTCTAGCTCCCAGACCCGTGGTCTATGCTCTAATTTCCTTTCCATCAGTTTCCAAAGGGATGGGCTATTGTTGTCGAACCCTTGACTGATACATTGCTTATTTTTCCGAATGAATGATTTAGTTTAGAACATTTCAGTTTCTTGCTGTTCCAATTAGATTTCGTTTCTAGCTTTCATTTACTTTTGGATTTTAAGCACTATACTGCAAAACATTACTCTTGAGTAAATAGCCGCCTCAGACTGAGTACACTCTTGAAATAAAAAGTCGTCCCTGGGTTGATAATTAATGTGAAGGTAATTAGGAGTTAAAAAGACCCTTTTTTATCGCTCCACATTTTGGCGCCGTTGCCGGGGAGAGTGTAGCCATTTCTAAAGAGTAGTGTGAATCTGATGAGTGCCTGCTAAGGAAGAGTTGGATCTTAAAAACGAAAGGTAAGAACCTACGTGCGGAGCATGTAAAATCCCTGCTCCACTGTCTGCTTTCCTAACAGATTTGTTGTTGCTTTGTTGGGTAGAAATAGATGTTTGAATTTTTGTGTGAATGACTAGGGAAAAAATAGAAATTTTGAAAAATGAATTACATGATTTCATTCAAGTGGTGATGTAAGCACCACCCATTTCACTAACTAATTGACAGGAACATTGGAAGAAGGAGCTTTGAAGGAACACATGAAGGACATCTTATATTATGGTAAGAAATGGCTCACGTTTCTACTTTTGAATTTCCTATCAAAGATCTAGGAGGAGTGACACAAATGCACATAATTCCCCCATCTTTACCAAATTTTCATGGTTTAGCAAATGAAGATCCAGATACATTCTTATTTGAGTTCGAAATACTTTGTAGAGGGTATGATTATTGTACTAATGATCAAAGATTGAAAGTGTTTCCTCTTACTCTAAAAGGAGCAGCTCTCCGATGGTTCATGAGCCTAGGTGGGAATTGCATCCAATCATGGGAGGACATGAAGAACATATTCTTGAAAAAGTACCAAGACTATTGCAAATCCAATGAAGATATTTTCGGTATAATACAAGGGGAAGATGAAAGTTTGGAGGATTATGTAGATTGATTTCATTATAACCTTCAAAAATTAAAGCATAAGCATTTGGAGAAAGAGATCTTAAAAACACTCATTCTTAAAGGAATCAAAGATGAATTTTTCGAACTCTTAAATCTGATAGGAAAAGGTGATGTTTTTCAGTTATCATATGATGATGTTTGTGAGTTGTGCATAAGGTATTCAAGAGGAATCTCCAAGGCTGGTAAGAATTCTAGAGATGTTTGTTCTTTCTTTTTCAAATCTGCTACAAGAATAGGAGACATAAGAGCTGAAATCAATGATTTAATTGAACATTTTAAAGTTGATTTTATTACCTCTCTAAGTTCAAAATTGGATGCTTTGCAGGTTCATAAAAATCAAGAATTGGATGAAGTGTTTTTCACTCATGACCGAAAGGAGCATACCATAGATGGTTGTTCTTCCTTATCTAGGATGGAAGTAGCATATCAAAGAGGTGAGGAAGCTGCAATAAGGTCAAAACCATGGAAAACATGGCCTACAGGTATGGTTCAAAACACTTCATCTTCACTTTCTTACTTGCATAATTCATTATGGAATACTAATGTGTTAGGGCAGCCATGTCAATTTCAATATGGCCACCAATCTTGTCTACAAGTTTGGCATGGTTCACCTTATGATTGCATGACTACTCTCCCTCATCTTGTAGCACAAGCACATTATCCATATTCTCCACCAGCTCTTCCACAACACCTTGCTTGCCCATCAAAACCATTCACACAACCCAATCAACCACATCATCAAAATGCTCCATTCCTTACACATTTTCCTGCTCAACTAATTACATACCCTCACCACAATAAACCAGTACAACATACTTACAGTGTTGAACTGCCAAATTTACCCACCCTTCCCACCCATTCTATCTCACATGCGCCATTAGAGAAAACTTACAATGAGATTCATAATGTTTCAAATTCAAAAATTGTAGAAGTTATGGAAGAAAATGAGCTTACTTCTAGTTTGCATCAACAAACCATTTTAAAAGCTCAAGAACCTCATGATATGATGGGAAATCAAGAAAATAAAGGATATATTGAAGATTGATTTCACTCCATCACTTGTTTGCAACATTGCTCCACACTTCAACAATTTTTGACTCCATCTTTTCAAGGGAAGTTGGCTTCTCATACCCTAATTTTTATCAACATGTAATTTTCAAATTTGGGTATGTGCATACTAGAGGCCTTATTTCTAAAATGGTTCCACTGGAAATACTCTTATACATAAACATATTTGATTCTCAAAGAAGAGTAGGATAGTGGAGAAAATAAAATAAAATAAAATAAGGACATAAATAAATGCATTTTGTTTTTTTTGTAAAAATAGTTGTTTTTTTTTTTTTTTTTTGCAACACGCTATCGAAATCAACATCGGTGATAAATATTTCAATTTATTTGTGTATGTAGATGAATTATATTGCAAATAACAATTCTATAAACACTTATATTCATTTTTTATCACCAATTTGAAAAAATGCTTGAATATCATTTTTTTGGCTTGCGGGCTTGATGAACTTTCTCGAAAAACAGTCGGGACAGTCATGTTTTGAGGGACCAAAAATGAATATTATTAAAACCTGTTTCTACCCTAGGTAGCCCTTGATGTCTACTTTCTAACCCAATTTGAATCAGTCAATTTTGATTTGAAACGAAAAAGTTAGAACCAAAACATTGACCGGATGTCTAATGGGTAGCTCAAGAACAGAGTTGGGACAGTCAGTTTTTGGAGGCCTAAATGAATGAAATTTTAAAACCTGTTTCTATGGTAGATTCCCCTATGAATCTAGTTTACAATGCAATTGGAATCACTCATTTTCGATATTTTATGGGGAATTTATGATCAAAATACTGACTGTCTATCGTAAATCAGCACCCTTAAAACTATGTCTTTCCGGCTGTTCCTTACAGTATTTGACCTATCAATTCTTCTTTTCTTCAAAACCTGTTTCTATTGGAAATAAATAAATGAATCTACTTTAATTTCCAATTTGAATCATTCGAATCCGACATCAAACGAAAAATTTATGCTTGAAATATCAACGGTTGGTCTAAGCTGGGTAATCGGAAATGACTCTGTTATGCAGGTTGTTTTAACTAAAATTGACATATCATATCATCGAATTTCTAAAACCTGTTGCTACTGGAGATAAAACTTTGAATTAAATCTCATTTAGCTTTGGAATCACTCAATTTCGATGAAAAACAAAGAAGTTGTGATTAAAACACTGCTGGATAGTATGGTCGACCACTGCTCTCCCGCAGGTGAAAAATGAATTTTACTTTGTTATTTTCTCCGTGGATTTGTTCTACAGAGTAACTACTTGTTAGTTTTTTTGCATAATTCTTGGACTAGGAGAGCCCGCGCACCTCTCTTTCTCCATGGTTTAATGTTTTATTGCAGGTAGATACTCGTTTTTTGCAGGTCCTAGGAGAAAAAGAAGGTCAATTTATGGACGAGTGATTCTTGAAACAAACTTTAATAAAACAAAGGAATTTCATCTAACTCATTACCCAACGGATTCATAATAGAACAAATGAAGAATTGATTTCAATTTGAAGATTCATGTCTTATCACTGCTGCCAAAACATTTTTCAAAGAGATCATTTTTTTGACATAACATCACAGCTGTTGTAACTTAATTTAGTTATTTACATATTGTTTTTAAATAAAACGTTGTTTCTTTTCTGATATTTTTTATATTTTGTGTTTCAGGTGTTGCTTCATTCAAACTGTGACCCATCCTCAGCATCAATACAGTGAACAGCTAATTCATTCTTTGCGTGCTTGCATTTCATGCTTGTGCATTTTTGCTGTTCTTTTTCTGAAGGGACAGCGTTTGTGTGAACTTTTGTCGTTTGTGCTGTTCATTTTTCAAAAGGACATCAATTTCGTTTTATTATTCCTTTTCCAAAGGAACAACACCTTTTTGGTCAGCAATTCATTTATCACGGATCATTTTGCCATTCCTTTTCCGCGACTCTTTTTGCTGTTTCTTTTTCACGTTTTGTTGTTCCTTTTCGAAATGGAACAACACTTCTGCACTTTCACGTTTGTTGTTCCTTTTCGAATGGAACAACACTTCTGCATTTTCCATTTTTGTTGTTCCTTTTCCAAAGGAACGACACTTGCATTTTTGTTGTTCCTTTTCGAATGGAACGGCATTTGCGTTTTTGCTGTTCCTTTTCGAATGGAACGGCACTTGCGTTTTTGCTGTTCCTTTTCTAAAGGAACGGCACTTGCGTTTTTGCTATTCCTTTTCTAAAGGAACGGCGCTTTTAGTTTTTGCTGTTCCTTTTTCCAAAGGAACGACATTTGCATTTTCACACTTTTTTATGTATTTTTAGTGTACATTTCCTTTGTTGTTCCCTACACGGAACACCACTTTTTGAGTGTTTTTGCTGTTCCTTCAAAAGAGCAACCCTTTGGGAGTATTTTTGAGAGCAACCCTTCCTTCCTCTTATGAGATTATTCCTAATTCATCTCAACCACATTTTACTGATTCCCTTTCATGGCATGAAGTACACTACTTTTATGAGGACAAGAATTATGGATTCTATTGAGGCAAGTTAATATCATTCACGTTATGATCTTTAACAGGACAGCTCCTTGATGATAGAATATTTTCAAAAGAGACACAATTATTTATATACTACTTTACTGCATTGTTTTCTATTGAACATGATGTTGATTGATCATCTTAATACCATGCCGGTTCCACCCTTCTGGATTATAATCTTCTCTGTCTGTAATAAATGAGATTATGGGTATATTTTTCTATTGACATGTTCAACTTCTTCCACCATCCCTGCTTTTAAGGAATACTGAGTCTCCCTCTTTTTATCATAAAAATGTGTAATAATAACAAAATTTTGTTCGCAGATGGAGGATAGGGGGTCTCAGTACGAGCCAGCCTACCATGTTCATAAGGCTGTAACAAAGTGACATTCCCATTATGGTCACCACACCAGGGTTATGATCCATTTGATAGTCAAATTATCCTTGGAACAGGAGGTCTCATCACGAGCCGGCCTGATCACTTTTGCTACATCCCAGTGAATGGCAGTGTGGTTATCTGGTTACCACGCCAGCACACTGATCTCTTCTGTAGAACAACACTGTAACTCTCCATTTATAAATTGAGGATCCTAGCTCATATGGGTTAAAAAGCAACCCTGCCGAGGCTATGGACGTCTGCTGGCAGCAGCGGCTCTGCTTATGGTATTGAAGTTATATCTTATCGTCAATTATTACTATAATACCCTTTTCTTATTTTTTCTTTTTATCAGAGAAGTTATTTCCTTACTTTTTTCCCTATTTTGAACCTTTATGCATGAGAAATTGTTTTATGATCAATCGCATCATTTTTCAGCTAGAATATCGTCAGTAAAGCATCTTTTTGGCATATTGTCGTCCTTTTTCTCTCGTCGTCCTATCATTGATATGTGTACTCTGCTTTATTCACTGCTATATTGTTCATTCCCTTGCCTTGCCATCAGCACAACACCTCTCATATGCTTTATGGTCATGGAATTCCTTTTCCAATTGGAGGGGGGAATGTATGCATTATGGGATTGCATGCGATATGATTACTGCACTCTGCCATCACTTGTTGATTTGCCAAAATATTAGTATTGCATGTATACATAAGTTTTTCTGATTGAAATTTTTGCATGCATCTTATCTATTGCTTACACTATGGATTCAAGAATATTGTATGCAAAATAGTGCTTTGTTTACAGGAGAACAACAAGTATGGGCAGAATTCTATTCACAGCATGACTACAGTATTGCAACTAACAGAAGAGGCTCGAGCAACTCGCGAACGTGAACAATTCTTCAGACATGATGTGCTTACTTGGATTCCACCTTTTGCATCACTTTCAGCACCAACTCTGCCTACATCAGCTTCAACAACTGCCAGTCCATATATGTCATTCCACATTTTTGGAGGTAAAACTTGAGGTAAAATAGCATAATTTTCTGATTTATTACGAATTTAGGAGAATTTCATGAAAATCCATTTTGAGCATTATTTATCATCTTTCATTCCACATCTTTACCACTTTCCCTTTTTCAGCAGCATATCATTCTCGAGTATGGGGGAGTGTTCCTTTCATTCATTTCTTTCTTATGACCATGTTATTCATCATTCATTGCTATTTTTATTCACTCTCACCACCTCCATTATTCCATGTTGTTTTACACCAAGCATAGAATTCAACAGCTGGTAGCAACCACCTCAATTTTTTTCTAGCATCGCATGAGGGCATGCTAATTTTTTAGAGAGGGGGAGGAATTGCTACGCATGATGGATGTTTTCAATTTTCTTTCTCATTTAAGGCATACAATTTCATTTTTACACAATGCAGAAATTGATTTCCATAATATTTTTAAAAAAAACCATGAACTCAATTCTTGTGATTTCTGGAAAACACAGACGTATCATTAATACAAACCCAGATAATTTCAAGATAAATTGGTTCATAAAATTTCGAAAATCATGCACTCTCACCTACAGCCATTTTGTTTATATCTCATGATCCGTGCATCAAAACGATCTGATTTTTGGATCATAAAGGCATTCATATATTATAAATTTACTTGCCAAATTTCAACAAAAGCTGGTTTGTAGTTTTTGAGAAAATGGTTAATGAAGTTTGCTGTTACTTATATCATATTTTGCTGCAACTTCATAAATATAGTTGAATGTCAATGTAAAAATTGTTATGCCTTCATCAAGATTGCTAAAATTGAATATTCATTAATTAAGGAAGCATTCATTTCTTCTCAAATTTTTATTGCTTGGTTAACACATGGGTTTTGTCTTGGGGTTGCATGAAGACATGCAATATATTCAGGTTTTCGTTGCATGAGGACATGCAACATATTGAGTGTGGGGGTATGTTGGGTCGTTAATATGCCATTATTATTATCACTTTTGAACACTTATTCCACCCATTTCTAACATTCTTCATCACGTCATTTATTATAATTTATTATTTAAATCCATTTTATGATGATTTATGCTTCTATGAATGAATGTTATTTATTCTCCTTTATTTCTAATAAATTGATGATTATGAATTATTTTATCAATGATAGTTTTAATAAATTGGTTATAACATTATTCACCATTTTTAGCCTCCAAGATAATTTCCAGATTGAAGATTTGATCATTAAAGGTGCCAACTCATAAATGCGCTGGAATAAGGAGTGACAGTTTTGTGGTTGAGATTCTGAGAAAATGAAGACGAATCTGGAAAATCCGGAACATGGGTTTTGTCCAGAACGGACCCAATTAACTTTGGTTAAGGACGGTTTGCCCAAATTCGGCCTGTGTTGAGAGATTCGCAGAGTTCTTTAAGCACAATTTTCTTAGTTCTGTTGTTGCGGTCGTCCTCCAAATCTCAGCTGCAAAGCCAAATTCGCCTTCTTCTTGTTGATCAATTGGTTGGAAACAATCTAATTTTGTAATAGAATCATGTTGTAATTATCTCTATTGTAACCACTCTCTGCTCTCTTTGTATTTAAATCAGAACATAGATCAGAGATGGGAGGACTTCAGGGATGGATTCGAATGATGGAATTGAGGATGAATTAGAGAATCAGAATTGAGGATGGAAGAGAGAATGGATAATGGCTGAGCGATTGAGAGATTTCTTGTTGTAATCCATTATAACTCTGCTTTGATATTTTAATGTAAATCTGGTTGCCATTCATTCTTTTTATTCTGAAGTAGCCCAGCAGCATCCGCTGATGGCTAAGGGCCAGCCTCTGGTGGATTGTGCTGCTGCTGTATATTATTTCTTTGGTTTATGCGTTGTTTTTCTTATTAGCATTATTTGGTAATCTTATGTGTTGTTTAGTTTACATCACACGCTCTGTTATGCTTAATTTATTAAGGTTTCTAAAGACAGAACTATTGTATTGACTCTGCATTGTATCACTGTTCTTTTAAGTGTTGATATAATACTGCTAGTCTTTACAGAATACTGTTGCTGTTTAATTACAGAGCCTCTGTGCTGTGCACTTGTTCATTAACATTACGGAATTCATCTTGGGAGTTATGTTCTTTGCGATTGTTGGATCTATAAACAATGCTGTTCTACTTTGAAACGTAGTCGTACTCTTTCTAACTGAGATTGATAATTGGATCAGATTACTATTACGGTGTGCCGTGTGTTAAGTCATTGTGTATTTATATTTGACTTTCCAACGTTGTTTCATATTCTATCATTAATCAATGCTGTTCTATTTCCTTGTGCTGTTCGATTTATTTTTAGAGTAAAGATTGCTATTAATTTGGATTTGTTGTTGTTCATTTCCATTAATTAGAGTTTGCTGTTCAGATTCTTTTAATTACAGTTTGCTGCCCATTTACTTTGTTGTTCTATTTTGCTATCTGCCGTTCCATTTACTCGCATTTGTTGTTTTGGTGTGAGAGACGATCTAAGGCTGTAGTGAGCCTCGACATTCACTGTCTAGCTCCCAGACCCGTGGTCTATGCTCTAATTTCCTTTCCATCAGTTTCCAAAGGGATGGGCTATTGTTGTCGAACCCTTGACTGATACATTGCTTATTTTTCCGAATGAATGATTTAGTTTAGAACATTTCAGTTTCTTGCTGTTCCAATTAGATTTCGTTTCTAGCTTTCATTTACTTTTGGATTTTAAGCACTATACTGAAAACATTACTCTTGAGTAAATAGCCGCCTCAGACTGAGTACACTCTTGAAATAAAAAGTCGTCCCTGGGTTGACAATTAATGTGAGGTAATTAGGAGTTACAAAGACACCTTTTTATCGCTCCACACTGGGCTTTACCTTTCACTTTGGTGATCCATCATTAGCTTACTAATCCATGTTACGTTTAGATCTAATATTTTATAATGTAATGTTATATTCAGAAATTACTGCAGAATTTTACAGATCTACAACTTAGAACTTAGATCTACTCTTATTTATGCATGATTTGGTCAAAGCCCCAAGGAGATCTTGTAAAGAAAACTATCTAGTTTCTAGATCTGAAATAGATCTGATGTTTTGTCCACAAATCTATCCTAGATCTGAGTTGTAATATTCAGTTGCTGCATCTCATTAAAATAACGTTGTTGAGCCATTTCTGCAAATATATATGTGTTGTAGCTCTCCTTTCTAAGGATTTCTTGCTCTATTGCCTCATGTATTCTACTGTGTATGGAAAGAGTCTCATTTTAATTCTGATTTTATGTTGTACATTGATAAGTTAATCATATTTTATGCACTCCTTCCCATACTATCCAAGACTGCGTTATTATTGAAGAATTTTGTTGTGCATAGTTGCAACCCCCCTTGTAGGGCATTTTTCAGCTAGACTAGGTGGTGGGAGATCTATTTACCACACCTAGTTTGATTTTTTTTTCCTCCCCTTTTGGATCTAGATCCTAGATATACTGATCTAAGGGATCCAATAGCTGTAAAATCATTTCTGTACATCAATCTCTCAGGAGTGCGTTATTTCAGCAGGCTTGCTGTGCTATTCCAAATCTGGGATATAGATTTTCTGAATTGTTGGACAAGTTTGAATCAGCTGAGAGATGTGATAATTGAGACATCAAAGGAAGAGGAGCTTTTTATTTTTGAAACTGATGTTGTGTGTATGTATGTAGGTGATGAAAAACCTTTATAAGATGTATTTATGAAGGTTGATGAATAAATGGAGTTGTTAGAAGAGCTGGTTGTAATAGAAAATTTCTTAATTGAACATCTGTTCAAAGACAGTGAAGATGGAAAACTATTGAAGAATACTATGGAGGCTGAAAATGATGAATCTAGTAGTAATTGGAAAAGCAATGGCATAGAGTATGAAGACAAAAGGAAATTGCAGATTGAAAAAGAAGAAGTAGAAAAGAAGTATGAAGATATCCTTATAACAGGATCAAACATGAGTATATGTATAGTGAAAAAAATTGAGGTAATGGGATTATCTCTTCAAATTTCATTCAAAAATTATGAACCTGTATTGATAGTTGATGGGCAAGAAATTGTCTTGACAGGACATAATGGAGCATCAAAGGAAAGGGATCATAATAAATATTGCATTGTAGAAGGTGGTAGAACAGAAATTTATAACAAGAATTTGCTCCAAGGAGGTACAATTAATCTAGTAAATGATATGAAGAATAAAGGAAAATAGGACATTCAGGAACTTAAGAATAGGTTGGAAGAGGCTAATGCATAGAAAAAAGTTAAAGACAATGTTATCTATACAAATTGCAGAAGCATTAAAGTTGAATGTAATCAACAAAGTGAAAAGAGACAGGAAATCTCAGAGGATGAAGGCAAGGATGATTTCGTGAACTATGCATTTGCAGTGAGTAGCAAAGGGGTTCAATGGAATGTGATATTTATGGTGTTAACAATAATTTTTACTATTGTAGAAAGGAATTTATAGTGGAATGGAAATTTTTTTGTATATGGTGATTTTGTTTCCTGTACAAAAATAAAGAAAACTTTAGCTTTTAAACTTAGAGAATGGAAGGATTTGATTGAAAAGAAAGAGCGATGGAAAAAGAAACTTAGTGGCTTACAAATTTGTCACGAAGAAAAAAGAATGAAAAGGAATGTTAAAGGAAGGAAGGCAAAAGAGAAGAACAGAGAACATAATTCATAAATTAGACAACATTTAGAACACAGTAAAAAAAAAAAAAAAAAAAAAATATATTCCAAGACAAGACAGTATGAAGGAGGATATGATAAGTCGGACATGTCATATGCACATAAAGGGGATGTCAAATCAGAGAAAACTTAGAGCAGAGGTAATGAGGAAAAATATGTAAGATATAATATGTTTTTTTATTTTTAAATATTAACTGTTGAATGTGTTTTTCAAGAGGAAAGACAAACTTCTCTTGGAGATATATATTTTTTATGCAAATATGAGGGAGTATGCAAGTTCTAGAGATGCATAAAATCAGTTTTTCGTATGGAAACAAGAACATGGTAAAAAGAAACTAATTGATTCAGAAGTTTGGAATGGAGGAAAGAGAGTTGTATAACTCTTACACAAGTCATTACAGAAGAGAAAGAAGATTGCAGATGATGTGAAATTATATTCCATGAACAAATTTTGTTTTTGATCCAAAGAAGATTTGAATGTCAAGAGTTTATCGTGAGTTTGCAAATGAAAAATTGGGTGAACAATTCAGTTAAATTTATTATGAATATGGAGATAATTGAAAGGTTCAATAACTAAGTTTTTTGTAGTTTATGGACAGTATATAGTGGGAAGGTCATATGTTCTTGTGTCAAACGAGGAACAATATTCTTTTCAAATTGAGAAGATTCCACTCAAGATATTGGATAAGTGGATGATGAAAACAACAAAGGTGATAGGTATGGGAATTTTTAAAAGTCAACAATTGAAGAATAGATGGAAGGATATGTAGGACTATATAAAGAAAATGGTTTGGAAACATAAGAGGATGTTGGTGATAGGGTTAGAAATCAAAATATAGGGTCAGGTACAAGACAATGGAACTAGTGGAGAAGACATGAAGTTGAAGCGAAATACCGTTGAGATGATGACAAGACAACAACACACAGAGGGAAATTTTTTTATCTTTTTGGAAGAGATACTTATGTTGAATATCAGTATCAAAACACTATGTAGTAGAGATGATCAAGAAAACATAGAAAAAATACATCCAAAGTATAGGGTTTGTAATCTAGGAGAAGGAGAGAATGCATCAAATACACCTAAAATTGGAAAAGGTTAGACAACCAGTTGGAAGATGAAGTATAATGAAATTTAAAACAGAGGAAGTTTGAAGACTCATGAACAGGAGTCCATGAATTATTTCAACCTGGGGATTTTGATGCAGGAGAATTCTTCAAATTTTATAAGACGTAAGAGTCTTATCACACATTTACTAAAGGTGATGGGGTCCCTTAAATTTCTTGTTTATTTTCCCAATTTTAGTTTGATTTCTAAAAGAGATTTAATGTAACTTGATTAATGAAGAATATATTGTGAGTTGTAGAGATATTAGGGATGAGTGAGTAATCCTAGGAAGTGTGAGGATTTTAGAGATCTAGAGGTCTAATATACAATTTGGTTGAGTAAAGAATGGAACTGAGAGAAGCTTTAGGAAATATTGAGAGATTGTTGGATCTGAACAGAAATTCATTCATGATTCCTTTTTTTGTATATATTTGTAACCATTTTGAAACAAGAGAGGTTGGTTAGTTGGGTGTGAGAGTGCAATGAGATGTATAGAGAGGCCATTTTTAATGTGTGTGTTAAGGCCCACAGAGGTCGCATTACTGTAATTGAATTAGATTTCAATGAAGATTGAAAAATTTTGTATTGATTATGATTTTTTTTAACTATGGCTTATAAATCATGTGTGATTGTGTGAATTTTGTGGTTTCATGTCGTTTAAGTATAATTTTTGTTCAAGTTTCAGAGACGGATTGACCAATAGAGTGGGATCCGAATCGTTGGCTATCATGGAGTCTTTAGACTCTGTGTACTAAATTAGGAATTTCACAGCCGAAGGAATGTCAATGGTTGCATAACCAGCTAGAACCTCCAAAATGAGTGGTGATGGAACACCTTGCAGTCGCATAAGTTTCTTGATGAGTTATTGAAGGGAGTAAGATGGTCGCATAGGGCCGCAACTTTGTTTTCCCAAAAATATTAGAGGTTTCATAACGAAAGTATTCAGTCGAAGGTGGACATATCTGATCAAATCATAAGAGTTCAGCTTTAAGAAGGGACGGTTCATGTTTTAACACAACCAATGAAATTTCACATCGGAATAAATATTGTTAAATTGCTAATGTTATTTGTTAAAGCTTACGATCAGCAAAATTTTATGCTCCCCAATATCTGATATCACAACCGACGATTCTTTTATTTATTGCTAAGTAATCAAAGGTTTTATGGTTTAAGTTGCGATGCGATTTAGTGCTCAGATGTTGGGGTTCCATGTATATCGCATATCACATTAGTTAGGGTGATCATTGAAATATAGAAATTATATAACTTATGTGTTGTATGTCCAAGATTATCCTGATCACACACTATTTTAACTTCATGCACAATACAGAATCTATTCAAACATTGATCATCACATGCGGAAATTAAATCAATTGCAGTGCACACATGAAACCATAAAAATTCACACACATTAACACAATTTTTTTAACGGGAAAGCCTGAAGCTAAAAAACCTGACTATATGTATATAATATATGTCATAGAGATCATGTAACAATCCTCATACAAAGCTGATCATATCAAGCTCTCAGTACAATACAATCACTGCACACTAATTAAGCTTGATCTTGCAAATCCATGCACCGATCTGTGCCACCTACTAGCCTACCTCTACTGCGCAATCCCTGCTAAAGAATGGCTTTGAATGAACTTGAATTTCTCTAGGATTGACTGTGCAATCCTCATTGGCATCTCCACTGAGTGTTGGATGAAATCAATGCATCACTATAGTCACAACTGATAGTCACACTTGCTCTTTCACTTACCGCTCCACTGGTCTCCACTGAAACTACCATGCACTGTAGTTAACTGATGTATTATTCATTTGATTAAAGAGTTAATATTTAGTGAATTAATTATTAATTAATTCACACCACTCTCACTAGTGTATCATTCAGTTAGACTAGATACAACTAGCTCAACTGAGTCTAACTGAGTTAAACTGAACACAACTCCACCAACTACTTCTATAACTCCACCAAACTCTATCACATGAGTTCTAACTAAAGTCCTCATGCATTAGCTCCAGTAAACCCTCAGGAACAACGTAATTCCTTCTATCAGATGTTGTGCCACATCTGTGCACTTAACTGAAGTGCTCCAAGAGAATAAGATAATTTTTAGAGTCCAAATATTATTAAGAGCTAATAATATTCAACATATCTATTTTTAGACTGGAAATATAAAAATAGATTCCACCCAATATGTCTAAAAATAGAAGTCTATCTATTTTTCCAACTTGACCAACCATCCACAAATAACATCCTGCAACTCATAGAATATGATCGACATGTCTAAAAATAGACTTTGCGCCAAAAATAGCCTGCGGGCCCACTTAGTGAAGGCGACTCTTTTCACTAATATCGTCATCTTGTTGAATCTCAACACTCCCTCTCAAGAAGATAGGGATTATCTGCCACCCCGATCCTGTCTCTATGGTATTCAAATTTTCTCCTTGTGAGCCCCTTTGTCAGAATATCTGCATCCTGATCCTCCATAGGAATGTAAGAAAGAAACATGATCTTCCACTGCACACAATCTCTGATATGATGGTACCAGATGTCAATATTTTTAGATCTATCATGAAATACTGGATTAACCTAGATTTTAATGCAACTCTGATTATCACAATATATCACAGTAGGATCTAAGTGTGAAACAAACAAACCAAACATGATCTTCCTCATCCATATAGCCTCACATGTAGCCAAACTTGCTGCCATGTACTCGGCTTCCACTGAACTGAGTGTCACAGATCTCTGTTTCCTGTTGTACCAAGAAAATGTTGTAGATCTGATACTGAATATCCCTCCAGATGTACTCTTTCTGTCTGTTGGGATCCCTGCCCAATATGCATCTATTAAGCCATGTAGCTTCAACTCATATGATTGTCTGTACCACAATCCATATCCCGATGTGCCCCTGATATACCTTAGGACATGCTTGCCTATCTTCCAAAAGAGCTTGGTAGGCTTAACCATAGCTTGTGAAAGCTGGTTAACAGCATAGCATATGTCCGGTCGTGTATTGACCAAATACATGAGTGAACAAACCAACTGTCGACAAACAGTGGCATCCACTACCTCTTCCGATGTAGCATCCTCTTTGCTCCAACCACCAGGAAGAGGAGTGTCGATAGGATTGCAGCCTTGCATGTGAAACTTCTCCAGTATCTCCCGGGAATACTTGCCTTGAGACAGAAACAGTCTACCCTTTCGCTGCCAAATTTCTAATCCCAGGATATAATGAAGGAGGCCCAAGTCCTTCATTTCAAACTCCTTTGCAAGATATGCCTTGCATGAGTGTATCAACAGTTCATCACCCGTTAGTATTAAATCATCTACATAAAGTGAAATGATCAACAACTTACCCTCCAACACAATCCGGTATAGGTTCGGATTTGCCTCACTCTTGGCGAAACCAAGTCCAGTGAAATAACTGTCTATCCGTGTGTACCAAGCATGGGGTGCTTGTTTTACCCCATACAATGCTCTCTTGAGCCTGCACACATGTGAATCGCTACTGAAGATTTCTAATCCTTCAGGTTGCTCTATGTACACCTCCTCCTCAATGAATCTGTTGAGGAACACAGTCTTCACATCCATCTGATGAATGTGCCAACCCATCTTCGCTGAGAGAGAAAGGATGGTCCGTATGGAAGAATACCTTGTGACAGGTGCAAAGGTTTCTTCATAGTCGATCCCCTCGATCTGTGAGAAGCCCTAGGAAACAAATATTGCGTTGTACTTCACAACGCTCTCGTCAGCATCTTGCTTCACTTTGTAGATCCATCTCGAACCTACCACTGATTTCCCTTCTCGCCTTGGGACAATCTCCCATGCACTATTTCTAACAATCGAATCATACTCTTCCACCATGGCATCTACCCATGCGGGATCCTCCACAGGTTCCTCGAAAGAAGATGGTTCTGTGGTACACTTTCTCATCAGAGCCATGTATCTAGTAAATCGATCATGTGATTGTCTCTATCTGCGCTATGATGTAGGAACTCCTACATTCTGCACTGCATCAAGATTCAGTCACTCAGCTTCTGTAGTGCGCTTCCGCCCTCTGATGTTTCGCGCTGCATGAGTGGTTTCTTCCACTCCATGAACCTCATCTTGTGGGTGATCCACATCCCGAGGCTCATATTTAGGAACAAGTAGCTCCTCATTTGCATGCAGGTGTAGCTCCCACTCAAGTGACAAATTCTTGGCTTTCTGCTCATGAAATTTGATATCCCGTCGCACAACAGTCATCCGACTATTCCAAAAATACACATGATAATTGTGGGGTGTTTCTGTATACCCCAAAAATATCCCAACCTCTGCGGCCGGCTCCAGCTTCTTCCTAGCATCCTTCGTCACATGAATGTAAATAGGTGAGCCAAAAATATTCAAATGAGAAATATCAATCTTCTTACCAGGAAACGCCTCTTCAGGTGTACTCATGCCAAGTACTCTATGAGGACAATGGTTTTTCACATAAATCGTAGTGTTGCATGCCTCATTCCACAAGTGTATGGGAAGGCCTTGATCATGCAACATTTCCCGTGCAACACCCATGGTCATTCTATTCTTTATCTCCGAGACCCCATTTTGTTGTGGGTTATGAGGCACTATGAGCTCTCTTCAAATTCCTTCTGCGCTACAAAAGTATTTGAATTCGCAAGAGATGTATTCACCACCATTATCGCTTCTAAGAGCTTTCACCTGATTCCCCGACTCTTTCTCAACCAGTGCCTTGAACTCACAAAACTTTGAGTATGTCTTTCTCTTATTCTGCAAGAAGAAGATCCAGCACTTACAAGAAAAGTCATCAACAAATATCACATAATACCTGTGCTTTGATATTGAAGCTACTGAGAAAGGTGCACACACGTTTGTGTGAATTCTCTCAAGGATCATCGTAGCGCGACTATCCTTCTCATGAAAATTGGTCTTCACAAATTTTCCCAAAGTACATCCCTTGCACTGATCTGACTGCGCAAGTGTACCCTTGGGAATCCCGGTATAAATTTGCTGCAAAATTCTCAAAGCGCCATGGTGAAGATGGCCCAATCTCCTATGCCACAATTCGCCCTCATCTCGGCTCACCACTCCTTCTACCTTGCCTGCCATTGCTGTGCAGCCATCTACCTGCAATTTATAAATGTTCTTAACTGGAACCCCTATCCTCCGGTTTTCACCAGTTGTTTTACTGCGTAGGAAAGCCTTTCCCTAGCTAAAAACAACATCATAACCCTTGTCTTCCAACATCACCATAGAGATCAAATTCTTCTTCAATCCTAGAACGTGCATGACATCCTTCAATATGAAAGGTTTATCAGACTCCCTCTCAAAGGAAATGGTCCCAATACCAGTCGCACTGTATCTACCATCGTCACCCATCTCGATGTGCACTCCAAGATCCTTCTCATCAAGATCACTAAACAAATATTTGTCTCCAGTCATATGGAAAGACGCACCACTGTCAGGAAACCACATTGATACCATCACACTTGAAACCAAGCATGCAATTAGCAAAAAATCTAGCTCAAACTATGAGGCTAAGGCCTCTCCAGCTGCAGATCCAACAATCTACTTATTTTTCTTCTTCTGTGGACAATTAGTGGTGTAATGTCCATGTTGGTGACAGTGAAAGCACTTCACCTTGGACAAGTCCTACTTCTTGCCTTTCGCACCGGATTGAGAAGGATTTTTCTTTCCCTTCCCTTTCCTTGCTTTGGCAGCCAAAGTGCAATTTTCTTCATCTTCATTCTTTGATGAATATCCATCCCTGGTACCCCGCCTTATCTCCTCCTGCACAAGATCCTACCAAAGTCGCTCCCATCCTGGCAGTCTCTCTTGACCATTGACAGAGTCTTCGTAACTATGCCAACTATTCGGAAGCCCAAGAAGAGCCAAGCTCACCAATTATTCTTCATCAATAGTAACCCCCACACTTCCCAAATCATCCCTTGATTGGAAAAACTTCGTGAGGTACTTGGGTATGCTGTCGCCTTTCTCCATTTTTATTTTCCTGAGTTTGTCTTTAAGCGCCAACTTCCTCTGGTCGCTTCTGCTTTGGAACAAGTCTGTAAAAGCTTTCCACATTAAGAATGGATTAGCTTTACCATGAAGTCTAGACACAATGTGATCCTTCACACCTTCCAACAGAATCCTTCAACACTTTTCCATCTTATTTTTCCATGCATCAAGCGCGGTAGCATCGCTAGAACCATGCTTTGGAATCTCATCATCTATGAACTCCTTCAGCCCATTATCCTCCAGAACTGCCTCCATCTGGTCCTTACATGCAATATAATTCGAGCTGCCATCAAGGGCATACTCCAATTGCAATCCTTTGAAATAAATTTCAATGAATTCTCAACTTTGACACCAAGAAAACACTACAGCAAATTCGAATTCCACCAGCACAAAACTCAACTACTTCAATAATTTCAATCTGCTCCAATGATCAACTGCTTCGATACCATGTAGAAATTAAATCAATTGCAATGCACACATGAAACCATAAAAATTCACACACATTAACACATTTGTTTTAACGAGAAAGCCTAAAGATGAAAGCCCCAAATATATATATATATATATATATATATATGTCATATATATCATGTAACAATCCTCATACAAAGCTGATCATGTCAAGCTCTCAGTACAATACAATCGCTACACACTAATCAGGCTTGATCTTGCAAATCCATGCACCAATCTTTACCACTTGCTAGTCTACCTCTACTGTGCAATCCCTGCTTAAAAATGGCTCCGAATGAACTCGAATTGCTCTAGGATTGACTGCACAATCCTCATTGGAATCTCCACTGAGTGTTGGATGCAATCAATGCATCACTATAGTCACAACTGATAGTCACACTTGCTCTTTCACCTACCTCTCCACTGGTCTCCACTGAAACTGCCATGCACTGTAGTTAACTGATGTATTCTTCAGTTGATTAATGAGTTAATATTTAGTGAATTAATTATTAATTAATTCATACCACTCTCACTAGTGTATCATTAAGTTAGAATAGATACAACTAGCTCAATTGAGTCTAACTGAGTTAAACTAAACACAACTCCACCAACTACTTCTATAACTCCACCAAACTATGTCACATGAGTTCTAACTGAAGTCCTCATGCATTAGCTCCAATAAACCCTCAGGAATAGCGTAATTCCTTCTGTCAACTGTTGTACCACATCTGTGCACTTAAATAAGGTGCTCCAAGAGAATAAGATAATTTTTGGAGTCCAAATATTTTTAAGAGCTAATAATATTCGACATATCTATTTTTAGACTGGAAATCTAAAAATAGATTCCGCCCAAAATGTCTAAAAATAGAAATCCATATATTTTTCCAACTTGATCAACCATCCACAAATAGCATCCTGCAACTCATAGAATATGATCGACATGTCTAAAAATAGACTTTGCGCCAAAAATAACCTGCGGGCCAACTTAGTGAAGGCGACTCTTTTCACTAAGCTCATCATCTTGTTGAATCTCAACATGAAATGAGATAAGGTATTTGTTGAGATATGTGATAAGATATTCGCACAAATTTGTGAAATCATTATATCGCAAACTCTACAATCTATGTATTGCGCGTTCGATGGCAAGTGTTTTTTCATGAGAAATGCAATGTTGTAGAACCTACGAACTCTGATATTGTTTGGGGAGCGATTTTGTAATGAATTTGAGTTGGCTCGTTGTTATTGTTGTTTTCATAGAATATGAGTGTGGCCTGTTTTCAAAGGACTGTGATTGTGACGCTACAGTAAGGCAACCTTTTGTTGCATGCCTCTCAGTATACATGGGTCCATAACCCACATGTCTGCATATTCGAGTAAAGTTGCAGTCTTGTTGCATTATTTTGGATGAGAAAAAATTTGATACATATACTCTAAATTGAATATAATCCTTGATTAAGGCTTGATTGATAGTCAACCTTGGATTAGATGACATCTGCAAACCAAGTGGAACACAAGGTAAGCAGAGGAAACATGTCTCCATAGAAAACAATCACACCAAGAAATATAAAAATCACACTAATGAATAACACACTAATGTAAAAAGTACCATACTTGTGATCAGGCATAATACCTCTTCGGATATAGCCAATTTCGGTGCTCAGCCAATTTATTTCCCTCGTAATCTAGTAGCTCATAAGCACATATTTCCAATACAAGTTGAATGATATAGGGCCCATGCCCCATTGGCTCGAGCTTCCCGACTCCCAATTTATCATGGATTTGATCATTGAGGAGGACCAAGTCACCTTTAAATAAAATGTGAGAGTTGACAAATTTGTCTTACTAAGCTTTAACTCATTTATTTTGTGCTTCAACGACTAAAGCAGCAAATCTTCGAGTCTCATCGAGGTGATCGAGGTAAATAAAATATCTTCTTCTGGCAAAGTACTAGGAATTAGCTCGACAACTAGCTTTAGAGAAGGTATTTCACACCCAATTGGGAGTGTTGCTTCTAGACCATACATTAATTGAAAATGTTTAAGTCCAATAGTGGTCTTATCGGAAGTTTGGTAACCCCTTAGAGCTGAGAAAAACATGAGATGCCTATCTCGTTTGTGTCTCCCAATGGTTCGTTGAATAATTGTCACCGAAACCTTGTTAACTTATTCGAATTGGCCATTGGCCTATGGATAGTAAGGAGTAGAGCTATCGTGGCATAGCCTCAACTGAGAATTAAGCTCTCTCATCTTATGATTTTGAAAATGAGAGCCATGGTCACTAACAATGAATGTTAGGACACTGAATCAAGCTATGACATGATTAAACAGGAATTGAGCTGAAATTCACCTTCATTATCATTTATAGGCATCGCCTTGACCCACTTTGTAAAATAATCGGTGGCGACCATAATATGACCATGCCCCCCGAACGAGCGAGGGTTATAGGTCATAAAATCGATCCCCCATTTTGCAAATGGCCCGACGGTCACAACTGGGTGCAAGGGTGAGGGTAGGGTGCCTTATTTCCAAGAATATATTTTGCAATCATGACATTTTGAAATGGTAAGGATGTAATATTTAAAAATAGATGGCCAAAAATATCTTGCGTGAAGGATTTTCTCGGTAGTCTGATAACCAGACATGTGACCACCGTAGGCCCCGAAGTGGCAGTCATTAAGAACTTTCTCAGCTTCCACTAGAGTCATACATCGACGGCAGAAATAATCAACACCAGTGCGATACAAATTATCTCTAATAATGTGATAGGGTCGAGACTGGTGACAAATCTGTTGTCTCCTAGAGTGAGATAGCTCTCGTCCAAAGGTTTGAGTTTGGAGATAAATGATGAGGTCTCCATACCAAAGGTCAAGAGTACTCATGAGAAAGACTGATTCTTCTGGAGTCGATTCTTCAAAGGGAGTGGGATCAACCATAGTGTGAATATTGGAGATCATCTCAAAAAATACAAGTGATTTCTTCGATTTGGCTATAGCAAAATCTAAGTAAAATTCTTGGAGAATGAAAATCCATTGCGAGTATTTTCCCCCAAGAAACTGACGTGTAATAATTTAATTCATGGGGTTGTAGTTGGAAATCACTATAGTTTTACGTAGGATAATGTAATGACAAAAACACTGAACAACATGAACAACGACTAATGAAATTTTCTCAACATGATCATAGCTGGTATACGCATCGAATATATTGCAAATTAGGTAGTAAAATACATGTTATTTCTCGTCATCATCATCCTTAACCAACACCATACCGATAGTGTTCTCTGCGGCAGCCAAATATAGGAAATAATCATGATGATAGTTGGGAGGATGCAATAAAGGAGCACTAATAAGGGCTTTCATCAAAGTATCAAAAGAGTTTTGGGAAATTTCATCCCAAATGAATGGGATTCCATTTTTCAATAAGTGAATGAATCCTTTGGCAAGCTCGATGTAGTTCGGGACGAAACCACGGAGAAAATTGGCCTTCCCCTGAAAGCTCTGCAGTTGATGCACAGAAGAGGGAGGAGGAAAATTGATGATTGCCTCAACTTTAAGAGGATTAATATGAATGCCTTCTTTAGACACCATGAAACCTAAGATGCAAATTTATTCTACGTAGACGACAAATTTATGAGGGTTTGACTTGATATTATAGTGTCAAAAATGAAGAAAGATTGCTCTTAGATGTTCAAGGTGGTCTAGACGTTTCACAGAATGGGTTGGAAGGTCGACAAGATATGGTTGAACTATGTGTTTTATATCATGAAAGGCATATGACATAGCTATTTAGAAAGTGGAACCCACATTTTTCAAAAAAAAAGGGATTTTATTGTTGGAAAAAGTTCGCCATGTATAGATAAAAGAGGTTTTATATTGATTAACAAGAGTGATGTTGATCCAGTTATAACCAGAAAAGTCATCCATAAAGGAAAATTTCTCACTCCCAGCACATTCAACAATTATTTGATTAATAAAGGGCATGGGGTAATTATCTTTAGGAAATTCTCGATTGATATCATGGTAGTCAACACAAACCCTGATGGTCACTTGTTTCTTAGTAACAGGAACAATATTGGAGACCCAATCCGTCAATGGTATGGGATAGATGAAACCAACCTTAAGAAGTTTTTCGACCTCCCCTTATATGGAAGCAACCTTTCTTGGGTGCAGAGGATGAAGTTTTTGAAGAATGGTCTTTGAGTTGAGAGATGTAGGGATTTTTTGCATGAATATACTAGGGTCTATGCCAGGGATTTCCTAGTAAGACCATGCGAAGAAATCATAGAATTCCTTAAAAATATTGGTGTAAATCTTGACCTCATCAGGAGAATAAGAGGCACTGATGTCAACATTCTTGAAAATCCTCAGTTTAATAGATATGCTGATGGGAATGGTGGTGGAAATATTCCCCATGTTTCCTTCATACAACATTTCATGGATCAATATGGGATTCTGAAGTGGACTGGTTGATTCATATGAAACACGAGATTCAAGGCAGGTGGAGATCTCATCGAGGTTTGGGAGAGACGAGGAATAATGATGACCATCATCCCATGGAGTTTCTTTGAGAGACATAACCTCCATGATACTCTCGTCGGTGTGGAATTTCTCTTTCAAGGGATCATATGAATCCTAAGAATTAAACCAAGTAGACTGTGCATAAGTGTCAAGAGATGAAACCAATTTTTTGTTGGTTTCTGAAATAGCCTCAGAAGTCAGAATAATTCTTTGATACATTTGTTCTTTAGGATTGAGAGGCATAAAATCACCAAAGATTTCAATTTGGTCGAGACTAGGAATAATTCATGGATCGTGACTAGATGATATCATGTTGATGGTGGCGACATTAGGAGGTGGGAGTGGAAAAATTCGCATAAGGGATGAGCCCTTGAAATGGCCTAGCTCAATGTTCTCATAGGTGGTAGATGTTGATCAACGGTTGTCATTGATTTCAACCCAAGCATCACCAGGGGCTAACCCAATAATTCATGGGAATTTTAACCTACCAAATTAATATATTGTGGGTCAATAATTCTTCTGATCGTTTCTACTTGTCAAGATGTTTCCACTGATATATGGCACGCCATGTAATTCTTCACGGTTTGAGATATATTCATGTTTGAAGTTTGTACCCCCAGTTAGTGGGCTAAAACCCCATGGGGTTGGGGAATGGGTCATTGAAAAGTAATAACTAATATTTTTTAAGCTCCTAAAATCCCTCCCACATTCACTTGTTGAAGCCCCTCTCAATCTAAGCATTTATATAAATTGTGATCCTCATTTCCTCCTTATGTAAGGGATTTCACCTTCTGAAACAAGCCATCGTGGCATTTTCGCTCTAACATTTTTTCTACGAAAGTTTAGAAGCTGAAATTTTTATGAGGTGAAGCCGAAATCCTGAGGAATCTGCTGTAAACATTTCAGATCAAGGTGCACAATATTTTTGGAGATATGATCTATGGAATTTAGGTTTTTTGCAGGCTCCTGAAATTAATCTCAAAGAAGTGACCTTCGTAAATTCATCATAAATCTCTCTCTGAGTATCGGATTGGATATCCATAAAAAATTAAAGATAGTGCATAGTATTTACCTTTTTCTCTATTAATTTTGGAGCCAAATGAAGAAACGGTGACACGTGGTACGTCGTACAAGTGTGCTCTTCTGAAACAGTCCATAATTAGGGCATTGTGAGAGATTGGGTATAACTCTCTGTTAAAGAATCCAAATTGGGTCATACCTATAGCATTGGAAAGAAGACTCAAAGGACTACTATAGGACCAAAAATCAGATATTGAAGATCTGAAATAACAGAGATACACCAGATTCAATATCGAGCTCCTAGAAGGCAATAAAACACTAGATCATGTGTTGTCAAGGGTTGCAAAGGACGAGACCTTCTATGGCAGCAAAGCAAAGCAAGGTGCAATAGAGGGTAGCATGACAATAGTAGCAACCAAGGTGCATAACAACAACAATAAGTTCATCATATGAAGTCTTTAAGTGGCAGCACTGCATACAATCATTGTAAGGGTATCATTGTACATAGTCATTGTAAATACATTATTGTAAAAATTGTACTAGTGTCTATTATAGCATCATTTCTCACCTTCATATGATTCATGATTGCTTTTATGGCTTTGGGCACCCATTCCTACAGACTTGGACAAATTCACTAAAAAACAGTGTAAAAATCCCCATACGCTGACATTATGCCTGCATTCCTTTTCCGCTGCAGTATACGCGCGGAGTCCAACCGCACTTTTCCGCGTATGCCATTAAAATCATTAAAAATAAATAAAAATTTCTATTTTCTAACACATGGTTACTTCCAGTTCAAATCCACCTGAAGACGTGGCCAACTGTTTCCAACTGTTGAAACTACTTGGAGGGAGTATAAAAGCCCCTCATGTGCATGGCCTAAGGGAGAGAGAGAATTATTGATATTATACTCTGTTGGTATTCCCTATCCAAGTCTGAATTCCCTTGCCTCCTGCACTTCCCAGTTCATTACAAGAAACCTTTTTTTCTTGGAGATGCTCATTCCTTTATATGCCATCTCGTTTGCACCAGTTCGGAAGGAATCTTAGTGAGGCAAGGGTGGGACGGATTCGGACGACGATCTGCTCGGAGATCGTGGAAGGATTCAGGTGATCTCTCCACTCGTTATTTTTGTACATGCTATTTATAATACAGAAGTACCATCTTGTTCTGAAAATATCCATGTTAGTGTCTGCTTGTATACATGAGAATATTGTTATTTAAGCATTCATTATGATTTATCTGATATTTTATATGGATTTCACTAACATTTAGAGTAGATATATGCTGTACAACCAGTTCTTCGTGCTTGTTTCTTCTTGTCTTTCAGGTTAAGAAGGAAGAAGGGTTGCTGGGGGTTTGGACCCCGCTGGATCTGCTTCAATCGTAGGACCTATGGGTAACTTCCTCGTTCTACTCTATTTAGTTTTTCATGAACATGTATGGTTGTGTGAGTCCTTCTTAAGTAGCATGCCCCTTCTCTGTGGAGGTTTAAACCCAAAAAACCTCTAGGGTGATTTTCCCCGAAACAGAACTGGTGACTCCGCTAGGGATTGCATTCTTGTGATTCCCCTGTTGGGTGGTTTTAGCTGTTTGATAGGTTCCCAACAGTTTTAACTTTCATTTGCAGTCCAGTTTACTCTTTCTCAGTCAGATTGAAGTCCTGGTTTCTTATCCAGGCTTGTCCCTTTTTTTTTCATTATTTACCTTTGTATATGCACTTTTTTCTACACACAATCACGTATACACGCAAGTTTGCCTAAAGGGACTCGTGTATATGCGTGTTTCCTTTAGCACAGTCGCGTATGCATGCTTGTTGCTAAATTGTGAAGTAGCGTATACCTAGGTAGATTTTGAAATTTTGGATTCTTTGGCTTTTTAGTCCTTTCTATCTATGGAGACCTGTTCCTGCAGTGCCTTTGTACCCTCTGGAGTGTGAAGAAAGTGGTCTTTGGTCTTTTCTCTCTTTCGTTTGATTGAAAACTAGTCTTTTTGGCAAAGTGTTGTTTCTTGTGCTAGCACTTCTGGTTTGAGTACCAAGATAGCTTTCTGGGCATTCTTGGCTATTCTGCTTCATCAGAACAGAGAGCTCCTACTCATTTACTCTTTCCCGTCTTTATGTTTTGCTTGGCACTACAATTTTTTCCCGTTTCTTGATTGGTTTTCTTGAGTTCAGTTGGCTAGGTCTTGTTGCAACTTTTGAAGAGTCTTTTTTGGTTCTTTGGAGTTTTTGTTTGCGGCAAGGTTGCACTATTATTTTAGGCTGAGTGGCTGAGTTTTCTTGTCTTCTTTTGCTCGTATTGATCTTGCTACTAGTTAGCCCTATAAGATTTTGAGCATTTTGGAAGTTTTTTGCTTGAAATTCAGTATTGTTTGGCTTGAAATTTTATAGTTTTACTTGGTATTTTCGAACTCTTTTATAAAACACAAAAGCTCAAAAAACATTTTTCTTTGTTGTTTGCTTTTGTTTTTACATTTTTGTTTTCGTTTCTTTGTGTCTTTTGAAGCTTGGTTGAAGTTTCTTGCCTTTGGATTTTGGCTTGATCTTGGAAGGGAGTTGTCATTCATTTCTTCCTCTTATTTTTAAGCGTTCTTTGGTGTCTTCATATTAAGAGTTCTTGATTTCGGGAAATAGCTTTTTGGACAACCAAGAAGAGTTAAAACTGAAGGAATTTTGGGAAGTTTCACTCTGCTTTAGGAGATTTTGCATCTTAGGATTTGCATGCTTGTAGTGATTTTCATTAGGTGCATTTAAACATTTAGTCACTTTCATAGTTTTTGTGAGTGTGAGATTGCTATCTGAAAAGAAAAAATACAATTTTTAATCTCGTAGAACCCGTGTAGAAGTTACTTTTCATCGAAAGACAATAACTGCATTTGCATGTAGTTTGGTTTTTATTAATTTCTTTCTGCGTCAAAACATCATAAGTTTCATTTCCGCATCCTTGTGACTTAACATAACAGCTCATTAAAATAAGCGATATAATTTAAAATCAACTAGCAAGTTTTCTAAGTGTCATACACCAACTAGCTAGGTTGTAGGGCCTTGGATTAGGTGAGTGGAGAGTTAACTCTCCAAGGCCGCTCAAAAAAACATAGAAGTTGATTAATTGAGCGAAATCCAACTCCGTTAGGTGGACCGGGAAAGCTCTCCTCCAGAGAGTCAAGCGCGAGGGGAAGTGAAGGCTGAGAAGAGGGATACCCCCTCTCTGATTAGCTGAATCTGACCTCAAGACCGTTCCGCCTGGATTCTGACGCGGATTGGTGCCCATAGTTGCCACTCCTAGGTTCCACACAGGTGACTGCGGGGGGGAATACCCGTGGTACCTGAGGCAGACGTATCATCACTTTCAGCAGTACTTCTGGGGGGTGCCCTTGCAAAGCTTGGGTGCTTGAGCCGGCAAAGGCTGTCGTTTGGAGGTCGGCGTAACTATTTTTGATACCTTCACTAGTTGTTCTGGGCCGTAATTATCCTAGACTGCTTTCGGGAGGTCCTATATTTCGCTTTCTTGTATTTTGGTGTCTGGTCCTCATCACCTGGAGTGGAAATACTTGAAGGTTGTTTGCTTGATTGTATCTCAGGGATTTTTCTTATAGTGAGTGCTCTTTGCTCCTAGCTTGCCTAGCTTTTCACTTTTTTGAGTCTAATTAAAATCTATAAAAGTGGCTAATCAAGCGCCTCGACGATCGAGGAGAATCCGGGGGTTATCTCTCGAGAGTCCAGAGCCTTCTTCGAGAAGGCGTAGGAGTGATTTAGTAGGTGGTTACCACCCTGTGACGTCTGATGCAATGGAGAGATATCCTCCACAAAGGTCTGAAGGTTTCATAGCTGATTCTGGTGTCGGTTCTGAGAGGAGCGTTCCGCTCACCTCGCGAGTTTTATTTCCTCAGGAAGAATATTTTCAAATCAAAGAAGTACCTGAACCTCCTACGTTAGGTCCATCTCCTCTTCCTCCTGATTATCCATTCATTGTTCAATACATCGGACCTGAGTTTGAGAGACTGGAAGATCTTCTGTATCATTCATACCTTTCGATGGCCATGATTGGGAATGCGGCTTCTGCCGTGAGTGCTGCAGGCATTCAGACTCCTGCTTATATTGAAGGAGGGGGCACTATTGCTTTATCTTCGATTGCTTCTAGTGCTACTGTGTTTGGCTCTGGTTTCACCCAAGCACATGCTTCTCATTCTGGTCCCTTCTGTTCAGGGATGCCCACTAGTGGGAATCCCTCTTTTTCCTTTTCCGCTGCTGTAGCTGGATCTACACCCATGTCTTCCATGGCTAGTGGATCAGCTTCTTTTCAGCGTTTCCCTTTTGGAACTGGGCACATTCCTAGTTCCAATCCTTATTTAGGGTCCTTTCCTTTTACTTCCCAGACCCAGAGTTTCAACCCTTGGTCTGGGGGGCAAAGTTCGACTACTTTTACAGGATGGAACCCTGTGTTCACTACAGCGGGGGCAGGGAATCAATTTTACGCAGGTCATGAAGGGAATACTTCTTTCCCTTCGTCGAGTGATTATCAGACCTTTTCTCCTCTTTCTAATGCCTGGAACCCCTATCAGAGGCTCTCCTCTTCATTTCATACTTCAGCGGGGGGAACTGGTCTGGGCTTTGGTAACTCTGCGTTGGGAGGAGTTTCTTCTCCTTTTTCTACGAATCCTTTCTGGCAACCTGGTGCCTCATCAAATCCAGGCTATTATTTTCAGAATGTTGGGAATCCATCCCATCAAGGATGGAATCCTCAGGCTCCACCTCGCTTACCTTTTCTGGCAACGTTAAACTTGCCAGATCTCTCGAAGTTGACTAATGATCCGATTCGTTATGGTCCGGGGTGGCCTCCGGTTCCCACCAAACTTCCTTCAGACATTGCAAAGTTTTAAGGTAAGAATGGAGAAGATCCGGCTGACCACATTACCACTTTCCATTTATGGTGTTCTTCAAACTCCCTGATCGATGATTCGATTAGGTTGAGATTATTTCAACGCACCCTAACTGGAAACGCTGCCAAATGGTATATTGAGCTAACTGGGGGAAGTTTTGCTACATTTGGAGAACTAGCTGTTACATTTCTAAACCATTTCTAGTTGCCTGTCCGATATGATGCTGGGACTGAACTCCTAGCCAATTTTAAACAGGACGATGCAACCCACATTTCTGATCACATTCAGGAATGGAGGAGAAGGAAGAGGCTGATTAAAGCTCATATTCCAGGTAAATTCCTTTTGGAATGGTTTCTCAAATCCCTGCAGTCAGATATTTCGAAAGATGTATCCCTCTCTGGGTTATTTTCTGAGGAGCATGCCATTTTTAGGGCCCAGCAGTTAGAGTTGATATATTCTCAGTCCGGGGTCCTTCACAAGTATTTGCCCAATGCTCCTCGCTCCAAATTAGATTTGTCGAAAACTAAGCCCGGTCCTCATGGCGACGGACTGATTGGATCGATCAATAGTGGTGCAGTCAACCTGCTTACTCAATTGCAGCAGTTGTCTTTACAATCTGCTCCTTCTGGTCAGGCTGTGCCTGCTAAGTCATCACCTTCCCAGTCTTTGTCCATAAATGTTGTCCAAGCTTCTGATCCCAAAGGAAATCAACAATCCGATGGGAAGAAGAAGGGACGAAATAACAAGAAGAAGGGCAAGAACAGGAAGGGTAATGCAAATAAAACCAACGAGCATGTTGGTGAGGGTCCAAAGGAGAAAAGGAAAGTGAAGTTTCCATGCAAGCTATGTGTTGGAGACCATCTTACACACCTTTGCCCTAAAATTCAAGATGCACAGTGCTTGTTAGCCTAGCAGGGTTTTTCTAGTTCCCAGGCTGTGTTAACAAACCCTTTTCCCCAAGGGCAACAATTAGTTGTTGGCGCGAACCAAAATCCTGGGGCTTCCTCTGGGGGCACCCAGGAAGGGGAAATTCCATCGAACATTTTCATGATGAGTGCTCACGCGGATATCGCTATGAGATCCCGTGATTATGGCGGAGAAGAGTCTTCGAAAGCTAAGGATACTCCTGATGCTACTGAGCCGCTTCACATTACGAAGCCTACTGTTGAGTCTATGCCTCGGATGCCCAAAGCATCTTCTAAGCGATCAACGATTAATCCAAACGCTAGGGCTGCCCAGAACTACTCGATTGTGGAAGATCTGGCGCAGAGTCCTTGTGCTATGTCAGCTTTAGAGGTATTCCAGTCTTGTCTGACTCAGCGCAGTGCTTTGCTCACTGCCATTGGGGCTATTGATCCAAAAAATTGTCTTCTGATTACTTTTGATATGACTAATTTTAAGAAGAGACTTCCTCATCACATGGCCTTTCATATTAAATCATCGTACCGGAAGTGTAACATCTTTCGGACGGTTGTTGATGAGGGTGCTTCCACATGCGTGATGTCTCTCGCATGTTGGAAGACACTTGGATCTCCCAAAGTTGTTCCATCTAGCACTGTTCTGACTGCGTTCGATGGTCATTCTCACAGACCCCATGGGATTTTCCCAGCTTTGCCCATCTGTGTTGGGGGCAAAACTGTCAATATAGAAGTTGAGGTAGTGGATGCAAGCTTGGACTACAACCTTTTGTTGGGGAGAAACTGGATTTATGAGATGGATGCCATTGCATCCTCATTATTTCGCATTATATGTTTCCCCCACGAAGGGAGGATTGTTACAGTGGATCAACTGGACTGTCCTCCTATAGACCCGAATGCGTCTACTGACTCATCTATTCCTAAGTTGGATAATTCTAAGGCGCCTGTTGAGAATTTAGGAGTTGGAATGTATTCTTCCTTGATGGGTACTTTTGATATTCCTCCTCCTACGGTTCATATTAATGCTATTTCATCCTCCAAGGCTCCTCTTCGAAGAGAGTTCTTCAGAATTCATTATTTTTCGGACCCTTGGACCTTACCTTCCCCTACTGCCACATTAGCGGAAGGTCAAGTGGGTGGAATGGCATTTCCAATGTCTGCAGCTGAGATTGCTTATCAGTCTATTGTTGACTCTGCAGAATCCATCCCAGCTCCTCTTTCACCGGAAGAGTTGGATGGAGATGTGGCTCCGGCTTGGACACTTAGTTCTTCTTCTACCCAGGATTGCCTTGATACCACTCTTCCATCTGAGGAGGCCATCCTGGAAGCCATGACTGGTATAGATAGACTGTGGGATGACTTGCATCATCGGTCTTACTTTTTACCTGACTTGAGCGAAGTTGAAACAAGTTTTCCAAGTCCTCAGTCTCCTGGTCCTGTTCACCCAGTCTTGAACCCTTTAGCACCAACACAGGTTTATGCTGAAGGGAACATGGCTATGATTTCTCCTACTATCCCGGTGAACATTTCCAGGGATCCCAATATTATCGAGAATGTCTTCATCGGAGCTGAATGTTCCCGTGAAGAGGTTCAAATTTACACCGAGCTCTTTAAAGAGTATAGGGATGTATTTGCTTGGTCTTATGAGGAAATGCCTGGAATAGACCCATCTATTGTCCAGCATGAGATCAAGACGTATGAAAACGCTAAGCCGGTGAGGCAAAAACTTTGTCCGGTCAATCCTAGAAAGGCAGCAGCTATCAAAGTTGAAGTTGAGAAGCTGCTTAAGGCGGGATTCATTTTCCCTGTTCTTTTGACTGAATGGGTTTCAAATCCCGTTCCCGTAGATAAAAAGCAAGGAACAATTCGAGTGTGCATCGATTTCAGAGACCTAAATAAAGCATGTCCTAAAGATAATTACCCCACACCATTTATCGATCAGATCATTGACGAGTGTGACGGTAATGAGATTTTCTCCTTCATGGACGGTTTCTTCGGATATAATCAAATTACTATCCGTCCTGAAGATCAACATAAGACTGCCTTTATTTTTCTGTGGGGTACATTTGCATACAAGAAGATACCTTTTGGTCTTAAATATGCTGGGGCTACCTTTCAGCGGGCCATGTCATATGCCTTTCATGACATCAAAAATATTATTAAGGCATACTTGGATGATTTAGCTGCTCATTCTCGAAAGAGGATGGATCATCCTGGTCACCTCTGGCAAATATTTGAACGATGTCGGTTCTATAAGATTAGATTGAATCCGAACAAGTGTGTTTTTGCGGTTACATCCGGTCGGATATTGGGATTCATTGTGTCTAGGGAAGGGATAAGGGTAGATCCCTTCAAGGTTGAGGCAATACTTTGGTTGCCTCCCCCGTCCTCAATCCGTCAGCTTCAAAGTCTAATTTTCTTCGGAGATTTATCGTAAATTATGCTGAAGTTACAAAGGGATTTATGAGATTGTTGAAGAAAGGAGTTCCTTTCTTTGGGATGACTACGCTCAATGCTCATTCGATGCTTTGAAAAAAGCATTGACCTCTGCTCCTTTATTGAGTCCACCTGATTATAGCAGGGATTTCCTTTTGTATATGGCAACAGCAGAATCTACTATTGGTATGGTTCTGGTTCAGGAGGATGATGCTCTTGCGGAGCATGTTATTTACTACCTTAGCCGAGGCTTGGTAGGACCTGAACTCCGGTACACTCCGATAGAAAAGTTAGCCTTAGTAGCAGTTCATGTTGTGCAGCGACTCTGGCATTACATTATTCTTCACAAAACTTATGTTTTGGCAGCTGCCAATCCATTTTAGTTTGTCCTCAGTAGGCGAGTGATTGGGGGCAAATAGAATAGATGGATTGTGATTTTACAGGAATTTGATCTTGAGTTCATGTCTGCCAAGTCCAAGAAATCATTGGTTTTTGCGGAATTGATCTCCGAGTTGCCCTGTGGGGAAGAGATGATTTATGATGAATCCTTTCCGGATGAACATTTGTTTCTTATCTCTTCACAGGATCCTTGGTACGGAGATATCATTGTGTATCTCCAGACTGCGAAGTTTCCCTCGACTTTTTCTAAAGATGAGCGTCGTAAGCTGCATCACTTGGCCAAGAATTATTTGATTATTGGTGACACTTTATACTGTTGAGGGGTTGATTCAATCCTAAGACGCTGCTTAACTCTCGAAGAAGCTGCGGCTGTGCTGAATGATTCCCATAGTGGAGCTTGTGGGGGTCATTTATCTGGGCTTGCCATAGCCCAAAAAATCTTGCGTGCTGGGTACTTTTGGCCCTCGATTTTCAAAGATTGTATTGAATCGGTCAAAAAGTGTCATCCGTGTCAAGTCTATACTCGAAAAATGCACGCTCATCCAGCTCCGCTTTTTCCAGTCATTACTATCGGTCCCTTTACAAAGTGGGGTATTGATTATACTACTTGTAACCCACCTTCGGCCAAAGGTCACAAGTACATTATTGTAGCAGTAGACTACTTTAAAAAGTGGGTCGAGGCTATGCCTACTTTTGGGAATGATGGTGAGACTGCAGCTCTTTTCCTTTTCAACTAGGTTATCACTCGTTTTGGTATTCCTCGAGATATTGTCACTGATCATGGCAGTAATTTTCAGAATAGTATGATGGCTGAGTTGGCTCTCAAATTGGGTTTCCGGCAGGAGCATTCATCTTCGTATTATCCTCAAGCCAATGGGCAAGTGGAAGCCGTGAATAAATCCTTGAAGACAATTCTTCAAAGGACAATTGATAAAGCTAGATCCAACTGACATATTATGCTATATCCTGCACTTTGGGCATACAGGACGTCAGTGAAAACTGCAACTGGCTTTACTCCGTTTCAGCTAGTGCACGGGGTGGAATCCGTATTTCCTATTGAATGCGAGATTCCTTCTCTTAAGTTAGCTGTTGAACTTCTTCCTGACACTTCTAGTCTTGAATAATGGCTCCTTCATCTGGAACATCTCGCTGAGCAGCGTTAGGATGCCGCCACGGTGAATGAAGCACATAAAAACCGAGTTAAAGTTCAGTATGATAAGGCGGTCAAACCCAGGGTTTTTTCGGAAGGTGACCTTGTTTTGGTCTATGCCCAAGAAAAAGATGCCCTGGGGGCAGGAAAGTTTAAATCTATGTGGTATGGCCCCTATATCGTTAAAAAAGTCCTTAAGAAAGGAGCATATACCTTGGTTGATTTCGAAGGGAACGAGTTGCCGGAGCCCCGAAATGGGCTCTATTTGAAGAAGTATTATGCCTAGGCTTTGGCCCGGCATGTTGCTTTTGTATATATTTGTAGTTTTTTTCTTTGTACATATCTGATTGATTTTCGATCTTTGATGAGTTGGTGATGTTTTTGATCTGCTTTGGCAGGTTGTGTTGGATGTCATGAGTCATTTTGGTTTCGCCGATGGTGCTAGTAGACACACTCGGAACTTAGCTTCCGCGGCTTGGGTGCTTCATTATCCTTCCGGTCAGCTGTTAGTATCAAGAGGGGTCTGCATTGGTCCTGCTTCCAATAATATAGCAGAATACACTGCAGTTGTTTATCTACTCTCGGAGGCAATATCCTTGGGTGTTGATTCGTTGGTAGTTTTCTTGGACTCTCAGCTGGTGGTGTCGCAGTTGAACAATACTTATCGGGTTCGTGACCCATTTTTATTACGGTTGTTCTTGAGGGTACATTTGTTACAAAGATCATTTCAATTTTTAACTTTCATTCATATTCCTCGAGCTGACAATTGGTTAGCAGACTCATTAGCTAATCAAGCAATTGATTGGCATATTAATCATTCCATACAATAAAAATTTAATCATCAAAAACATCATACATTTGATACATTTATCACATCACATCAAATATCGTTGTATATATATCATCAGAGTGTTCAAAAACTTTACAAAAATTTGGATCCATAAGGTCATACAAAACTTGGGCTTATGCCCGATCATGTTCAGTCTCAAAAAATAATATACAGTCATCTAATACATAATATCTATCTACTCCTGAGGTCCCTGCCTAGAAGTCGTGTTCCTATAGAACGTGACCGCGGTGGCAACTCGGCGGAATAATCATACCCAGTCTCAGGGCACTCCTACCACCCATCTCTGGATGGCTTCCGGTAGGTCTTCCATTGCAGCCATAGGTGTTTGGCAGGTTAACCCCTCCAAATTCCTCTGCACATCGTGGAGGGTCCTATCTGAATCCACTGTATCTGCTTCACCCCTGCGACGCTTGTGGTGCGGGAAACCCTCAGGTTGCACTGGTCCAATATCTGTATCATGATCATGTTTACATTATCAGTCATTATGAATCCAATCAAAAACATGTTTATTTTCATTTTTTCATACATATTTGAAAAAATCCAAAATAAAATAAAATTATATAAGTCAAAAAAAATTTCAAACTTACCGACTATGCCCCATGCTGTGCCTGGTGGAAGAACTAGATCTAGATCTTCACGAAATTCCATCCCGGCATAGGGATAGTCGTCCACTGCGATGATTTGTTCTCCCCACCAAAGGAAGAACTCATCGTCCCAAGTGGTCCGGGGAACTTCACTCCCCCCTAATCTCTTCATCATGTCCGCCCAACGGGCAGTTCTTGGGTCCCGCGGGCTGCTGATGGTAGAGATAACTCTGGGTCTCAATGCTAGTATCTTCTCAAAGAAGAATGTCATCAAAATAGTACCGTACCCAAAGTGTTTGGTCTTTGCTTGGCGGATTGAGGTCAACTATTGTTTCATGTTCAGTAAAAGGGCTGTTCACCAATCATACACATGAGTCAAGCATTTTACTGCTATGCTCATTTGCGTCCTGGACGCCTGATGTAGGGAGGTAGATCCGGCCACTCTACCAATGGTGAAAAGGAGGATTTTCATGTGCAAATCCCGTAAATCTTTAATAGCAATCTGAGTTCCAACTTTCTTGGAACCCTCTACGCAATACACGTGGACATAGTATTCCACGTTTAGCCCTCCCAGGGGCTTCCCGTGCAAGTCTACTGGTTCTCCCCTCCGGGAGAGTCCAGTAATAAAGTATATGTCTTCCACTTCAATGCGTACTGGCATCTGATCTATCACGAAACAATCTTGGTCTGGTTCCCAGTAATTGATGATCATTTCTAGCAACCGAGGATTGCTTTTCATATTTGGCATTTTGAAAAATTTGAACAATCCACAATTCCGAAGGATATTTTGCGATGCTCGATCTTGCATGACCTCTTGATCAATTGCGCTATGTTCACGCTCCCTCCATGAGATTGTCATCCTGTCAAATTTCAACAAATCATCCATTACCCACGCATTTTTTGATTCAGACCTGCGCATACGCGACTTTTTCTTTGCATAGTCGCGTGTATACGCGACTTTCCTATTACCAACCCGCGTATGCGCAAGTCCGAGTTTTTTAGCAAGGGTTTTAATGGTGAAATTCACTAAATTTTAATTTCCAAACGGACAAAATGATCTGCAAAGATGATTGAGGAGCCTACCTGACAAATTTGGTGCGATTCAACGGTCGGTTGTTCCTGAATTGACGAAAGAAGTTTTTTTCTCCAGAGCACTTTTTTCCAAATCAGCAATGCAATAATGAACCAAATATGAGGTAATTTGTCTATTTATGCCTAAAAAGTTGAAAATTTTCGCAATAATTTGTTATGCTCATTTTTTCGATCTATCTTATGCTGCATAACCCGGATGCTTGGAAGTGTCCAGTTTGGTATGTTTTCAGGTACATTTTGACGAATTTGAGATTTTTCTCGGTTTTTGATCCATGATTACCGACTCGTCACGGCAGGTATATGATCTTCACTGGAAAATGGGTTAGGGAAATCACTTTCCGTTGCATCTTGCATACTAGCCTCCATACTGATCACTTGCCATAGGGTTGATCCCATCAGGTTATGAGTATTACACCCATTTCACTCGCCGATTATTTAATCATGACTTGGTGGTAGAGCCTTCCTTTACATGGGCTTCCTAGTTAGTTCCTCGCTATCACATGTTGCCCATGCTGCGTTTTATGTAGGCTCGGGAGTCCTCTTTAGTCCTGCCATGACTTATGTGTTGAAGCTTCATTCTTCTTCTTCCTCACTATCATTTTTTCTGGCTATTACCGTATATGATCCCTGGTGTCGTTAAGTTGTATTACTGCATTGCATATTGGCTACTTGTTTATCCTCACCTTTAGCCGGATTCATTTGGATTCAGTGTTTAAGCCAACTTTTGACCTTGACTATTTGTACAAGTTAACCATTGCATGCACTTAGCTATCGCGACTTAACACCCTTTTACCCATGGATGGAACGTTCCTTTGAGTATCACTTACCAGTTTCTGTCGCCTTGCGTTGAGCATAGGATTGTTCCAATCCCAGGAACTAGTGCATCTGATGCTTTGATACTCGTTCTATCCATTGTACCATAGCATTATTTTATTCTGTTTCAGGCTTGTTATATGAAAAAGACAAAAAAATCAAATATAACAAAAAGAGCGGGAACGGGATGTATCTTCGTTGTTTTGATGGCAGTACAGAGTCAGTTTGTCGCCCTTGAACAAAGCACATATACTTATATATATCTCCTACATTTGGGATGGTTTTAGTTTTGACCTAGGTTTAGCCTTTACCTTGTTTCACTTGTCAGTTCTCCCCCGGTTGGTTATCTCTTCCAATCATATGGAGAGTTTGTTCTGCCTCCTGCATAACAGACTTATACAGTGTCACTTTTTACTATCATGGTCATCACGACTCGTGCTTTTGTTCAAAGGAAGTCTAACCAGAGTCGGCCATTCTGCGGTGTCTCTTGACTCATTATTTAGTCGGCCTTCCCGGTCTTGTCAGTATCTTGTTCTATCACATCAGATGTTTTGGTCTTCTGCTCGTGCTGGTTTGAGAAGGTCTCCATTGACTTCTTGCTAGTGGGTTTGTCTCTTATCGACTACGACATATTGCTCTGAGAGTAAACCTAGAGCTGCACCCTGGCCCTATTTTCATCATTGATAGGTGACCTTGTGCTCAGCATTTGATCATCATTATGGGTCTTTGACTGAGTGGTTTCCCCTGTGTTCGACGTCAGCATACATTATCACACTTGGGATTCGTGCAGTACCTTGATTTTCATTTGACCCTATCGGTGGATTTCTCGCCTCTGTGTCAGCTTTCATTATTGGTTGGTTCAGAGGGTTTCTTCCGTGCGCTAGCTTCATCTTGTGCACGTCGGAAACGTACTTCGGTTTTGGTTCCATCACTCTCCTTCATCTGATTCCTTCCAAATCTTGGCCTGCGGGTTACACTCGCGCTGGACTGATGTGGGATGCCTTAATGCCTTCCTTCCAGCAGATCTTTTCCCATCGACTCCGACTCATTTCTCTGGGAATAAGGTCTAGAGTATTTTTGTCAGTACCTTAGGGTTTGCAGTCATCAGTGGCAGACTCTTCGCTATCGACAGTGGGGATTCATCATTGCCTCTTGATTGGTAGATTCTTTCAAGTGTTCGACTTCAACTCATTCATTCGCACTTGTCAGATTGTACTGGGGCACCTTGACACTCATTTTCATTATTGGTGGGTTGTCTCGCATTGGTTAACGGTATACATTATTGACCGGTAATCCAATGATTTCTCACATGGTCGACTTCAGCTCATTTATTCCCATTGTGTAGAATTGTGCCATAGTGATCGGTGAAGACCTCCGGTTGCATCAGCATTTCTCGGTTCACTTTTGACAGTCCATTCAGTTTCTGCCAGTGATGTCGTTCACCCTTATATGTTGCAGTGTCAGTACAGCAGCATCCTATATGTTGGCTCCCGAGTTGCATGATTGTACCGTTTGTTCCACCTCTTATGATTTGGTACTTGGAGATTCAGTTACTTATATGATCAGACATCCAGTTTCAGCATCATTGCTCAGCTTTCTATATATGTGATACTTGGACATTGATTCAAACTTATACTTCCGGGCCATGCTCAGATGATTCATTGTGTACTTTCAGTTCAGCTATACTTGTATACATTTTGGATCTATTATGTACTTTCCATATGATGTATTTTTGACTGAGCATGGGTATGCCCGCCTCAGCATGAGTTGACTCTCTGCTTTCTTTCATTGGTTTTTGGCAGGCTGAAATCTGGTGAAGTCCTCTCTTGTCCTTGCGAAGTTCTTTCTATGTGCATAATACATTTCGGCCATCATGTACCCCTTCTGACCTCATATATTAGGGGGCATTTGTTATAGCATCATTTCTCACCTTCATATGATTCATGATTGCTTTTATGGCTTTAGGCACCCATTCCTATAGACTTGGACAAATTCACTAAAAAACAGTGTAAAAATCCCCATACGCGATTATGCCCACACTTTTCTGCGCGTATACGCGAGTCCAACTGCACTTTTCCGCGTATGTCATTAAAATAATTAAAAAATATACAAAAATTCCCTATTTTCGGGCTGGGTTGATGGTTACTCTGGTAGTTCAACCACCCCAGCACGTGGCCAACTGTTTCCAACTGTTGAAACTACTTGGAGGGAGTATAAAAGCCCCTCTTGTGCATGGCCTAAGGGAGAGAGAGAATTATTGATATTATACTCTGTTGGTATTCCCTATCCAAGTCTGAATTCCCGTGCCTCCTGCACTTCCCAGTTCATTACAAGAAACCTTTGTTTCTTGGAGATGCTCATTCCTTTATATGCCATCTCGTTTGCACCAGTTCGGAAGGAATCTTAGCGAGGCAAGGGTGCGACGGATCCGGACGACGGTCTGCTCGAAGATCGTGGAAGGATTCAGGTGATCTCTCCACTCGTTATTTTTGTACATGTTATTTATAATACAGAAGTACCATCTTGTTCTTGAAATATACGTGTTAGTGTCTGCTTTTATACATGAGAATATTGTTATTTAAGCATTCATTATGATTTATCTGATATTTTATATGGATTCCACTAACATTTAGAGTAGATATATGTTGTACAACCAGTTCTTCGTGCTTGTTTCTTCTTGTCTTTCAGGTTAAGAAGGAAGAAGGGTTGCTGGTGGTTTGGACCCCGCTGGATCTGCTTCAACCATAGGACCTACGGGTAACTTCTTCGTTCTAATCTATTTAGTTTTTCATGAACATGTATGGTTGTGTCAGTCCTTCTTAAGTAGCATGCCCTTGCTCTGTGGAGGTTTAAACCCAAAAAACCTCTAGGGTGATTTTCCCCGAAACAGTGTCTATCTACCAAGGGTTGAAGAGGCAGTGTTGGGAGGTCTAGGATCATCATTAGTTGGTTGTGTCAAAGTTGGGGTTATGGTATAGTATATCTTCTTCTTCTACATCATTCTATATTACTTTAAAGTGGACCATTTTCCTTACGGGAGTTTATTCTTCTATAGGGTGGTAGGGTGGTGCTAGGGTGAGTTGTAGCTCATTGGGTTTTGGGGCATCCGTTCAGTTGACTACAGAATAATCTCGGTTGTTGGAGTGTCCATCCAATGGGAGATGGAGAAGAATTCTTTTCTAGATTCTAGGAACTTGGAGCTTTATTTTCAGTTGGAGTTGAATATTAAATAATTATTAGAAAAGAATTAGGTGGTTTTTGTCCCGGAGTGGGTTTCCACCTTAAAAATTGTGTGCATTTGTGTTCCTGTTGTGTGCTGCTATCATTGTACAAAAAATGATAATAATTGAAGATTAAATAATGCTCTAATTGAAAGGAATACTGATTCACCCCCCCCCCCCCCTCTCAGTATTTCCAACAATTGGTTTCAGAGCTTGGTTCCTTCAATAGCAGTTTATCAGCTAGAAGGAGGTCATGGAGCATACCAAGAATGGTGTAACTCTATTCAATGAAAATAATTATGCACTTTGGAAAGGAAGAATGGAGGTCCATCTCTTGGCGCAAGGTTATGAAGTATGGGACACGGTTCAAAATGGATTTACATCAACCACGGATGAACAAGGTAGGAAGAATTTGGTAAATGATGCAAAAGAAATGAATTTTATTATCAGTGGACTTATTGAATCTGCTTATCATAAGGTGTTGGGTTTTAAAGCTGCCAAAAATGTATGGGAAAAGCTTGAGAATATATATGTAGGTGACTCAAATGTCAAAGAAGAAAACCTTCAAATCTATAGAGAAAAATTTTAGCAACTCAGAATGAAAGAAGATTGCAACATTGCTACATACTACCAATACATTGATGAAATAACCAATACTCTAGAAGGATTGGGAGAGCCAGTTGACGAGAAGACTATTATACAGAAGATTTTTAGAACGTTACTAGGGAGATTCAACCCAAAGGTATCGGTCTTAGAATACAGTGCAAATCTAGAAAATCTCAGCAAAGAGGAGTTACATGGAGTTCTCATAGCATATGAAATGAGACTTGATGAAGAAGAGGGTACTTTGCATCTAGAAACTGTGTTCATTGCATCTAAGAAAACCAATAAGGATAGGCAACCTTCAATTGAAAAGACATGCACCTGCAAGTGTGAAGAAAATGGAGATGATGAAGAAGGTATTTCAGATGAAGAATATGCTTACTTCACAAGAAAACTAAAAATTAGTAAGGGACAATTAAAAGGTAAACTTCCATTCATATGTTTCAGTTGTAATGAGGTTGGGAATTTTGCAGCAAAATGTCCAAACAGAATTAATGGCAACTCAAAAGGAAAGAAAGGCTTTAAGAAATTCAACAAGAAAGGATCCAAAAGGAACTTTCTCTCTAAAGAAGATACTAAAGAAGATAACTCCTCATCTGATGAAGACAATTATAGTGAAGAAGAATCTAATGAGAGAGTATTTTTTATGGCCAAGCACATAAACAAGAGTTATCAAACAACGAAGAAGAAGGATGGACCATAGAAGAATTTTATGAGGAAGCAATCAAGCTTATAATAGATATCAAGGTGGAGAAGATCCGTTCCAATAATATTTAAGAACAATTTCAAGGTCTCAAAATTGAAGTTGAAGAACACAAATTCATTGAAGAGTCACTTCAAAAGAAGTTGGAAGAAAGAAACCAAGAAAGGGAAGAATTAGAAGCCGAAGTAGTCTCGCTGCATGAGGAAGTGAAGAAAGGAAAAACTATCCAAAACTATGCCAACAGCTCAAGGGCATTGGAAGAATCAACAATCAACAATCTTACAATGAAAAAACTGGCATCTGTTACAAAGAAGAAGAAGCAGGACCTTCTACAAAAAAATACAATGAACCTATGAGATCTAACATGCATGTAGAATTCATTGGACAAGATTTGCAAGAACATCCTTGGAAGACAATTCCTCGACGAAAATTTCCATCCAGGTACCAACATATTTTTATGGCTACTGTTATTCATGTGGAAAATTTGGTCATAAAGATGTAGAATGTCGCACGTACCCTAGGAACGAATAAAATTACAGGAGATCTGTCAAATATGAACCTCCCAAGGCTTAGTGAAACATTAATAGATTTGAACATTTAAGAAATAATATGGAATGTTACAAATGTTTGAACTTTGGACACATAGCCAGAGAATGCAGACTTGAAAATCCTCTAGAAGAATCTTCAAAGCCATAAAATGAACGAACATGGAAGAAGAAGAAGACTGATAATTGTGCTCTCTCTCTCAAGGCTAAAAGAAATAAATATGTGTGGTATGTTGACAGTGGTTGCTCAACGCATATGACTAGAGATAGAAGGAAATTTGTACCTCTGAAAGAGAAGAAGGATGGAACAATATCCTTTGGAAATGATGGATCTTCAAATGTTATAGGATCAGGTATCGTCACTCTCGGAAGCAAAGATGTTATAGCCAAGAATGTTCTTTTGGTCAAAAACATGAATCACAACCTACTCAGTGTTGGACAAATGTGTGATCAAGGACACACAATGCTATTCAACTCCACAAAATGTGAAATCAGGAAAGGCAGGTATGGTAAAATTGTGGCTACATCAAGTCGAGCTCCAAATGATATATATGTTCTGGATGAAGCAACTAAGGCATGTCTACTAGCTAAAGAAGATGAAAGTTGGTTATGGTACAAATGAATGGGTCACATAAACATTTAAAATCTTGTCAGGATAAGCAAAAAGGAAGTAGTACGAGAAATGCTGAAAATCTCAAAACCTTCCAACACACTATGTGAGGCATGTTTGCATGGCAAGCAGACAAAAGTCCAATTTAAAACAAAAGAACACTTTGCATCACATCCATTGGAATTGATACATATTGATCTATGTGGTCCTGTGAGAACAAAAGGCTTAGAAGAATAATTATATTTTGTGTTAATGATAGATGACTATACCAGGATGACAACCATCATTTTCCTTAAGAAAAAATCTGAAGAATTTGAGTGCTTTAAGATCTACAAGGAGTTGGTTGAAAATGAAACTGATTTGAAAATAAAGTGTTTAAGATTAGATAATGGTGGAGAATTCACTTCCAAATTATTTCAGCAATACTGTGATGAAAATGGAATAAAAAGGCAATTTTCAACAGCACGAACACCTCAGAAAAATGGAGTTGATGAAAGAAAGAACAAAATCGTACAGGAAATGGGTAGAATAATGTTGAAGGACTCAAAAGTGGATGAAAAATTCTAGGCTCAAGCAATTGATATGACAGTCTTCATTATCAACCGAAGTCTTCTCAGAAATAATTTCAACAAGTCTCCATATGAATTATGGAAAGGAAAACCAACTAATGTAAAATATTTCAGAATCCTCAGAAGAAAATGTTATATCAAAAGACAAGATCAAAATTTGGGTAAGTTTGAATCACGTGTTGATGAAGGTATCTTTATCGATTACTCACGCAAAGGAAAGGCCTATAAATGCTATAATCTAAGATGAAAATAGATAGTGGAGAGCATAAATGTTACATTTGATGAAGATGGTGTTCTAGCAAGTACTGATGAGGATCTAGAATCTTTGAAACTTGAGACAGAGGCTGAAAAAGACATAGATAAAATTGTAGAACAAGAAGCAACTATCAACGAGGAAGAAGTAAACAATGATCATCAAGATATACCAGAACAACAACAAGAAGCTCCTCCAAGGAGAACAAAAGATTGGATTCAAAAGAACCATCCATAAAATCAAATCATTGGTGACATAAATGAAGGTCGACAACTTTGTTCATCACAACAAGCTCACATTGCTTTTCTAGCAAAATTTGAGCCTAGTAGTTTTGAGGAAGCCAGCCAGAATGAACATTGGGTAGCAGCTACAAATGAAGAATTGGATGATATTGAGAAGAATAACACCTGGGAATTAGTTCCACGACCAAAATATAAAAATGTCATTGGGACTAAATGGGTGTTCAGGAACAAGTTGAATGAAGATGGGCAGGTTACCAGAAACAAAGCAAGATTAGTTTGCAAAGGCTAATCACAAGTGGAAGGAATTGATTTAGATGAAACATTTGCACTATTTTCCAGAATAGAAGCCATATGAATGTTCCTCGCCTATGCATGTTCAAGAAAAATCAGTGTCTACCAAATGGATGTTAAGTCAACATTTCTGAATGGAGAATTAGAAGAAGAAGTTTACATCGAACAACCTGAAGGTTTTCTACTATCGCAAAAAGAAGACTATGTCTACAGGTTAAAGAAGGCTCTATATGGTCTCAAGCAGGCTCCCAAAGTGTGGTATGCTCATCTTGATAGATATCTATATCAACAAGGGTTAAAGAAAGGTACTGTTGATAGAAATATTTATGTACAAATAGATAAAGATAATTTAACAATCGTTGAGGTATATGTGGGTGATATAATATTTGGTAGCAATGATGATCGACTAAGTAAGAAATTTTCTACAAAGATGCAAAGTGAGTTTGATATGTCTTTACTTGGCGAGCTAACATACTTCTTAGGGCTTCAAATATCTCCGCAAGAGAAAGGAATATTTATATGTTAAGCCAAGTACATCAAGGAAATTCTCAAGAAATTCAAAATGGAAGATTGCAAACCCGTCCTTACTCCGATGGTAACAGGTTGCAAATTGAGCATAGATGACTCATATAAGGATGTGGATTAGAGGTTGTAGATATCTATGATTGGTAGTCTTCTATATGTAACAGCCTCTCGGCCAGATGTTATGCAAGTAGTTGGACAAGTAGCAAGATTCCAAGCAGCACCAAAAGAATCACATATTATTGTCGTCAAAATAATTCTTCGGTATCTAAAGGGAACAAAAGAATATGGCTTGTGGTATCCCAAGGGTAACAGTCTCATTATCCAAGCCTTTACAGATGTAGATTGGGCGGGAAGCATTGATGATCGTAAGAGTACTAGTGGAGCAGCATTATATCTAGGTGGTTTTCTCGTATCATGGTTGAGCAAAAAGAAAACTTAAATCTCGTTATCTAGAGTGGAAGCAGAATACATTGCAGCAACATCATGTTGTACTCAAGTCCTTTGGATGAAACAAACTTTGCAAGATCTTCAAGTACAATTCAGTGAGCCTATTCCCATATTCTGTGACAACACTAGTGCCATCAGCATCTCCAAGAATCCTGTCATGCATTCAAAAACAAAACACATTCCGATCAAAGATCATTTTGTTAGAGAATAAGTCACTGAAAATAATATCAAACTTGAGTTGTTTGTACAAAAGAATAAATTTATGATATCTTTACTAAACATTTACCTCGTGAAGCATTTGAATATGTTCATCAAAAGCTTGGGATTCTCCCAATTTCTCATTAGATTACATTTTTGCAGGACGGTTGTGTGTTAGCAGGAGTGGAAGTGTGTACAGGTCCGAAGGATGGTTGTGTTTACCCTTTTCCATTGATGTCAAATGGGGAGAGAATGTTATAGGAAGAGGTGTCATGATCGCAGGGGGAGTACTTGTGTTGCCATCAATGCCAAAGGGGGAGATTGTTGATCAACGGTTGTCATTGATGTCAACCCAAGCAACACTAGGGGCTAACCCAATATTACATGGGAATTTTGACCTACCAAATTAATATATTTTGGGTCAATAATGATTTTGTTGGTTTCTACTTGTTGAGATGTTTCCATTGATATATGGCACAACATGTAATTCTTCACGGTTTGAGAGATATTCATGTTTGAAGTTTGTACCTCTAGTTAGTGGGCTAAAACCCCATGGGGTTGGGGCATGGGTCATTGAAATTTCATAATTAATATTTTTTAAGCTCCTAAAATCCCTCCCACGTTCACTTGTTGAAGCTCCTCTCAACCTAAGCATTTATATAAATTGTGATCCTCATTTCCTCCTTATGTAAGGGATTTTGCCATCTGAAACAGGTCATCGTGGAATTTTCGCTCTAAATTTTTTTTCTGCGAAGGCTCAAAAGCTGAAATGTTTATGAGGAAAATCTGAAATCTTGAGGAAGCTTCTGTAAAAGTTTGAGATCAAGATGCGCAAAATTTTTGTAGATATCATCTATGGAAGTCAGGGTTTTTGCAGGATCCTGAAATTAATCTCAAAGAAGTGACCTTGGTAAATTCATCATAACTCTCTCTTTGAGTATCGGATTGGAATTCCATAAAAATTGGAAGATAGTGCACAGTCTTTAATTTTTTCTCTATCAATTTAGGAGCTAAATGAAGAAACAATGACACGCGGCATGCCATACAATTGCACTCTAATGAAACACTCCATAATTAGGGCATTATGAAAGATTGGGTATAACTCTCTCTTGAAGAATCCAAATTGAGTCAGACCTGTAGCATTATAAATATGACTCATAGGAATACTACAGGGCCAAAAATTAGATATTTAGGATCTAAAATAACAGAGATACACCAGATTCAATATCGAGCTCTTAGAAGGTTTTCAAGAATATGGAACACCTTTGCTCAAGTAAGAAGGTTTGAACATATTCCATACTTCCATCAAGACAATCATGAAAGATGAAACCTATTGATATAGGAGCCTAACAGAAGGCAAGAAAAAGCTAGATCATGTGTTGTCAAGGGTTGCAAAAGACCAGAATTTCTACGGCAGAAAAGAAAATCAAGGTGCAACATAGGGTAGAATGAAAAGAGAAACAACCAAGGTGCATAACAGCAGCAAGAAGTTCATCATATGAAGTTTTCAAGTGGGCAGCACTGCATACAATCATTGTAAAGGTATCATTGTACTTAGTCATTGTAAATACATTATTGTAAAAAATGTACTAGTGTCTATTTGCCAAGGGTTGAAGAGGAAGTGTTGGGAGGTTTAGGATCATCACTAGGTGGTTGTGTCAAAGTTGGGGTTATGGTCTAGTATATCTTCTTCTTCTACATCATTCTATATCATTGTAAAGTGGACTATTTTCTCGGGTACTTGTGAGTCCATTCTACTTTATTCTTTCTATAGGCAGTAGGGTGGTGCTAGGGTGAGTTGTATTTAATGGTAACAAAGCATCCGTTCAATTGAATACCAAAGAACATTTATGTTGACATCCATCCAAAGGAGCCGGAGAAGAATGCCGAGATTCTAGGAAGTTGATTATCAATTGAGTTGAATATTAAAGAATTATTAGAAAAGCATTAGGTGGTTTTTGTCCCGGAGTGGGTTTCCACCTTGAAAATTGTGTGCATTTGTGTTCCTCTTGTTTGCTACTATCATTGTACAAACAATGATAATAATTGAAGATTAACTAATTCTCTAATTGAAAGGAATACTGATTCACCCACCCCCCCCCTCTCAGTATTTCCAACAGTAGACGTATTCCCAACACATGGAATGTTTCTTGTTGAAGAATCACAGGAGAAGAAAGTGAGTTGATCTATGGTCACAATATTCCCTTGGTGACGAAAGTGAAGAACATAGAAGAGGGTGGATACCACACAAGCCATTGCATGGGTCCAACTGCCTCCAAGGGGGAGGTTATAATTCAGTTTGGCATCCACCACCTCGACTTCCATGTTCACTCTTTTTCCCTCGAGGAGGGTGGGAAAATCTTTGAGAATATCGTACGGTCGAGAACCTCTGCCATCAAAAGATTCCGAAGTGTTTGGGTATTGACTCAATGGAGGACATCCAATGGCTTTCCAACAAGTGATAGACATCATGTAGGTTGAAGCACCTTCATCAACAACCGTCCTATGAATTTTTTTCCCCATCTTGGTAACTTGAATCAAGAAAGCGACCTAAGATGGGAGGCGAGAAAAAAATTTCTCAAGATCGAAAAATAATAAGGTTAGAATCCACCGGATCAATGCCTCCAATGGAAGATAACAGTTCCTTCCATTGTGATGGACACGACTGAAGGATTTCCAATGTCGACATCACCGAAGAAGTCTAAGCTAAATCCTCTACAATGTTATAGTGTTGAGAAGCTCATGTGTTCAGATTTTATGATGATATTCGAAGAACATGCTTCTGAGGTGTTTGGATTATGGAATCACTATAGGTCTCTCAATTTGGAGAGGAATAGAACTAAGAGGTATGGAAGAGGAAGAATTATGTATGGCATCATGTTCCATAGGAGCTTTCAATGGATTCATGTAATATTTCGATCACGTGGCTACCTAAATAGGTTTTGTGCCAACCATAAAGACTTGGGAGCTTAGGTATGATTGGATTAAATATACCATTTGTTTCTGCTAGGAGGGGAATGGTTCTTTCAAGTCAGCCGGAGTCCCAGGTCTACCCTTCAAGAGACGATCAAATTCATCACTCTGAGGAAAATCCTTTGTGTAACGGTCGTCATCAAATATCAAATAAGGATATTTAGGCTTGCGTTTGGAAGCGTCGTGAGCAGATGACTTATTTGAATCTCTTTTAGGGTTATCGGATTTGTATTTTCCTTTTCCCTTTTTCTTACCTTTTGAAGATTTGTTTGTAATGGTAGATTGGACATCATTTACCTTAGAAGTTTTACCAAGATTCTTCTAGGTATTTGAAGGTTTCGAGTGTGCAGTTGCAGCAATGGACTTAGAATTTGAAGGAGCCTTGGGTACACCATTATCAGCATGGGCCACTGACCTAATAACGCCATCAACAGGAAGCCTAGCGGGAGGTTGAGATGATGTTGAATCAGTAGAATGGCGTGGTATGTTAGGTAGGCTATCATACAAAGTTACAGATTGGAAATAAACCAAGTATAGGTATTTAGCATGGAAAATGACTTCATATTCCATCACGTAACCACCCATGGCGATATCTCTTTTAATTTTTGGAACAAAATATTTCATGAACCATTATTTCAACAAATGATCCGAGATCTCGAATTTAATGAGAGGACATATATGCCTAAATTCATGGGTATGATGTAAAATATGGGTTAAAGTTGATTATTTCATTTATGTGAGAAGGTGGGTGTCACTCTCATACCATACAGGTAACTCGAAGTGAGTAAGGAAGTCTATGGCCAAGGTGTGAAAATCAAATAAGACACCTCGAGGGAGTTTAATATGCCATTTTTCCATGACACTTGTCAGAGTGCGCTGGAAAAGATGTAGACAAATCGAATCATCGACCCAAGAGTTGGAAGAGAACCAAAAATGGTACATCATGACATGGGCTTAAGTGTATTCCCCAGAATTACCTTCAAACTTTCGTTAATCTCCCAGAATCTTGGTTGGAATTTAAGGCCAGTGCAACATATTTTCAATGGGGTCATTTGTGAGCTTAGACACATCTGGTAGTTCCAACGTAGCCAAAAATGGCAAGGGAGGATGGTGAGGAGAAGATGGTCATTCTAAGTTACTCATCTAAGGGTCCCAACCTAGTTGATATAGATTATACCCCCAATAGGGTGGATTTTTACCAGGATATTCATATTGCCCCCATGGTTGGTAAGGATCTTGCTCCAGCTGCTACTGAGTATAGGGACCTTAGTGAGGCTATTGATAAGGCCATTGCTGGGTGTCAAATTGCGATCCTTGATGAACATAGGGTCTACCCTAAGGTCCTTTTGAACATGAGGTCCAACTTGAAGTCCTGGTTGGGCCTACTCGTACTAAGGGATCTACTGATATTGAGTACCAGGGTGAGGCCCCGGCTAGGGTTGTTGGTACTGACCCTAAAAATTTTTCTAGTTTTGGACACCAAGCTGATTGGGGTGAGCAAGAGGTTAACTGAAAGGGATATTCAAAGTAGTTTGGGTGTAAGGACCAAACTAAGGATTAGTCGCTAATGTACCCACTGGATTTTGGGGTTGTTGGACATATTGTTGTGAGACATTTGGTCAAGGAACATATTGATACTGCATATTTGGAGGTTGAACATATTGACGAGGTATGTTGGGTTACTGAACATATGAATATTCTATGTTCGTTTGTTGGAGATGGGGTTCTGAACCTGAGAATACTAAACATGGGGTTGTTGATAGACAAATGGAGCTGAAGTAGGTTTACCACTGCATGGATCAATTCCTATGATAGTGCTTGTCAGTTGTGAAAGCAATGTTCCACCGAGAATAGCATTAGGCTATCTCGTCCCTGAAATGGTTCCAGAGTTCAGATGCCCCCCACTCAAAAATGGAGGTGCATAAAGAGGATTGGATTGCCCCCATAGGCATAGACGAAACCATAGAGTTTTCACTCTATGGTGGAATCATAGTAATTGTAGATAGCGATAGGGGGGTAGAAGATCCTATTGAAACGGTCATTTGACCTATAGTCATTACAAGTCAAACAACAATTTGATATATGGAAACCATATTTGAAATGAATGGGACAGAATATGGGGGAGTACCCTTTGAACAAATAGGATCCGAAAATAAAGTGTAGCTCTAGAAGCTCCTAAAACAAGGCTCTCAATAGAGGTATACCCATGTGGAAGTGAGGATATGACTTGAATAGAGGGTATTCTTTACCCACTTCCAGTATCTTGAGTAGTGGTGCCGTAAGGATAACTTTCAGGAGGAAACATTGATGAGATGTCTTTTGCAATATGAGTTGCAGTGGTTTCCTATAAAGTTCTTTGAGGAGCATCCACGAATGGAATATCTCCAGCGTCATATTCCATTTCAAGAGAAAACAACTTACGAGCAGTAGTGTGATATGCTACTGGAGGTGTAGCAAGGGCACCGTCATATTTTTCAAAAGGACTATAAGGTTGTTGAGGCGATACCACTATCAAATCGAAGAGCATATTTGGAGGAAAGACCATAAACTTTGTAGACAGTTCGAGACTTTTTGGCTCATGATCCTCAGATGACGATGAGATAAAATCACCACATGGTGGAGGCGATTAAATACTTTGTACACTTATGAAAATTCCAAGTTCAGTGCCTTGAGCATCAACGGGTCTAGCTAGAAATTAGGGGACATCAGGAGGAGGGTCTTGAGATCCTTCAGAAGAGGAAGGAGGTGAATCCTATGATTCAACCACGATGAACTTTAAGGCAAGATAAAAGAGATAAAAGGTGAATCAATTTCAAGTAATTCAAAATTTTCAATTAACCAATAAAATATGTGGCTAGAGAAACGCACAGGTAAGATGTTATCGTGATCATTTGATTTTAGAAATTAAAAAAAAAAAATCAAAAAAGGTGAACTAGGCATAAAGGATTACAAGGTGTCCATGAACTGCAATATAAACCTTGGTGATAAATGTAGAAAAAAATTAACAAGGACTTAACGCACTACATTCAATCTCCCTGAATGTTGTGTTTTTTGTACCATGTCTACAAGTGGGTCGACTCAGTTACATATGGAAGGCTTGCAACCTAGTGGTGTCTCCGCATATATAGTTGACAGTATGTGGGAGTTCAGTCTATGGTATTGTTTTCTAATGTGTAATTGTATTATGAGAGTGTCCCCTTATACTTTTCATACATCGATCATAGTCATATACACTTCCATATGTGGGATGGGGTTTCACCTACGGAATGTAACACAAACTATTAGCGACAACTCCTACAATCGATGACATTGGAACACAACTCTAGCCTAGACCTCTAAATTTTTTCATTAATTTCAAATGCTCCTTAAAGTTAATTGGATAAATTTCAAAGTTGATCTTCAGTGAAGTCTTAGTTTAAGGCTCAATAGCGATGTCACTTGAACCCTATAATGTAGCTAAATGCTAAAATAGATTATTTCCATTTTGATGAATTCTAAACTAATGAAGAAAGAAACGCAAACAAGAGTTCAAGTAATGCAACAAACAATGATTCCCCCCAACTAGTTCAAAACTACTGAAATGTTGCTTTTAAAGATCGAATTCACTTTCACTATTCCCAAAAGTGAAAACTTATTGAAAAAACTAAATTTCTTCTCTTTTCACTAAGATGCATAACAATTTTTTGTTTCTCTTTTACTTTGAAAGCTAAAAATGCAAGTGAAGTTAGTGAACTAAAGTAAAATCCACAAAACGAACAAAGAAATTCAAAAGAATCATTTTCACTTCTCTTTCTATCAAATGGAAACAATATCACTTCAAAAAATGCACGAATGAAAATCATTTTCACCCTTTTTAAAAACGAACAAACCAAATCCAAACTTCAAGATGAAAAATGCTTTCAATTTACTCTTTTGAATTTGAGAACTAAAGAACAAATTTTCTCCTAAACCTGCAAATCAAAAAAATTGTGAATTATGTTTGACATTAAATTGAAGGTGATGTCTAATTGTGACAATAACCAGTGCAATGGAAAAAAACTTCAAAACAAGCCAGAGGAAATGCACAAAGGAGTTTGAACTGATTGGAATAGAATTATAAAGAAGATCCTGTTAATTGTTTGAAAACAATCACAAACGACCAGCAAAGTGTAATTGACCCAGAAGACATAGAAAACAGTGAAAATTCACTCTAATTTACAAGAAATTCAAATAAGAAAAAACAACCATTCAATCAACACAAATAAGAAAATCACAAAAGAAGGAGGTCATTCAGACTTGACAGATTTTCTTTAGGGATCAAGACACACTGGAAAGGTAAGGGGAAACCCTAAATTTTCCTATCTCTGAGATCAACACTTCTATGGTGAGAAGAAGGGTGTTGAAAGGTATATCAGCACGTATGTTTTGTATCAAGTGATGATTTTAGCACTACTGTGAGAAAAAAAACACGTTGAGCGCTAAAAACAAGAAAAAATAAAAACTAATTTCACACCAAAACTAGACTCGAAACACTGGATTAACTATCAAACATTATGAAAACCAATAGAAACCTAAGGAAACTTAGATCTCAATGATCGGTCAAACTGATTAAAGATCAACCCGAGAAAGGAAGGCTAAGAGGCTAAATCTCCCAAGTGGAGTTTCCATTTTTTGTGTGAAGATAAATCACCTCTACTAACAAAGGCAATATCTATAGCCCTAGAGCGGGTATACCAACTTGTGAAACTTTCTAATGCAATATATGTTAGCTAATATCCAAAAAAGGATGAGAAAGGGAATATGCCTACCTATTCCTGATGCTATGCTTGAATCCTTTTATGATGGCCTTGATCCACAAACCCCGAGTCTCGTTCCTCGATACTAGTGGCATATGATTACCTGTAGGAGATCAAGAGACAAAAAAAAACTTAATCAACTACAAAACATACATTGAATATCGACTATCTAATAGATCAAGGAAAATTAGAATATTTTCACAAATAATTAGAAAAATATACAAAGAAAACATTTGATGTTCTAATAATGAATATAGAAGAGAGATCTTACAACCTATGCCTTGATGTCGGAGGCCTTCCTTTGGTGATGTACGAGTCCTTCATGGAAGCTCTAAATCATTCCTTCTCACGAGTAGCTTAGGCATTCTCACAATAAAGCAGTGTAAAGGGAATGAATGATTAGACCAGCCAAAAAATGACCAACTAGTAGTGCAAGGATGGGGATCAATTTATAGGAAGGTCGAAGAGGTTGGGAGTCCATGAAAGGAGGAGGAAGGTCCACTTTCTAGGGGATAAACACTCATTGATAAGATCAAAGATATAAAATCAAATATATCGCTGATATCACCACTGAATAACAACTGATTCATCACCCTGGAGCTTCTAGAGGTGGAACCATCTCCTCCATCTTCAGGAAACACTGTCAATGCTAGGCGAGAACTGTCAACCTGCCATCAGCACGAGTAGGCCACTAGAGAAGCTCACTGACCCAGAAAATTATTTTTTTGACCAAATATCTCTAATGAACTTTCAATGAAGTTTTCTTTGATTGTTCATGGGATGTATTTTTGTATTTTTCCTAGGTGGATACATTTCACATGACCTATCATAGGGCACTTCAGGATCAGGGATGGGAAGTGAGAAGGTTGACAAATTATTGTGTAACACAAGGAAATGTTGAAAAGCACCATAAAACCTGGAAAAACCATGCCACCCACAACAAGAGAACCAAATACCAACATGCATAAGCACATCCAAACCAACTAGGAAATCACACATGCAATATGTTAGCTAGAAGTATTCCTGGTGAATATGCGAGATCTTGTTCTTCCTTTATTGATATTTTATTTCATTTCCTTTCCTTCTCATTACTTTCCTTTATTTCCTCTTTCTTGGTCCAATGTTGGAATTCTCCAAGAAAACTCCAAGTGTCCAAGAGTGAGAGAGAGAGAAAGCGAATAATGAGAGAGCTCCAAAACTGAACTAAAAAAAGACATGAATTTATCCTCAGAAGAATTTTTATCATTGAACCCTCTATTTACTTCATTTTCTGTTATTTTCCTTCAATTTCATCCTCACATGCATCCGCTGACCTTTCACCTTCCTTTTCCCACAATTTCCTTTATTTTCATAAATAAATGTTCCAATTTTTTTTCCACTTTAATTCCTTAGCCATTACCTTTGCCAATTTCCATTTAGCCATAAACACATATAGTAGTGATGCCCACTAGGATATATTTTCCCAACATTAATCTTGGAATAAGTGTCCCTTAAGTGTGGTCTTATTTTTTTCCTTTATTAATTTTTATTACATCGACTTTTAACCGATATATATTACAATGAATTAGTTGAAATATTTCATAAAAATATGGTTCTTGAACTACGTAACAAGTTAAAATAAGGTGATATTCATATATGTTATGTACTTATAGGTTGAAATTGTCCTCCACCCTAATATTATAGGGGAAGAGGGGGAATCTTATGAATTATTTTTCAGGAGAGAGAAATTTTAGATTAGTGGGTTAGCTTAATCAATTTGAATTGTTTTTTCTAAATTCCTTAGTTCTAGCTTAGTTGATATTCATATTTGTTTATTACTGAGTAGCTTGGTAGGTACTCCAAGCCCTAGGGTTCAGGGTTTGGAGGGTGGAGCACAACAAGAGTCACTTGTGGGCTTGGAACCCAAGGAATAGGTTTTGCACCCATTGTGATTTGGGCCAAAACAATGGAGAATTTTGGATATGTGATGGGATGGAATGTTATAGGGCAGAAAGGAGAATCAAACACTTCGAGAATCATAAAATTATGATTTGTCCTTAGTGATATATGAATTTTTGTAGTTAAAAATTAATTATTGGACAAAATAATTAAGGAGGTTTTGTCATTTGTATCAGCCAATAAATTTTCATTTATGTAATTTAAAAGAGGTTCCCCCCTCGAAGTGGCTAAATTATGAGGTGTTTATCTCTCATCTCTTCTACTTTTGGAGCTGGTTTCATAACATTTGATATCAGAGCTTTGGATTCTAGGGTTTTGCTACTCCAAACAAGTCATCGTGGAATTTTCGCTATAATTTGTTTCTACGAAGGTTGAGAAGCTGATTTTTTTTGCAGAGTGAAGAAAAACCTTGAGGAACATGGTGTAAATATTTTCGATCTCGGTTCACCATATTTTCGGAGATATGATCTGTGGAAGTTAGGCTTTGTTCAGACTTCCTAATTTCATCTCAAAGAGGTGACCGTGGGAAAATCATCATAACTTTCTCTATGAGCATCGGATTGGAATTATGTAAAATGTGGCCGTAATTACATGGAGTTTGGTTTTCTGTGTATCAATTTCAGGGCCAGAGGAGGAAATAATGACACGTGGAATGCCATACAAGTCCGCTCTATTAAACCAGTCCATAATTAGGTCATTGTGGGAGATTTGGAATAAATTTTCCTTGAATAATCCAAATCAGGTCAGACCTGTGGCATTCAAAAGAGAATTTAGAGGACTAATACAGGGCTGAATTTCATATATTGAAGATTGCAAATCAAAGAGATAATTCAGTTTCAATATGGACCTCCTAAAAATAAATAAAAAGGTGTGTATTTTTTTTTTCGAATTGGATAAGTCTTGTATGAAAAATCAGTTTGAAGTGATTCAAAGGGAATATTGAAGCATAGATATCCGTATTGGGTTCTAAAATGAAACCTAAAAAGAATTAAAAACCCATTAAGCCTTCAGAAGGATCTACTATGACTCATGAAGAGGAAGAAGCACAACATGACATATCAAAATTACAAGAGCAAGTGCACCAAGTTTCGCTCTCGCAAAGAGAAAAAAAATGAAATGGAAGTTTTGAAGAAAGGCGTGGAAGCTAAGATGGATGGTTTGAAGAAAGGCATGGAAGAAAAGATGGATTGTTTGAAGAGTGGCATGGAAGCTAATATGGATGGCATGGAATCTCGCATGGAAGCTAAGATGGCTAACCTGGAAGCTAAGATCGATGAAAAAATGAAAGACAACATGGAAGACATGAAGAGTGATCTAAAAGTAGACGTGGAAGGTTTGATGATAAGGTTCATACAAGAAATGATTCCTAATCGCAGAAAGATAGTAGAGGAAACTCATGATGAGAAAAAAATAAATTTTAATCGTGATTTCAACAACTCTAATTTTGGACTGAAGAACCACCATATTTCAAATATGGATATGAGGAAGTTTGATGGCAAGGATTTTGTAACATGAATACTACAGATGGAGCAATATTTTTATCTCAATAATGTGAAAAGCACACAAAAGGTATGCATTGAAACTTTAAATTTAGAACAAAATACATTTGTATGGTATCGATGGATTTTCTCCTGTAATAAAATTGTCACTTGGTTAATTTTTATGGAGGAAATGATAGCACATTATGAAGATACAAAGAGAAACACCTTCTTTAGACAATTGATAAATCTGAAGCAAAAGGGTTCAGTGGTGGAGCACATTGAGGACTTCCAAAAATTGAATATAAGGGTAACTGATACTACAAAGGAACATAGGATTGATGTCTTCATATGGAATTTAAAGGATAACATCCAACATGAAGTTCACGTTTGGGAACCTAATTCATTAGAGAAGGAATTCAAGTTGGCAAGAAAAATTGAATGTAAAATTATGGCAACAAGGAAGCCTACCACTCACATTTATAAATATGGAAGTGTTACTACTTCTAGACTTCCACAACCTACAAGGTTGACACCACAAGAATTGGAAAAAAAAATAGAAAAAGGGCTTTGCTAAAATTTTGATAGCAAATACACTAATGGTCATAAGTGTGCTGAGAAGAAATTATTTTACATAGATTGTGAAGAGTAGGAAGAAAATTAACAAGAAACTTAAAAATAAGAGGATATACACCAGGAACCAACCCTAGAAGAAGAAGAAAGGAGTCTGACGATGTCGTGTAATGCATTGGTAGGAATTAGCACTCCTCAAACTCTGAAGAAGGACATATCAAGAAGAAAAGGGTAATAGATTTGACTGATTTGGGTAGTACACATAATTTTATTCATTGTAAGGTAGCCAAGGAATTGAATTATTTCCTATACCCAGCACCAAAATTTCAAGTTATGGTTGCAAATGGAGGAACTATAAATTTATCTCGAAAATTTCATAATATCAAGGTAACAATGGGGCAATATGTATTGAATAGTCCAATGATTTCCATTCCAATGGGAGGTGTTGATGTTGTACTAGGAGTACAATGGTTACAATCTTTGGGGATGGTAGCTTTTAATTTTTAAGAACTTTTCTTGAATTTTTTTTGGAAGTAAGGGAAATTGAATTATCGGGTATCGCAAGGAAGCCAAGATAGATAACAAGCTCTAATTTCATGACAAAGCTTCTGAAGAAAGAACAACAAGGCGTAATTGCACAATTATGCTCACTAGAAGTTCGAACATCAAAATCATATATTTCTCCATATCTCCAAAAAGTCTTGGACAATCATTCCAAGGTGTTTGAAACTCCCACCTATTTGTGATCATGATCATGTTATTCATTTCATTCCAGGAAGTTTGTGTCCCAACATTAGGCCTTACAGATACACTTATGTCCAAACTAGTGAAATTAAACATATGGTTGTAGAAATGTTAGAGGCTGGTATAATTCAACCTAGTCAAAGTTCTTTCTATGCTCCAATATTATTGGTGCACAAAAAGGATGGATCATGGTGCATATGTCAGGATTATAGGGAGCTCAATAAGCTAATTATTAAAGATAAATTTCCCATTCCTGTGATTGATGAATTATTGGATGAATTACATGGAGAAATTAATTTTACCAAGTTGGATCTTCATTCAGGATATCATCAATTTTGAATGAATACTGAAGATATTCTAAAAAAAAATAAAAAAAATAATAAAAAAAACATTTCAGAATCATGAGGGTCATTATGAATTTTTGGTCATGCCTTTTGGCCTTACCAATGCACCTTCTACATTTCATGGGTTGATGATTTCTATTTTCAAACCCTTCCTTAGAAAATTTGTGCTATTATTTTGTGATGACATGATAATCTACAAGAGGTCTTGGAAGGAGCATGTTCAACATGTTGATAGGGTTCTCAAACAATTGCAGGAGAAATAAGTATATGCAAAAAAATCCAAATGTTTCTTTGGAGTATAAGAGGTGTAATATTTGGGTCATATTCTATCTCACGAGGGTGGTTAGGTAGACCCTAAAAAACTTAAATCCATTAAGAAATGGAAAGTCCATACAACCATAAAGCAGTTGCAAGGATTTCTCGGGTCAATAGTGTAGTATCGCAAGTTTGTTAAAAATTATGGGAGAATAGCAGCACCTCTAACAAAATTATTGAAGAAAGATGAATTTTCATGGACTCCTAAAGAAACGAAGTCCTTTGAACATCTTAAAGAGGCAATGTGCCTAGAACCAGTCTTAGCTATGCCAGACTTCACAAAAACCTTTATTGTGGAATGTGATGCTTCGGGAAATGGAATTGGTTTTGTTTTAATGCAATAAGGAAGACCCATTTATTTTGAAAGTCGTCCAATCAAAGGAAAGTATTTACAAAAAGATATTTACGAGAAGGAAATGTGCGGAAATACCACATGCACTAAAGAAATGGTGACCTTACCTAATTGGAAGACACTTCAAGGTAAAAACTGATCATGATAGTCTTAAACACCTTTTGGAACAAAGACTATCTTCAGAATATCAGCAAAAATGGGTCACAAAGGTGTTGGGTTATGACTTTGAAATAATATACAAAAAATGGAAGCTAAATGTTGCTGCATATGCACTCCTGAGAAAGGATGAAGAGGTGGAAGCATTGCTTTGTGCCATTTCTATTATCCAACCATATTTGATAACCGAAGCAAGGATGAATGGAAGAAGGACAAAGAAGTGTGGACACTTATTCAAAAGTTGAAGCAAGATCCTAGTACATATGATACATTTAGTTGGAAAAATGATTCCTTGTGGTACAAATATTACTTATATATTTGGAAGAATTCCCAACTAAAAAAAAATATTCTTTTGGAATTTCACACTTCTCCTTTAGGAGGACACTCAGGATTTTTAAAAACTTACCATAGGGTGAAGAAAGAATTTTTTGGGATTGCCTTAAATATGATATTCAATTTTTTTTGGCAGAATGTTTGGTTTTCTAGCAAAATAAAGTTGAGAAAGAATTTTTTGGGATTGCCTTAAATTTGATATTCAATTTTTTTTGGCAGAATGTTTGGTTTTCCAGCAAAATAACGTTGAGACAATTAAGACCCCAGGTCTTCTACAACCTTTATCCATTCTAAGTCAACATTGGGAGGATATTTCAATGGATCTTCTCACGGGTTTACCAAAGTTTGAAGGAAAGAGTGTCATCATGGTGGTAGTTGATAGACTTACCAAGTATGCACACTTTTGTGAATTATCTCATCCATTTAAAGCAAGTAAATTTTCTATTGCATTTATGGAAACAATTCAAAAGCTACATAGAAACCCAAAGATTATTGTAATTGACAGAGATCCCATTTTTACTGGAATTTTTCGGACGAAATTATTTTCTTGTTTGGGTACTCAACTAGCTCATAGCTCATCTTATAATCCTCAATCCGATGGTCAAAATGAGATGGTTAATAAAGTTTTGGAAGTATATCTTCATTTTTTTTAATCTGATAACCAAACGCAATGGGTTAAGAAGGTTAACTCTGGCTGAATGGTGGTATAACACTTATTTCCATACTATAGAAAAAATGACCCCATTTATGGTACTTTATGCATATCATCCATCATCCATCACATCTTCTTTAAGAGAAAATTATAAGGTTCAAGCAGTGGAAGATCACATGAGCATCAACAATAAGTTCTCCAACTCTTAAAGGATAACCTAAATTTGGCACAAAATCGAATGAAACAACAGGCATATCAACATCGCAACAAGAGAATTTTTGATGTAGGAGGTTGGGTATTTTTATGTCTACAACCATAAAAAAAAATGTCCCTCAAGCAAGCTAAGAAGGATAATAAATTATTTCCAAAGTACTATAGTCCTTACAAGGTGTTTCAAAATATTGGTACTATGGCATACAAATTGGAGCTTCCTTCTTCTTCATGAGTGCATCCAATTTTCCATGTTTCATGCTTAAGAAATTTTATAGGGGACAAACTTCAAGTTCGAACAATATTTGCAGAACTTGATGAGGAAGGAAAAATCATATTGGAACTTGAAGCTGTTATGGAAACAAGAACTTGAAAAGTATGAAATCGATCAAATGTAGAGTATCTCATCAAGTGGAAGAACTTACCCACTAAAGACTCTACATGGTAGGATGAGAATTTTATACACAAGAATTCGAAGCTACTCAAGCATTGAGGACAACACTTTTTTGAATGAGAGGGCATTTTCGGTCCCTCTACTACTAGTATAGTCCCTTATTGTTGTTAGTGTAACCCCCTTATTTTTATGGTTGTACCCTTGTAAGCCCAATATTGTTATTATTGTGCCCTTACATTTTTATTGTTAGGTCAGCTAGGATTATATTATGACTCCATGGACTCCTATATATATAAGGAGGTTTTTTCATTTGTATCAGCCAATAATTTTTCATTTATCTAATGTAAAGGAGGTTTCCCCCTCGAAGTGGTTGAATTATAAGGCATTTATATCTCATCTCTTCTATTTTTGGAGCTAGTTTCATAAAAACAACATTACTAGGAGACATTCCTAGGATTTTTTGTGAATTTTTGGTATGAAAAAAACTCCAAAGGAAGGGATGCAAAGTTGTTTGGGTGATTGAAGAAAGGTCGTAGCCCTAGATCACCTTGTTTAGGGGTCACAGGCCCATCTAAAGGGATAATATTAGCCTATAACTCACGCATATAACAACAAGGTTATTTAGGGATAAGACCTTCCTTCAGTCATCCAAACAGATTTTTTTCCCTTCCTTTGGAGGTTTTTCCATACCAAAACTTCAAAAACAAATCCCAGGAAAGTCTCCTAGTAATGTGGTTTCCTTCCTTATCACAATCACAAAATAACCCAAAGTATCCCTCGACAAGCCATGATAAAGTAAAGTTGAAATATGAAGGTTGGGTGAAGTTGTTGAGCCTATGTGTATCTCTTTAATGGATGAAAGAGACTAATAGATGGTATATTGGAGCTCAAGTGTTTTCTAGCCTAGAAGAGAAGATTGGATCATCCTGTGTTCATTGTAGCATAAGTGACTTGCAGTAATTATAGGTGGAAACCCTTCTAATGAATATATGTACTGTCCTTTGAAGGACTAAGGGGTAGCTATATAGAAGAACAATATAGAAGGATCAAGAGGATGACATATGATTGTATCTTGTCTCCCTTGCAAGGGAGCCCTATGATTCTTGCACTATTCAGTTGGTTTAATATAAGGAAGATTGGGTTGTTGTACATTATTGTACAGTATTTTCTTAAAATTTTTCTATAGATGTGCATGGGTGATTTACTTCTATTTTATATTCTGATATGAAAGTAGCTTTTGTTGAGATTCTTCGTTTGGTATCATCAGGGATTCTAAGAATCTAACCTAGATCCAAGGTCGTGGAAATTCAAAATGGTATCAAAGAGTGTCTGAGCTACTTTGGAAGATAGTTAATCAAATTTGTGCACAATGAAGTACAAATTAAGAGGGAGTTGGTCACATTGTAGGTGACAATTTCGAATTTGCAGGTTAGTCTCCATTATGAGGATAGGTTGGAGGGGTTGTCAAAATATATTCCCTGGAAGGAAAGGATCAATTTTTTCTTATAGGTCAACATGATCTGGGAGTTTGTCGAGAAAGACATCAAGTGTCCAACTGAACCAAAGGAGCTTTAAGTGTACACAGATTTGGATATTAGGGAAATTTTGATCATCCTAGATGGTGTAAAGGTTCCTGTAATAACTCATTTGTCTGGGAAGAAAACTACACATGAGATGTTCATGGATATTCAAAATTTGTTCGAAAATAAGAATGAAAACTAGGTAGTAGTATTGGAGGATAAGTTGAAGTCCACCAAGATGATAAAGGGTGAAGGAGTGACTTTGTATCTAACGACATTGTCTCAGGTCAGAGATGAGCTTGCTTCTGTTGGTGTGACTATTTCAGATAGTGATATGGTAAGGATTTCCATGAAAGGGTTCACCGAGGAATGGAAACCCTTCATCAAAGGGATTATTTCAAGAGAGATAAATTTTCCATACTTGAATAGATTGTGGGACAAATTCATTCTAGAAGAGTTGTGAGATGGGGGTATTCACCCACCAAAGAGGGAATATGAGGACATGCTACTTGCAACATGAATGGAGGGTAATAATTATAAGGACTTGAGTAAAGGCAAGTGTTTCAACTATGATGAGATGGGTCATTTTTTTTCAAGATGTTCGATGAAGAAGAAGGGAGATGACAATAAGAAGAAAGGAAATTAGGTCGCTAGTGCTTCCACTTCTACTAAGATAGATGCTCTCACAAGGGGTTGGAAGAGGAGGAATTTTCTATGATCTCTCATTTCTCACAGGGTTCTATCGATGAGGGTGGATGGTACATGGAAAATGGTGTGATGACACATATGATAGGGTCACAAGAGTTTTTTGAGACTCTAACTGAATGGGACTCAAAGTTTCAAAGGATCTTGGGCGACAGGAGTTAGAAGGAGATCTGAGGATCAAGAGTTGTGTCATTCAGGATGGAGACAGGACAGGTGATGTGGGTCAAGGATAGATTGTTTGTACTAGGACCTAGATATAGCGTGATCTCTCTCTTGATGGTAAAGAATATGGGGTTTGAGGAGTTGTTACAAGATGTGAAGACAAGGCTCAGACCTAGAGGCTCTAGCTCTACAAGGATTGTGTTGGGAGTTAGAGAGAATGGTCTCTACAGGTTGATAGGTAAGCATGTCGATCATGGGAAGAATAAGCAGGTGGAGTAGGTGCAGGTTCCAGAGAAGCAGCTGCAGGTGCACGTTTCAGGGGGACGGGTATAGGTTCCAAAAAAGAAGTTCCATGTTCTAGAGACTCAAAGGGAGTTGATTTCTAGTTGGAGCTTGCAGGTTTAGAGGGACAATTTTCATCCCAAGAGTAGCGCGTGGTCATTTGGGGGAAAGGGTGCTCCTACAACTTCCAAGAAGGAATAACAAAGAGAATGGAATATATTTTAGGGGAAGAATAAGAAGATGGATGCTTCTAGTGATAGTGACATTTCGAGTAGAGGCGTATTTCATGCTATAGGGTTTGGTGCAATGGTGAGCACCAGGAGTTGGGAGAGTGTTGTGACTAGTGATGATGATGATGATGAGATAATTACTAGTCTTGGAAGTACCTCCCTCACTAATAATCAACCTCAATTCAAGTCATGTAGGCTTGAGTCAAAACACATTTCTCTTCAATAAATTGTGTAGACCTTCTAAATTGTATAAATAAAAGGTTTTGGACATAATTTTAGCTCATACAATGTGCATCTTTCATGTGTAATACACCACTAAGGAAACTGCAAGTCAGAAGGAGACTTTACGAAGGATAAAGGAAATATTTGTGGGTTATTTTATGACATTGAGGACACCACAATGATATGTGAGCTAGGTCACATGATTGGAAGACTCTTGTACTTAGCTTTGAGTTTAGTGTAGGTATGAAAGGTAGTAGCATTACTAGGAGACATTTCTGGGCTTGTTTTCTAAAGTTTTGGTTTGAACAAAAATCCAAAGGAAGGGAAGCAGAGCTATTTGGGTGACTGAAGGAATGCCACAGCCCTAGATTAGTTTGTTAAAGAGCTACAGGTCCATCTAGAGGGCTAGTCTCTGCCAAGAACTCAAGCATATAGCAAAAACACTTACTTGGGGGATATCTGCAGTTGAGAAAGGACTCTTAGAACATATTTGAGGGGGTTAATTGTTGCGCTAACCAGATAGAAAGTACAATAGTGTATTAATCTAGGAAAATGTATTTGTTGAATGGTGTATTTGCGTTGAAAATATTCTAGTAATATCAGATATATGAGGATCCCGTGAGTGCCATGTGTTGAGACTGACTTGGTAAGTTGGAGACCTCGACTAGGAGTAGATCTTGCAATGATTTTATTGGTTTCCATTGGACTAGTGGAGGCTAGCGTGTTAGCTACCAAAATTATCCATTCACAGGCCATCATAAAGTGACGTTGACAACTAAAGGTTGGGTAAATATTTTGAGCCTATATGTATCTCTTTGATGGTTAAAAGAGGCTACTAGAAGGTAGATTGGAGATTAGGCATTGGCCAGCCTAGAAGAGTAGATTGGATCAACCTGTGTTCATTGTATCAGAAGCGACTTGCAGTAGTGATAAGTGGAAAATTCCTTGAAGACTCTATGTGTTATCCTTGAATGGACTAAGGGGTAGTTAAAGAGCATAATGGGAACAATAGATTGATAGGATGAGATGTGACATAAAGAATGAAACGAGATTTTCATTGTATCTTGTATTCCTTCTAAGGGCGCCCTAATATTGTTGTTGTCAGGTCCCTATAATACTAGCATATCCCCTTATTGTTATTTTTTGTGTACCCCCTGTTATTGTTATCATTGTGCCCATGTAGTCCCTATATTTTTATTAGTGTGCCTCATTTAAGCCCACTATTATTATTGTTGTGTCCTTACATTATTAATTCTATGTAGGGTTTGATTATATTGTGACCCCTTAGGCTCCTATATATAGAAAGGAGGTCTTTTCGTTTGTACCATCCAAGAATTGTTCATTTATTTACTGTAAAGGAGGTCACCCCCCCCTCAAAGAGGCTAATGTTTAAGTCTTTGATCTATCTTTCCTTCTAATTTGTGACTTGGTTGGATAATATTTGGTACGAGAGCTTTGGATTCTATGATTTCACTTCTTCAAATAGGTTATCTTGAAATTTTTGCTATATTATTTTTTCTATGAAGCTTCAAAAACCAAAATTGCGACCATGTGGAGAGGACATACTAATGAACCTCGTGTATGCATGTTATATATTGGTTCGCTTTATTTTCAGATATATGATCTAAGGAAGTTAGGGTTTGTGCAGGATTCATAATGTCATTTCAAACAGGTGACCTAGAAAAAATCATCATAATTGTTTTTTAGGAATCATATTTGAATTATTTAAAAATTTTCCATAGTATCATGGCCTATAGTTTTTCCAGTAGCAATTTCAAGGCCAAATGTGTAAAAATTGACACGTTGAATCGTGTACAACTTCTCTCTACTGAACTAGTCCATAATCAAGTTATTGTGGGAGATTTGGCATAACTCTATATTGAACAATCCAATATTGTTATGACTTTTGGAATTGGAAAGAATATTAAAAGGGCTAGAATAGGACCAAAATTTATACCCTGGAGATCTAAAATTATAGAGTTACAACTGTTGCAAGATCAAGCTCCTAAAAGAAAGAAAAAGGTGTGTATTATTTTTAAAATTGCATAAATTTTGTTTGAAAAATCTGTTTGATGTGATTATAAGGGAATATTTAAGCATATATATTAGTAAAGAGTTATAAAATTCCTCCCAAAAAAATAATTCTACACACATTGAGCCCTCAGAAAATAATACTATGATTCATGAAGAGGAAGAATTGCAACATGATATATCAAAATTAGGGAACAAAGTGAAAAAAATTTCGCTCTCAAAAAGAGAAACCAAATATGAACTAAAAGGGGACATGGATGGCTTAAAATCAATCCTAGAAGGTTTTAAGGATGGAATGGAATATATGATGGACGGTTTTAAATCAGGAAGGCAAGGTTTGAAGGAAGTTTTGACAAAGTTTTTGCAAGAAAGTCTTCCCGATGGTGACAAGGTAACCCATGAAAATCATGAGGAGACAAATGAAAAATTAATTATCATTTTCAAGACTTCAATGTTGCATTTAAGAATCATGACATTACAAATAATGATATGAGGGAGTTTTATGGCAAGGATCCGGTAACATGGATACTACAGATAGAGCAATATCTTGATCTCCATGATGTGTAACACTCACAAAAGGTATGCATTGAAACTTTATATTTAGAACCCAATCAGTTTGTATGGTATTGATGGCTTTGTTTTCATAAACCACTTGTCACTTGGTCAATTTATATAGGGTATATGATAGAGCATAATGAGGATACAAAAAGCAACACCTTCTTTAGCCAATTGATAAATCTAAAACAAAATGGTTCAATGGCCGAGCACATTGAGCACTTACAAAAAATTAATATAAGGTTAAACGATATTCCAAAGGAACATATGATTGATGTATTCATGGAAAGTTTAAAGAATAACATCCAACAACCGATTCAGCTTTGGGAACCTGATTCATTGGAGAAGGCATTCAAGGTGGTAAGACAAGTTGAAAGAAAAATTATGGCAACAAGGAATTATACCACTTCTAACTATAAATATGGAAGTGTTTCTTCTCCTAGCCTTCCAAAACATACAAGGTTGATACCACAAAAATTGTAAGAAAAAAGATAAAAATAGCTTTTTTTTAGTTGTGATAGAAAATACACTAAGGGTCATAATTGCATTGAGAAACATCAAAAGAAGAGGATATACACCAGGAACCAACGCTAGAGGAAGAAGAAACGAATCCAACCATATATTGTAATGTGTTGGTAGGAATTACCACTCCTAAAAATCTCGAGATGTTAGTAAATATCAAGAAGAAAAATGTAATAGTGTTGATTGATTCGAGTAGTACCCATAATTTTATTCATTGTATGGTAGCCAAGGAATTTAATTGCTTCCTATATCCAGAACCGAAGTGTCAAGTGATGGTTGGAAATGGAGGAACTATAAATTTCTCTAGAAAGTTCCATAATATCAAGCTAACCATGGGGGAATATGTATTGAATTTTCTAGTGCTTTCCATTTCAATGGGTGGTGTGGATATTATACTATGAGTCCAATGGTTACAATATTTGGGTATGATAGCTTTTAATTTTCAAGAATGTTTCTTGAAAAAAATTTTGGGAAGGAAAGGAAGTTGAATTAAGGGGTATCACAGGAAAATAAAGAAATATAATCATCTCTAATGGCATGACAAATTTTCTAAAGAAATAAAAACTGGGAATAATGTCGCAATTATTCTCACTAGAGGTTCCAACATCGAAATCATCTACTTCTCCATATCTCAAGGAGTATTGGACAATCATTCCAAGGTATTTGAGACTCCCAAAGGCATCCCACCTATTCATGATCATTATTATTCTATTCATTTTATTCCATGAAGTGTGCCTCCAAACATCAGGAATTACAAATATCCCTATTCCCAAAGGAGTGAAATTGAACGCATGGTTGTAGAAATTCTTGAGGATGGTATAATTCAACATAGTCAAAGTTATATATCTACTCTAGTAGTATTGGTTCATAATAAGGATGGATCATGGGGCATGTGTCCAAATTATAGGGAGCTCAACAAGCTCACTATTAAAGACAAATTTCCCATCCCTGTCATTGATTAATTGTTGGATGAATTACATGGAGAAATTTACTTCACCAAGTTGGATCTTCGTTCAAGATATCATCAAATTAGAATGAAGATTGAAGACATTATGAAAACAACATTTAGGACCCATCAGGGTCATTATGAGTTTTTATTCATGCCTTTTGGCCTTACCACCACACCACCTAAATTTCAAGGTTTGATGAATTCCATTTTCGAACCCTTCCTTAGAAAATGTGTGTTAGTATTTTTTGATGATATACAAATCTACAATAAGTATTGGAAGTTTTAGGGTCGTATAAATATAGGATTCATAATTTGGAATTGACTTATGATAGCCTTGTTAATATGTACATAATTTTCTTTCTGCAAGTTGTTTTCCCATATTTTGAAAAAAAATAAAAAATCAAAAAGAGGGTAAAAGTCCTAAAAGAAAAATCAAAGGACTTAGAAAAAATGATATACCCCAAAAGGAAAAAGATGAATAAAACATGAAAGTGTGCAAGTCTAAATGCCACCACCTTTTACTTTTTGCAGTTGATTATGGCAGAGTGTCAATAAATGCCATAATCCATGATGAGTTGAACTGCTTAATCTTGACTTGTCATGTTTCAATTTACTTGTTTTAAATAGAGAATAAAGAGTTGTCAGACAGTTTAATCCTGACAATTCAGAAGATAGGTATAGAGAAAAAAGGAACCCAACAGCTTAATCTAGGTCCTTGGATGAAATAAGGTAGAATTAGATACTTTTTACTACTTTCAAAAAGAATAAAATGTTCAAGGTTGCTAGCTCAAATGCACCTGCACAAATGGAAGAAAAAATGTTAGATTAAAGATTGGGTAGGTAGAAGAAGGTGGGAAAATAATTATAAATATCTTTCACCATGATACAATAACTAATTTTTCCCTCCCTATAGCTATTTGAAATTCTAAAATTTCATTCAAAGAGGCTCAGAGCATTTCTCTGACTTCTGTTGGGACTGGACCCAAGGCTCAATGACTAGCTAGTTGAAAATGTTAAATTTCTATGTTAATCCCAAAATTTTCATCATCTGTCATTCATGCATTCATCACCATGCAATTTCATAAGTAAAGACTCCATTTTTACTTAATGATACATAAAGCCACCATTTAATTAACTGCCTACATGTCATAAAGCATAAAAACCCTCAAAGAGACATTATATCCTAAGTAAAGGTGGTGAAATTATAAAATGATAAGCTTTTCATTAAGTTTTCACTTTACTTAATCATCTAGTGTATTTTTTTGTTTTTCATTTTCCCCTTTGTCATATTAATCTCTAACTTATTTATTAATTCCCTATATAAATGACCCTTTCCTATTAATATAACTTCCTTTTTCATTAAAATATCCCCTAAAAACCCACTATTATAAACTTTAGCCAAAGTTTATTATCCCACATGTTTTAAATAAACACCCACAATAAAACCCCTTTGGTTAAAATTAACATTACTCAAATATCCTACCACCCTATAGTTATTAAGCCTATTTTGGTTTAAATAACTATATAATAAAAATAAGAACGAAAATTTTCGGAACACAATATATCATTGAATAAATAAAGCCTTTCCGATGTTTCTTATGTTGTTTTAAACCAAGGTTTAAATGCATAAACCCTTGTTGATATATTCCACATCCCCTTCATTCTCCCATTGCCTCCCCATTCAACCATAGTCACCCAATTAGCCATATTCTTTCTAATCTAATGTTCATGAAAAAATGCGATATCTAGTCCCCAGGCCCCACCATTCCCAACCATACTCCTCCCTGCTATCGCGTTGAAACTCCACCATAGACCTAAACCTTTCATATCAAATGGCTTACATTTAACCCTGGTCACACCCAACATTCTGCCGCAACTCTTGATAATAATCCTAACCGTTTGCATCATCAAAGAAAATCGAATGGTGCATGTTCACTTTCATGCTCCGAAAGTGATCGCTCGATGTTTGTCCAAATTCACGCAATAAATGTTGTATTCTAAAACCACCAGATGCGACGTGGCATATTTTCATTTGATCGCATTCGATTGGGTAAAAATAGATTACCACCCAAGTTGAACGCAAAAACCACTTCCTGTTTCGCATTTGAAAAATCAAGCGACCTACCGCCTTTGACAAGATCCATATTTAAAATATCAAAGTTTCTAACTTATGATATATTGTCTCGACTATTTAAATTGTCCATGTGCATTGTAAAAGAGCTCTGCCCAATGTATTAAGTCGCCCGACTGTATTCAAAGCCCCTGACTATCAATTTCTTGTCCCAAACTCAAATTTGACCATAGATCCCCTATTTTGAAGACCAGTACGCCATTCTCTACACCAATGATTCATACCCATCCACAAGAAAAATCTCAAAAGTTGGAAAACCCTGTCAAAGCTTCAAATACTTGTTATTTGAGGTATTTTTTGATAAATAGACCTGCAAATTTCAAGGTTAAACCATCTATAAGTAAAGTGAAGTCTGTTAATGTGAAAAATCCACTGCATAAATTGCCCAAAAACACCCAAAACAAGCCAAACCATGGCCAATTTTTTCCTAGAAGTTGCTATGTTCATAAAATCTTTTGTCTGAACCAATTTCCTCAGTTTAAAATCTCTGAAGATCAATTCCAAGACAAAATGGTTTTTCAAGCCTACCAAACTCCCTTTTACAGTTTTAAACTATTCAGGAAACCCTGTTTCCTATCTTATCCTAGTATCAATCCTCAGATAAACCTAATTGAGCAAAAAGCTCCAAAATAAGATATCTTTAGCCTAAATTTCTCAGTTACCCCTTTGTTTAAAGTAAATTACTTCTGTAAACCATTTAATCTTATAGAAGAAGCCAGAATGCCTAAAAACAGAGTTAAACCTCCACAAACAGATCTCATTCCACAGGTCTTTCAAAAGCCTTCAAACACCTCCCTGCAGACCTGGATTTCATGAAAAAATTGTTTTATTTTTGCAGGTTATTATCAAAATAAGAAATTGGGCCAACAGTTTCAATACTATTTGACAAAATTGTTTGCTCCAAATTCTCAGATTTAAATTCAAAAGTTTCATTCAACAAACATTTTGTATACAAAGAAATAATAAAATCAAGTCAGAGAGAGATTAGAATGATGAAATGTGCACATTGAATGGTAAAAGTGAAATGAAAATTCATAGGGATAGTGAAAACAAAACAGTCAAAGAGCATCAGAGTTAAAGTGTATCAGGTAAAAGTCAGAGTGAAAGTTAAAAAAAAGTTACAGAGAACTCAAGGTAAAAAATTAAAAGTAAAAACAAAGTCAGTAATGGTAAAAAGAGATGAAAATACTTTCACCAACAATGAAATTTATCCAAAGTGAAAGTAAAACAGTTAAAAGAACAAAAAAGGTGAAAAGATGAAAACATAACAAGAAGGAACATTTTTGCAGAAATTTCATGTTTAAGTCATTGTTTTACAGAAACTATTGTGACCAATCCAAGATGAATTTTTCAAAACGAAAGGAGTTTTATGTGCTTAAGGTGACCAAATACAAAAAACTATCTCACTTTTCTAACAGCCATTATGGATTGGGAAATATTAAATAGTATTGGAAAGAACGTTTTGCAGAAAATTCCCGTTAAGTCATCATTTTGCATAGAATATTGTGGACCACCAGAAATACATCTTACAAAATTAAAGGAGGTTTTTGTTCCTAATGTCTCTATCTACAAAAAAATATCTGAATTTTTTCACAGGTATTACAGAACAGGAGATACATGCGCATCTTTACAGCCTATTTTTCAAATTCTGTAAAACTCTGTTTTACACATCTTTTTGCAGATCCTATTGTGCACAGCTGGAGATGGATTTTAGGAAAATGAAAAAGTTTTATCTCACCCATATATTCATCCACAATAAAATCTTTCAATTTTTACATATCTATTTCGGATTGAAAAATAAAAAGGTATCATTGGACCCCAAGTTTGCAGAATTGCTGGAGCAGAATGCCCAAAGAAAGGAAATAGTTAGTGACTTGGATGCCACATCATCAACTAAGAGTTGAGATAAAATTCGAATTCTCTTTTTAGTCATCATATATCCATGATTATAGTGCCAAATAGGTTCATTATTTTTGAGTGTCCTTTTATTAAGTTCTATTTTTGTAAAACAGTTTGAGATATTTTGTAAACCAATCTTGATATTTTTCAATATATTTTAGTTTAGAATTTGTATAAATACTTCACTCTTTGAAGTATTTTGTGGAATAAAATTGCTGATATTATTATAGATATTTTTTATGGTGCTTTGGAGGCTCATGTGTTGATTGCATAACAACAGACTGGACAACAACTAACTGGGCTTCATAACTCAGGATTCTTGCAATAAGCTAATGAGTAAAGTGATTTCTTTCTGTCATTGTTTCCTTTTCTAAAGTTCCATTCAATTTCATATATGTGTTCAAATCTGAATGATCAATTAGGAATATTATTTCAGGATAAGTGTAAAAAAATCTTTGTCTTAACTACTTTATCATTTCAATGTTTTTTGCTAATTTCCAGACCTAGGAATTCTTAGTTGCTCCTTGTCCCGTTTGACCTCTACCTCCTTCTCCTTATTTTCGGATCAAAGGATCCTTCACTTCCCTTTATCCTGGAAGAAAGCCATCCCATCCAATCAAATTATTCAAATCTATGAGGGTCATCTACCTTGCCCTGAGTAAATTAGCATCATTTTGGCCTTGCCTTTCAGTCTAGCTTGCTAGATCTTGAATCCATAGCCCAGTGGACTAGTAGATCCCTCTTTAATTTGTCTCCACGTAATCTTAATTCCCACCAAACTTTCCAAACAAAAAACCGAGTGCCCAATTATACCTAGCCTAAAATATCAATTCAAAACAAAGTTAAATCATAAAGAGACAGCCCTCTCTGAAATTTAGGAAGGCTAGATCCTAAATTTCCAAAGTAGGTTTGTGGTTACATCTAGTAAGTTACAAAGTTTTAAATATTTCTGATAGAAAATTTACTAGAGTCATAACATAATGGTGACTCCACTGGGGAATACTAACCTCTTTCTTCAGAAATATTTTACAGTTTCATATTTGAGCTATGATGGTGGACAATGATCAAACATACAAAGGTTAAAATCATCCACTTCGCGACTCCACATCAATTTCGCAATCAAGACTCCACTGGAGGAATGAACCTGGAAGAATAGTATGGAAAGATCAGGCTTTCAACTTGGATCTTAATCCAAGACATTATTTTCTTTCTCATTAAGAAATATTTTCAATATATATTTTATTTTATATAAGGATCTAACTTGGTTTTACAGATACCATGGCCTTTCGTTATAGCTAATTTTCAAGATGATCCAAGAATAAAAATAAGATATGCTCCCATGAGTAGAGATCACATACCTAGATTTCCACACAAGCTACCAAAGGTAAATTGGGGTAACAATCTGCCCATGTTTCAAGATGAAAATATTGATGATCCTTTATTACATCTCATTAAATTTCATATACACTCATCAAGATTGAAGGGTGATTGGCATGAGGATTTCCTCATGAAAATATTCATGGAAACCTTAGAAGGAAAAGCAAGGGAATGGTATGAAGCTCTCAAAACTGCTACTTTATTTTCTCTAAAAGAGTTTCATAAGGTATTTTATGAGCATTACAAAGAAGATTTTCCATCTTTATCATTAGCTAAAAATTGTTGTGATCAAGTTGAAGATATTATACATTACCTAAAAAATATTGATGAAGATTTTGGAAATTGGCATACTGAAGATTTATTAGAAGAAGTCCAGAACTTTCATTCTCAAGTTAAATGTCATAATAATCAACAGGAGTTAAACAAAGATGAAATAGATCAAGAGATCAATCAAGATCCACAAAGCCCCTCTATAGTAACAAATGATGTTTCATTTAATGTTTTGAATGAAGTTAAAGAAAATATTCAACCTCATGACCAATTTTTAGATAAGAGAAAAAACATTTGTCATTTCAATCTAAGAAATCATAGATTCTCACCACTCCTCACCGAAGAATAAATCAATTTGCTTCTAAACATGCAACCATCCTCAGAATATTTACATAATGAAGAAATTGTTTCTACTTATTCTAATGTTGATGAATGTACTAAAGTTTTTATCCATGAAGAGACAGAAGAACAGGTTGGTGCTCATGTTATTTTACCTTCCCAAAAAGGCTCATTGCTTGATACCACTCCTATTGAGCAAAATAATGACTTTCAAATAGAATGCAACCAATGTAATCAAGATATATTAGGATTGTTGCAAGAGAAATATGCTGATCTATTGTTTATAATTGATGACATTCCTTATTCTGAAGATTTGCCTAAGTATGATCAATATGATGATAATTATGTTCTCCAAATTCAAGCTAATTTCAGAGAAAAATCACTAGCTATTTTGAGGGACGAGATATTAGAATTTCAGCTTGATGAGAATTTCCTAAGAGCTGTCTTTCTTATTTTGAAATTAAGAAAATATTCTCCTCAACTTAAAAAATGTGTTCTTGAGATCATTTCTGAAAATTATGAAAATGAAATTAAACTTTTGCATTCTCAAATTCAGTCATATAATTTCCGAGATCCTAAAGAATTCTTGGAAAATATTCCTTCTCCTAAGCAAGAGTAAATTGTACTACCTTTTGACTTGCAGATTGAGGATGATTATTCTTTCAGGCACAAGACTGAAGAAATAGTTTCAGGGTTTAATATTAAGAATATAACTAATCAATTGGTCATGGAAAGCCTTGATGCACAAATCATACATTATTCTTTTGATGATCCTATAGAAAATTATATGGAGAATATTTTTAGTTCAAATATGCAAACATGTTTTATCTATGAGGATCAAATATATCAGCAATTTCCATTTCACATCATATCTTTGATTATGAAGACACATGATCAAGTTATACTTCCAATTTTGATGAAAATCAGTAAAATTATCCATTCATTGCTACAACTACTTGAATAGCTTCATTGGCATTTCTGTATTACTTGATTCAACAAAATTAACAGTAGATTAGAGTAGGTAGATGAGTACAAATAAGCTCAAAGCTATGAGCATTTTTTTTTTAGTATTCAGTTCTCAGTTATTTTTGGAATAATCCATTAAGATTTAAAGCTAAGGAGAAGGTCCTAAAGATATTTAAGATCTAATTAGTTTGGTTTGAGAATTGCAGTATTTTTCTCTTTTTTTTAGTTTCAGATTAGATTTCAGTTTGCAGAAAAAGGACTATATTCAGTTCAAGATTTTCAGCCACAACAAATGCATGTCTGGGGTTGGCCCAATGGATCAGGCTACTAGTCAACGGTGTTCTTCACATCTCACAAGGAGATGCCATCCCCATGTGAAGCCGTTGTTAGGGTCCTATAAATATAGGATTCATAATTTGGAATTGACTTATGATAGTCTTGTAAATATGTACATACTTTTCTTTCTGCAAGTTGTTTTACCATATTTTGAAAAAAAATAAAAAATAAAAAAGAGGGTAAAAGTCCTAAAAGAAAAATCAAAGGACTTAGAAAAAATGATATACCCCAAAAGGAAAAAGACAAATAAAACATGAAAGTGTGCAAGTCTAAATGCCACTACAAGCATTATGGCATTATGGCAGAGTGTCAATAAATGCCATAATCCATGATGAGTTGAACTAATTAATATTGACTTGTTATGTTTCAATTTACTTGTTTTAGATAGAGAATAAAGAGTTGTCAGACAGTTTAATCCTAACAATTCAGTAGATAGGTATAGAGTAAAAAGGAACCCAACAATTTAATTTGGGTGCTTGGATGAAATAAGGTAGAATTCGATACTTTTTACTGCTTTAAAAAAGAATAAAATGTTCAAGGTTGCTAGCTCAAATGCACCTACACAAATGGAAGAAAAAATGTTAGATTAAAGATTGGGTAGGTAGAAGAAGGTGGGAAAATCATTGTAAATATCTTTCACCATTCTACAATAACTAATTTTCCCTTCCCTATATCTATATTACATTCTAAAATTTCAGTCAAAGAGGCTCAGAGCATTTCTCTGACTTCTGTTGGGACCGGACCCAAGGCTCAATGACTGGCTAGTTGAAAATGTTAAATTTCTATGTTAATCCCAAAATTTTCATCATCTGCCATTCATGCATTCATAACCATGCAATTTCATAAGTAAAGACTCCATTTTTACTTAATGATACATAAAGCCACCATTTGATTAACTTCCTACATCTCATAAAGCATAAAAACCCTCAAAAAGACATTATATCTTAAGTAAATGTGGTGAAATTATAAAATGATAAGCTTTGCTTTAAGTTTTCACTTTACTTAGTCATCTAGTGTATTTTTGTGTTTTTCATTTTCCCCTTTTTCATATTAATCTCTAACTTATTTATTAATTCCCTATATAAATGACCCTTTTGTATTAATATAACTCCTTTTTTGACTAAAATATCCCCTAAAAACCCAATATAATATATAGCCAAAGTTTATTATCCCATATGTTTTAAATAAACACCCACAATAAATCCCCTTTGGTTAAAATTAACATTACTCAAATATACCGCCCCCCTATAATTATTAAGCCTATTTTGGTTTAAATAACTATATAATAAAAATATGAAGGAAAGTTTTTGGAACACAATATATCATTGAATAAATAAAGCCTTTCCGATGTTTCTTATGTTGTTTTAAACCAAGGTTTAAATGACTAAACCCTTGTTGATATATTCCACATCCCCTTCATTCTCCCGATGCCTCCCCATTCACCCATAGCTGCCCGATCAGCCATATCCTTTCTAATCTAACAGTCATGAAACAACGTGATATCTAGTCCCCAGGCCCCACCATTCCCAACCATACTCCTCCTTGCTATCATGTTGAAACTCTGACGTAGACCTAAACATTTCATATCAAATGACATACATTTAACCCCGGTCCCACCCGATTTTCCTCTGCAACTCTTAAGAATAATCGTGACCGTTTACATCATCAAAGCAAATCCAACGGTGCAGGTTCATTTTCGTGCTCCAAAATTGATCGCTCGATGTTTGTCTAAATTCACGCGATTAAAGTTGTATTCTAAAACCACCCGATGCGATGTGGCATATTTTCATTTGATCGTGTTTGATTGGGTAAAAACATATTACCACCCAATTTGAATGTGAAAATCACTTCCTGTTTCGCATTTGAAAAATCAAATGACCTACCGCCTTTGACAAGATCCGTATTTAAAATATCAAAGTTTCTAACTTATCATATACTATCCCAACTGTTTAAACTACGCATGTGCATTGTAAAAGAGCTTTTCCCACTGTATTAAGCCGCCCGACTGTATTCAAAGCCCCTGTCTATCAACTTCTTGTCCCAAACTCAAATTTGACCATAGATCCCCTATTTTGAAGACCAGTAAGCCATTCTCTGCACCAATGATTCAGACCCGTCTGCAGGAACAATCTAAAAATTTGGAAAACCCTATCAAAGCTTCAAATACTTGCTATTTGAGGTATTTTTTGATAAATAGACCTACAAATTTCAAGGTTAAACCATCTATAAGTAAAGTGAAGTCTGTTAATGAGAAAAATCCACTGGATAAATTGCACAAAAATGCCCAAAACAGGCCAAACCATGGCAATTTTTTTCCCAGAAGTTTCTATCTTCATAAATGCTTTTGTCTGAGCCAATTTGCTCAATTTAAAATCTCTGGAGATCAATTCCAAGACAAAAATGTTTTTCAGGCCTACCAAACTCATTTTTACAATTTTAAACTATTTAGGAAACTCTGTTTCTTGTCTTATCCCAATATCAATCCTCAGATAAACCTAATTGAGAAGAAAGCCCCAAAAGAAGATATCTTTAGCCTAAATTGCTTAGTTACTCCTCTGTTTAAAGTAAATTACTTCTATAAACCATTTAATCTTACAGAAGAAGCCAGAATGCCTAAAAACAGAGTTAAACCTCCACAAAAAAATCTCATTCCATAGGTCTTTCAAAAGCCTTCAAACCTCCCTATAGACCTAGATTTCATTAACAAATTTTTTGATTTTTGCAGGTTATTATCAGAATAAGAAATTGGGCCAACAGTTACAATACTAGTTGACAAAATTGTTTGCTCCAAATTCTCATATTTTAATTCAAAAGCTTCATTCAACAGACATTTTGTATACAAAGAAATAATAAAATCAAGTCAGATAGAGATCAGAATGATGAAATGTGCATAGTGAATGGTAAAATTGAGATGAGAATTCATAGGGACAGTGAAAACAGAATAGTCAAAGAGCATCAGAGTTAAAGTGTATCAGGTAAAAGTCAGAGTGAAAGTTAAAAAAAAGTTACAGATTAGTCAAGGTAAAAAAGTAAAAGTAAAAATAGAGTCAGTAGTGGTAAAAAGAGATGAAAATACTTTCACCAACAATGAATTTTATCCAAAGTGAAAGTAAAACAGTTAAAAGAACAAAAATGGTGAAAACATGAAAACATAACAAGAAGGAACATTTTTGCAGAAATTTCATGTTTAAGTCATTGTTTTGCAGAAAATATTGTGACCAATCCAAGATGAATTTTTAAAAACAGAAGGAATTTTATGTGCTTAAGGTTACCAACTACAAAAATCTCTCTCACTTTTCTAACAGCCATTATGGATTGGGAAATATTAAACAATATTGGAAAGAACATTCTGTAGAAAATTCCTGTTAAGTCGTCATTTTGCAGAGAATATTGTGGAACACCAGAAATACATCTTACAAAACTGAAGGAGGTTTTTGTTCCTAAGAGCCCTATCTAAAAAATATATCTCACATTTTTCAGAAGTATTACAGAACAGGAGATACATACGCATCTTTAGAGCCTATTTTTCAGACTCTGTAAAACTCTGTTTTACACATATTTTTACAGAGCCTATTGTGCACCACTGGAGATTGATTTTAGGAAACTGAAAGAGGTTTATCTCACCCACATATTCATCAAAAATAACCTCTTTCACATTTTACATATATATTTCAGATTGATAAATACAATGGTATCATTGGACCCCAAGTTTGAAGAATTGCTGGAGCAGAATGCACAAAGAAAGGAAATAGTTAGTGACTTGGATGCCTCATCATCAACTAAGAGTTGAGATCAAATTAAAACTCTCTTATTAGTCATAAAATATCCATGATTATAGTGCCAAATAGGTTTATTATTTTTTAGTGTCCTTTTATTAAGTTCTATTTATGTAAAATAGTTTAAGATATTTTGTAAACCAATCTTGATATTTTTCAAGATATTTTAGTTTAGAATTTGTATAAATACTTCACTCTTTGAAGTGTTTTGTGGAATAAAATTGCTGAGATTATTATAGATATTTTTGCTGGTGCTTTGGAGGCTCATGTGTTTATTGCATAGCAGCATACTGGACAAGAGCTAACTGGACTTCATAACTCAGGATTTTTGCGATAAGCTAATGAGTAAAGTTATTTATTTCTGTCATTGTTTCCTTTTCTGAAGTTCCATTCAATTTCATATGTGTGTTCAAATCTAAATGATCAATTCGTAATATTATTTCAGGATAAGTGTAAAAAAATCCCTGTCTTAACTACTTGATCATTTTGATGGTTTATGCTGATTTCCGGACCTAGGAATTCTTAGTTGCTCCTAGTCCCGTTTGACCTCTACCTCCTTCTCCTTATTTCCCATCAAAGGATCCTTCACTTCCCTTTATCTCGAAAGCAAGCCATCCCATCCAATCAAACTATTCAAATCTCTGAGGGTTATCTACCTTGCCCTGAGTAAATTAGCATCCTTTTGGCCTTTCCTTTCAGTCTAGCTTGCTACATCTTGACTCCATAGCCCAATGGAATAGTAGATCCCTCTTTAATTTTTCTCCACGTAATATTAATTCCCACCAAAATTTCCAAACAAAAAACCAAGTGCCTAATTATACCTAGCCTAAAATATCAATTCAAAACAAAGTTAAATCATAAAGAGAGAGCCCTCTCTGAAATTTAGGAAGGCTAGATCCTAAATTTCCAAAGTAGGTTTGTGGTTACCTCTAGTAAGTTACAAAGTTTTAAATATTTATGATAGAAAATTTACTAGAGTGATAACAGGAAGGATCATGTTCAACATGTTGACAAGGTGCTCAAAATATTGGAGGAGAAACAATTAACTTCAAAATCCTCCAGATGTTTCTTTGGAGTACACGAGGTGGAATATATGGGCAATATTGTATCTCATGAGGGTATTAAGGTAGACGCTAACAAAATTAAAGCCATTAAGGAATGGAATATCCCCACAACCATAAGGAGTCTTCGACCATTTCTCAGGTTGAAAGGGTATTATCCCAAGTTTATTAAGAATTATGGGATAATAACAACACCTCTATAAAAGTCACTAAAGAAATATGCATTTTATTTTGACTCTAGAAGAAACTAAGGCCTTTGAACATCTTAAAGATGCAATGTGCAAGCACCGGTCTTAGCTATGCCAAACTTCACAAAACACTTTATTGTAGAATTTGATGCCTCGGGAAATGTAATTGGTGTTTTTTTAATCCAAGAAGAAAGAACCATTTATTTTGAAAGTCATCCAATCAAAGGAAAGTATTTACACAAACCTATTTACAAGAACAAAATGTTGGAAAAACTACATGCACTAAAGCAGTGGTGACCTTACCTAATGGGAAGACACTTGAAGCTAAAATAGATCATGATAGTCTTAAATAATTTTTTGAACAAATATTATCTTAAGAAGATCAGAAAAAATGGGTCAGAAATATGTTGGGTTGTGACTTTGAAACCATCTACAAAAAAGGGAATACAATTATTTTTAGAGATGCATTCTCAAGAAGAGATGAGGATGTGGAAGCATTGATTTGTGCCATTTCTATTATCCAACCATATTGGATAACTGAAGCAAGGGATGAATGGAATAATGATGAAGAGGTGTGAAAAATCATTCAAAAGTTGCATTAAGATCCCAATACATATGATACATTAAGCAGGAAAAATGATTCATTATTTTTATAGCATCATTTTTCACCCTCATGTGATTCATGATTGTCTTTTCGGCCTTGGGCACCCATTCCCATAGAATTGAATAAAATTTCATAAAAAATAGTGTTTAAAATCCCATACGCAGGTATGCCCAGAATTTTCTGCGTGTATACGCGAGTCCATATATACTTTTTCGCGTATGCCATTAAAATCATTAAAAATATATATATAAATCCCTATTTTTGAGGCTGGGTTGATGGTTATTCTCGTAATTCAACCACCCCAGCCCGTGGCCAACTGTTTCCAACAGATTGAAACTATTTTGAGGGAGTATAAAATCCCCTCACATGTATCGCCTAAGGGAGAGAGAAATTTATAGACATTATACTCTATTGGAGCCCCAATTCAAGTCTGATTTCCCGTGCCTCCTGCACTTCCCAGATTTTTACAAGAAACCCTTGTTTCCTGGAGATGTTCATCATTTTATATGTCATCTCGTGTGCACAAGTCTTGAAAGTATCCTAGCGAGGCAAGGGCGGGACGGATCCGGACGACAGTCTATTCGAAGATCGTCGAAGGATTCAGGGGATCTCTCCACCTTACTATTATTGAACATGTTGTTTGTAATGAAGAAGAACCATCTTCTTCCTCAATTCACGTGTTAATATCTACTTTCATATGTGAAAATATTATTAATTAAGCATTTATTATTGTTTATATGATGTTTCACATGGATTACACTGACATTTAGGAGAAATATATGCTGTACAACTAGATTTCCGTGCATGTTCCTTCATGATTTCCAGGTTGAAGAGGAAGAAGGGTTGCTGGGGGTTTGGACCCCGTGGGATCTACATCAAATGTAGGACCTACAGGTGAGTTCTACAATCGATGTTATCTAGTTTTTAGTGTACAAGTATGGTTGTGTGAGTCCTTCTTGAATAGAATGCCCTGATCTATGGAGGTTTTGACCCAACGACCTGTAGGGAGTTATTTCCCGAAACAATTATGGTACAAAGATTGCTTATATCTTTGTAAGAATTCCAAAATCAAACAAAATATTCTTTTGAAATTTCACACCTCTCCCTTATAAGGGAACTCGGGGTTTTCAAAAAATTATGACAGGGTCAAGAATGAATTTTTATGCGATGGAATTAAATTTGATATTCAAAAGTATGTGGTAGAATGCTTGATTTTCCAAAAAAATAAAGTTGATAAATGAATGCCCGAGTCTATTACAACCTTTAGCCATTCCAATTCAATATTGGGAGTTCTCAATGGATTTTATCATAGTTTTACCCAATTCCAAAGGAAAGAGTGTCATCATGGTGGTTGTTGATAGACTTACCAAGTATGCACACTTTTGTGCATTATCTCATCCATTTAAAGCCAACACAGTTGTTACTGCATGCAAGGAAACAATTAAAAATATGCATTGAAACCCAAAGATTATTGTAAGCGAAAAATATCCCATTTTTACCTGAATTTTTTGGAAGAAAATATTTTCTTGTTTGGGTAATCAATTATCTCATATCTCATCTGATGTTCCTCAATCTCATCGGAAAACTTAGATAGTGAGAAAATGTTTGGAAGGATATCTTTGTTTCTTTGTATCTTATAAGCAAACACAATGTGTTAAGTGGTTACCTCTGGCTGAATGGTGGTATATTTAGTGTCAGTCAGTTATGCCTGTCACCAGTGATGAAAAGTGCTATTACAAGGTTTTTTTTTAGTGTCTCAAGTCAAATTTTTACGATTTCAATAGGTCTTCAAACAAATAGTTGGTCATTGACTAGTGTGCCTAGGTCTATTACTAATCCTTTCAAAATATTTCATGTGTTGGTCATTGCCATCTTTCAGTTAGATGAGTCATCAGTGAAAATTCTTCATTATCATCTAAGTGATACCACCATGGTCATCATTCATCTCATTTCACGAAATGTCACCATAAGGTCTTAGAGTCAAATCCATAAATATCTGTCATTTCATCAATAAATACAGAAAAAAATGAGTAGTAATAGGGAAAATGCTCAATAATTTTTTTTTTCAAGTGCAATTTTATTTCAAATATGATGTAATATGTTTATAATGTTCCAAAGATTCAAATATTTCAACTCAAAGGTGAAAAAACACATGGTGGGCCACCACACCACTATGTAAAGAATTTGAATTCCACAAGCTACAAAAAACATTTCAAACACTCCAATCACTCTTTTCATTCATATTGAGCTCCAAAATATCAGAGAGATCCATCCAAACATGGTCATCATCGAAATTTCACTCTCAAAAGCATTCTTCTTCTCTCACATTGTGTTTTTCAAGAGCATGTTGTGCTTTCATTGGCCACGTTGTGATTTCATTATTTGATGAAAAGGATTATTTCCAAGGGTTTCCTTCAACAACCAAGGGTTTAAAAATAGTCTTTGAAATTATGTAATACCCTACAAACTCTTCTTTTCCACAGTTTATTCAACATTGTAGTGGTGAAGTCTCTCCAAGCCTCCACATTATCTTTTCATGGTTTTGCACTTGTGGTTGAATTCCAGTAGCAAAAAATAGTTTCCCTACTCATAATACCATTCCCTAAACCCTACACACATCCAAAAATCTTTTCGTATCCATGCTCCCTCATTTCTCTAATCCCTATACCTAACCCTAGCTCCTATGTTGCGTTTTTGGTAGTTTTAAGGTTAGCATTTTGTTTAAATTACCGACACCAATCCCTTCACCCTTTTTTCCATCCTCCAATTCCCTAAGCTCCTTAATACCCCTATCTACCTCCCTAAATTTTCCTACCCTCATATATCCTCCTGAATCCCTTCATCCCCTACCCTCACCTACTTCCCATGTTTTCCACTATGGTTTTGTTGTGCAATGTCAAACATGGAGGGAGAAAAGAAGCCTTATAAAAAAGGAGGAAAAATATAAAGGTTTGAGCCACTTAACACTCTGGAGTTGATTTTATCCTCATTGTCCAAACAATGTTTTTAGAATGTAGGTTGTTTAGGTTTTTGTGAGAAAATCCAACAAGTGAGATATCATGCCAAATTAACAAGTTTGTTTGCCACAAACCTTAGGATACATAAGGTCACAATTGCTGGATTGAGCTTTACAATTTACAATGAGGCCATAGCTACAGCTACAAGGATACCAATAAGTGGGGAAAAGTGGTTTAAAAACTCATATTTCGATGTTCACAACTACAAAGATTTCATTAAAAATCACTACAAAGAATCCATCAAGATTTTTACTTTTCGACAACTGCATGATAATTTTTCTCCATTGATGAAGGCCATTATGAGGTATTTTACATGTGAGGGTAGATTTTAAAGGTTGTACAAATATCATGTCATCTTTTTAATGCACTTCATAGGGGTGAAAACTCTCAACCTATCATACTATCTCTACAAAAGCTTGACTGAAATGGAAGAGAAAGTGAAGCATAAAGGGAGTGATCACCAAGCTAGTATTTTCCACCATGCCCTCATCAAAATCATTTTCTTACACCATCTCACACAAATGAACATCTCTTGGGAGACATTCATTCAGTCCACTGTCTTTTTTCCCCTTTCTAGGAAGCCTACTAGCCAAAGTACACAATTAGCAACACCGTCAACACCATCCAAGCAAAGGGAGATTGGATCATCTAGCAGAATTTAAGTAAAGATGACACCTAGGGCTGAGGTAACTCAAAAATATCAAAGCGGAAGAATGTTTTCATTTTCACCAAGGATTTTTGAAAGGGAAAATACCACATCAACTGAACAGGGATCATCATCACAGCATGAGGCACCTTTGCAAGGTGAGGAGCCATTCCATCTTAACAGAGACATGACATACGGGGAGGTGAATGAAGAGCACAAAACAAAAGAGAAGGTCATCATGGATAAATATGCTGAGATCAGATAACTCAAGGAAAAATTATCAAAATACAACTTCTTCATTTCATTCATGGAACAAGAAAATATGAAATTAAAGGTAAATCAACTAGTGTTGAATAGGCCTAGACTTGATTTGAGAAAAGAAGATGTAAAGGGGAAAGAAGTAGTTGACATAGATGAGTCATATTTTTAGGAAGAACATGTAAGAAGGAAGACTCTAAGGACTAGAGGCCTCAAAATGGAACTTCAACAATAGAGAGAAGCAACTTCACCAAGGACCCAAATGACAGTCAATCAGCTCATATTGGCAAATTTTGACAAAGATAGGGAATATGGGCTTGATACAGTTAATTGTCACTTGGAGAAACTCCCAAAGAGGGAAAATAAGAAAAAAAACATGCACATGCACATGGCCATGCATTACTACACCGAAAATCAGGTCTCCAAGGTAGGGATCAAGCAATTCAAGGCAAAACTCAAGGAAACCCTAATGAAGGAAAAGGAGAAGGGTAAGTTGGATTTAATTGATCATGCTTCAATAATAGCATAACTTACCATAAAAGGTCTTCATGGAAAAATTTAGGAATAATTTTCAGCAAATTTGGAGAAAATTTTGGAAATTTTGAAGTTTTTGGGCATTTTGACAATATTTTCACAGTCATTAATGGTCCAAAACTGCAGCGAGCCTCACGATGTGCTTCTGTTGGGGGCATCCAAATGCCAAAATTTTTACATATTTTGATTTATCTTGACCTCTACATCAAATTGAGCCCTTTGGAGAGCCATGTTAGTAGATTCTAGTGGTTAAAAAGGTCATAAAACCACCTAAAAAACTATTTTCTATTATGTTTTTCAGAAGCTCGCTGTGCTTTTGGAGGGGTAGAAGTAGCATTTTTCCGTGCTTGAAGGTTCTATGATATAGTAGACATGTAGAAATTTCTCCAGCATCTTTCAGATCCTAATTTTGATGTCGTGAAGGCCTCCAAAATAAATTTACACCCATAAGTATGTGCTTTCTCCTAGCACACTGTTCTATTTTGATATTTCGCTGCGCATTTTCCTGGAAGCATGTTTTCTCAGTTGACTCAGTATAATTCGACTTCTAATGATGTAATTTTTGATTCATGATGTTGTAATGATGCATTGAAGTGTATCTAGGTTGGTTAAATTTAAAAATAGGTGGATTCTTGCTTGTAAATACCTTTCATGATCAAATGTATCAGTTTTTCTATCTTGAGGAGAGTTTTTTTAACCTCCCTAGTCTTTAGGTTTTAGTTGAGGGAATCATGTGAACTATTCCTCTAATCTATGATTCAACCCCTCCGAGAGGGGAAAATGGTTTTTTGTCTATATGTATGGATTTCTTAGTCATTTTTATGGTTTGGCATCGGAGTGTGAAACTATTGTAGCATGCACTTCAACTTTTATTCAGAAAATCAAAGGACCAGTGAAGTTATTATCTAGGAATTCATGTGAAGTGAGTTTGTCATATTGTATTTTCTCTTTTATAGTTTTACATAGATGATATACATGTCTCCTTTCCATATTTTCTTTCTTCAGTGATTTTCCTAAAAGTTTTATAAGAAAAATTATTTCATGAAAGCTTTGTTTTGTTTGGGAATGTCATTTTATGTAATTTTCCTTCCTGTTTAATGAATTCATGACATATGCTCATTAAGATCCTATTTCATTTTCAAACCCTACACTACACCGAAAAAATAATAATCCCATCATAAAGGCATTTCTATCTTTCTCCTCCATATCTTGCAACTGTAACCGTTTTATAATTTCACCTAGCCACCTTGTTTTCATCCCTGATCTAGTAGAAAAACTATCAATCTTTCAAAACCCTAGAGCTGAACTAGCTAGCCTAAAATCGATTCTTCCTCTATTCATACCATTTGACTATGATTTTCATAGAGAGAGCCCTCTCTGGTTTGGTAGGGCTAGATATCAAACTTAAAGCTTGGTTTGAGGTTACCTTTATCGATATCCTTTCTCAGCGTTGGGACATTGTGGAGGCTAAAATTTCTTGCGTCGTTGCTAGGGAGTGAAGTGTCAAATATTCTTGGGGTGTATCATTACTTTTTCATCAAATTCTAGGCATGTGTGTGATAGGACCTAGTTTTGAGAAGGCTGATTCAAGTTGCAAAGAGCCAAACTGAAAAAAAAAAAAAGAATACACTGGCTCCTAAAAGGCACACACAAACGAATTGAGATGCATATCCAGCTTCACCCATTGTTATAGCATCATTTCTCACCTTCATATGATTCATGATTGCTTTGATGGTTTTGGGCACCCATTCCTACAGACTTGGACAAATTCACTTAACAACAGTGTAAAAATCCCCATACGCGACTATGCCCGTACTTTTCCGCGTGTATACTCGAGTCCAGCTACACTTTTCCACGTATGCCATTAAAATTATGAAAAAATAGATAATTATTCCCTATTTTTGGGCTGGGTTGATGGTTACTCAGGTAGTTCAACCACCCCAGCACGTGGCCAACTGTTTCCAACTGTTGAAACTACTTGGAGGGAGTATAAAAACCCCTATCCGTATGGCCTATGAGAGAGAGAATTTATTGATATTATACTCTCGCTGGTATTCTCCATTCCAAGTTCTGCATTCCCTCGCGCTCTCGTACTTAATACTATTACAGAAACCCTTATTTCTGAGATGCTCATCTCCCTATATGTCATCTCGTATTCACCAAATTTCTTTGGAAGGAGTCTTAGCGAGGCAAGGGTTTTGACTTGATCTTGTGACGCGCCTGCCTCGCTCAAGATCGTGGAAGGATCAGCATCTTCTCCACTCGTTAATTTTGTACATTCTATTTATAATACGTATACCATCTTGTTCCTAAATATACGTGTTATGGACCGCATACATATATGAGAAAATTGTTATTTAAGCATTCATTATGATTTATCCGATTTTTTATATGAATTTCAATAACATTTAGAGTAGATATATGATGTACAACCAGCTTCTTCGTGCTTGCTTTTCCTTGTTCTTCAAAGTTAAGAAGGAAGACGTTTGGCCGGAGTTTGGACTTCATGATCGCTTCAACCGTAGGCTCCACGGTAACTTCCTCGATCTACTCTATTTAGTTTTTCCGAACATGCATGGTTGTGGAGTCCTTCTAAGCAAGATGCCCTCGCTCGTGGAGGTTGTAACCCAACGAACCTCTAGAGTGATTTTCCAAAACATAACCTGCGACTCCATCTGCTGCATTCGTAAGCAATAATCATTAAAAGGACTCGAAAATTTAGATTTTCAGCCTAGTTCATAAACTTTGCAAGGTCTACATCTTTTCCTTCAGAATTTATTTCACTTGAAGATATTCCTATTTTCATCTAAAATTTGATTTATCACTATTTAGATCCAAATCGAAACATCTTTGCTCAGATTTTATTTGATCCCCTTAAGGTTTTCTAAAGTAACATCTCTATCCGAAGCTCTATTCTATTCTTTAAAGCCTCGAAACTAGTCACATATCCATAGAATCGTTTTTACCCCAAAAAAATCAAAACATCGTATGTCAACATTGTTTTTTATCATGGTCTCAAATAGGTATGAAATTCATTTTAAGTTTTGGTTAAGGGAAATTCATAGTTTTTATAAGTTTAAAGGTCATAATTTAAGTTCAAATAAAGTTCTTTTAGGTTCATTCCATGATCAAAGATTCATATTTTTCATTTAGGGGTCATTCCATTGCTTCCTACCGAAATTCTACCAGCGAAGAATCCACCCAAAGCCAGACCACCGCTAGTTCAAAAATGAGGAAATGCGCTACAAAAGTGTTGCTACTTTTAAAGTAAAAAATTGCAAAATTTACATTGTGTGCGCTATGAAATCACTTTTTCTTAGATATCATGTCAAATAAGCCAAAACCCATCAGATTAGTTGGGGAATGATAGGATAGGAGTATGGTGAATCAGCTAGTTATCAAATTTGTTGTACCTAATTGCCCCAAAGTCATCATAGTCATGATAGGGAATTGGCGGAAGGATCATTTGCCAGAAATGACATCTCGAATTCAAATTTGCGTGCCTAACTGAGCCATCCCCGCTCATTTTCTCCGTCATTAAATCGTCTTAGCTCAAGCAATTACAATAAGTTTGTGGTTGTTCTATGCAAAGGAAAATTTCACTATAATCAAGCGAGGCTGTTCTTGCTAAATCAAGCGAGGTTGTTTCACTATAATCAAGAGAGGGTATTTTGTAGATTTCAAAAGAAGCTAATAGGTTTTTTCTAAAAAGAAGCATGGTTGAGGAGAAAAATCCACAGAGGAGGACATTGCCCGAGATATGAAATCAAAGGTGAAGGCTCAGTTGAAGATCAAACACCGATGGAGGCCTTCATTAAAGTAGACCGAAGTTTAAAGCCTTTGTGAAAAGCTACAAAGGTGGTCATACTCGTGTGTCTAAGGAGTTTGCACATACTTCAAGTATAAACTATGAAATTTGGAATGTTGAATGTGCTAGTCACACCTTAAATTATAGCTTTGGTGACAGTAAATAACAAGAGGAGTCATGAATATTGGTTTAAAAGTTTTAGGGTTTGATAGAAGCATGGAAGGAATTTATGAAACCAAAATATGCAGACATGGACCGAAAATGCAATTCCTAGAAGTCAGATTGCTGACAACTATGCCAAGTTGTTGTTCAATATCCAAAGATACTTTAGATGTGATGTGGCATCGCACTAGTAAAAATCTATACTTATCATTTCAAATTGATTTTGTGTTTACAGTATGATATCACTCGATTTGCCATTTTAATTACATAGAAGCTCAAGCAAAATAGCCGACAAAGTCCAAGAAAATTCGATGTGTCAGAAAACATCTTTTGTTTCAATGCCATGGTTTGAAAAAAATTATTAAGCTGAGGAGTTCCGCAAAATAAGTAGGGATTGGTATTCTTTTTTTTTAAGAGTGGATTTGAAATGGAAATCCTAACCCCGCCTAGAAACCCTAAGGACAAGTGAATCCTTCACCACCACTAGCAAGATTCCACCAACCAAGTACAAAGGCAAGGAGGTTTGTAAAGTTGAAGCCAAGAAAAATAGGTTAAAAATAGGGCAGAGAAGACACCAGCGTTGATTGTTAAAGTAACTCCCTCAATTCTAAAACAAAATACAAGGTATCAAAGAGACTAAAAAAACAATAAACTAGCAAGCAAGAAATTCAAAGAGGACAAAGGGAGCCAAGTTGCAACATCAAAGGGAAAACGCTGGGCTTCGGTAATGATGACGTTCTTTTCAATGATGAAGGAAACCTGGATGATATCCTACATGAAATAGATATAGAAGAATCACCCATAGTATGCAAGATGATTTTATTGGAATAAATGAACACAAACATAAAAAGGTGAATTCAGCAAAGAAATCGAATTTGAAGGTGAGAAATGCAGTTTTTATCTTCCAGTTTGAAGCCCTGACGGTAAAGTATTCAGTTCTCGTTAACATATCAGAGGTCAAAGAACAAGAAGAACAGTTCCTGAAGAGAAGACATTTACTGCCTGGGCAAGGAGCGCTGCATTCAGGAAGAGAACAGCACAGAAAGAATTAACAAAGTAATGTAGCAGTTTGAGGATAGTTTGTTAGAAATAAGCATTGTTAGATGAAGGAAAACAAAATAGGTATTAATTGTTGAGAAACAAAGTTTGTGAATAGTATGTTTAGAGGTCGTTATTAGGCTAGATTTAAGAAGAATGATTTTTATGGTCGCCTAAAATGGTTAAAGATGAAAATTGCAGATGATTTCAAACGCATTAAGACCAAGAATGAGGATCAGGGTTTTAAAGGTACATTTAAACTACAAACTGAAAACACTAAGACAAGATATTTAAAAAATAATACAGAAGAATGATAAATTAAATAGTCTAAATGAAAAGAAATGAAGAGATGTCCATATGAAAACATATTTTACCATGATGATGGTTTTAATAAACAAAACAGCTTTTAATTCAGTTAAAGTAATGAATTTTGAATAAATTACCGTAACTTCTACAGAAGAGCAAAACAATAGAAATGAAATGCGCTATGAATCGTTTTGTAGCCTTTTCACCCTTTTTCCTTATCAACTTTGAAAGGAATTTAAGGGAGTTTTGACTTGAAACTTCAGGTAGTGGAAAACCATGTCAATTGCGATGAAAACCAAATTGAAGGAAAAATACCAAAATATTGAAAGAAAATGGGTTAAAACACCGCACTACCAGTGCTACTATGAACCGTGTCAGCTTTCGTAGCGTAGGTTTGCTTTCACTCTTTGGATAATTCAAAGATAATTTTGTACAATCGGCAATGGGGGATGATTTGTAGACATATGTTTTTAGTTCTTGAAAGAAAATGGCATTGCAATCATGGTTCATCATGGTCGAATGTCCCAAGGAGTTAAAGAACTAAAGCCTAAAAAATGAAGACAATTTCCTGTGTTACAAGAGAGCAAAGACTACTGCGCATTATGGTCATGAATAAGTTCTAGCTCATCACTTAATTCAACCTCAAGAAAATAAAAGTGGCATATGATGTAATTAAGTTTAGATAATTTTTTTAGGAGTAAAGCTAAAGAGTTTAAGTCCTATTTGAAATAGGACTCCTCATTCGGTTTACAACTGTCATTTTGTAATAAATATCATGTTATATGGTTAGGAAAGGTGTCAAAAAGTAGGAATTCGATGGATGTAGTTGAGGATAAGGTTATCCTATGTTGTAAATTATCTATAAAGAGGAAGAAGTTGAAATGCTAAGGGTCGGAAATTTTGTTAGCAAAAATACTATGTTTTTGTAAGTGACTTTTTATGCTTAATACCGAAGCTACTTAGACAACTCAAGATTCATGAGGAGTTCTATGCTTCTATTTTGATGGCATCTTTTTAATATTCCATTTGGCAGTTGTTTTTTTCTACATATTTGGGACCATCAATGATTCTCTCGAATTCCTTCATATATAAACTAACTGTGTTTCACCTGCTCTACATGTATTCTGACGAACTCGATATACCTTGACTTCCATGCTAGGTAGATCATTTTCGTTCTTTTTAAGTTATCACACCCATAAGCCCAATTTCATTTCTAACGTGATTTACAAAACCAAATTAAATCATTTAATTTGCTTTTTACTCCATATAGAGTTAGGCATTCTTCATTTTTATTCGAAATCGCAGAACTCCTTTAGAGAGCCCTCTCAAAGCTTAGAGGCTGCTCTCACCAAATATTGGTCCTAAAGAGTTACAACATTTAATCGAGAAACCCATCAAACCGATTTTAAAAAAAAGTTTATTTTGAATGATGATACCCCAAAATCGTAGTTTAACTTCAAGGTGGCAAGAGCCTGTGAAGATATTTGAGGTCGCATCTACCTTGGTGACTCCATTCAATTTTACATCATTAAAGGCGTTTTGAGAAGGAGATATATAAAGAGAAACGGACCCTAATCCACCTACCATCGTGACAATCCAAACACTATTTCAAGAGTGGGCAACAAAGAATTTTAGGAAATATCGTAAATATCGTGTACTCCATCTCATTCGAAACTTTGCCCCAAAATATTAAGTAGTCCCGAAGACAAAAGAGCTGATGAGTAAAATTCATGAAGTTTTGTTTAGATCATAAAGTGAAAAGAAGGAATCAAATTATCTAGACTCGTATAAGAGAGGGATTTCACCATTTCTAGTAACATAGGAAGACAAAGAATAATTTTGGGAAGCCACATTTCCTCTCGCTGTTGTTAGAAAAAGAATCTTTAGATAAATTGAAAGATCTTGATCCTTTTGAAGTCTTGTTGAAAAGTAAAGCTAGTTTACCCTTCCAAATTTGAGTTCAATGGTTAGTGGATCACAAAGACCAAACAGTCCTCCTCATAACAAGGCTTCTTCATCTTCTTTTTCTCGCCATTCCTAAAGCTATTGTTGTTCCTTTCACCATGGTTAGACTGTACCTCCCCCACTGTTGCACCTTTCTAGATATGCTCCACTTGTCCTTCCCGATATTTTACATGACCTCCCTAGCAAATATGCTCAGATTCAACTGGGAAGCGATGAAGAAATCACAGGTTGTAAAAAATGGGATCAATTTAATGATTTTATGTGATTAAAGAGAGGAGGTTGATGATGAATAGGAAGTTAATATTATTTGCTCAAAGTTTTACCTAGTGCTAGGAAATGGTTCAAGGCTCACTCCTGAAGTATTTGAAATTGAATGAGTTGAAACATAATTTTTTGAGAAAATGTAGAAATGGAACTAATCCGCCTTGCTACCATCGAATATAATAGTCTTAGAAGGGTTGTTGATGAATTTGTCCAAAATTTTTCAAAATATTTAAACAAGTGTCTTTGACTCAATCTCCAAAATTTCATTGGAAACCTCGAGAAGCCTTAGCTCGTATGAGATATAAATAAGCATTTGACTATGACTTTTCTATACTTCGAGAGAAAGAGAATCCTCACACTTTCCGAAATGAAAATGACAGCAAAGTGAAAGTAGAGGTGAACATGATAGCAACCAAAAATTAAAAAATGGAAAAATAAATTGAAAGAAGCAAGATAAGCCTTCTTCTTCTACCTCCAATGATAAATTTGATTCAATGATGAAAACAATGGAGAAGTTGATGGATAGGTTGGCCTTTGGTAATACCTCTCGTTCCTCCCATACAACAACAAATTTCAATTTAGAAACCTCAAATTAGAAGACCTCAAAATCAGAAAGGTCAAGTGAAAATAGCAACTAAAAGAGCTTGATCCTCCCCAGGGAGACCGTGCCACAGTGTATCTGGTTGATGAAGAAGATGAACCTGAAATTCCTCAGAGTCTATTCATTGCCTCGACGAAGAAATGTCGTGAATTTTCTTGACTAAAGAAGACATGATGAATAAAACTTAGCGAATCAAGGAGAGGAACCATCGTATTATTTCAAGGGGTATCAACACATGGATGCACAACATAATCTCAAAATAGGCGTGTTCCTATTATTGCAACAAACATAGCCTAAGAAAGACATTCCTAAGGCCGCCGAAGGTAAGAAAGACACCTTCCACTTCCTCCTCCTATCAAAGAAGCTTCTAAATCTATTTTCTGCTTTCAAACTTTGGAGCAGCTAGAATTTCTAAGACCAAAATATCGATTCCATTTGGTGAGATTATCACAAATGAATATAGAAGTAAGATTGCTAAGATGTTAAATTCATAACCAAGAGCCGTTGATATTTTGAATATTCAAGAGGATCACTCCGAATACATACTTGGGTCCAAGGTTAGAAGATGAAAAAAATGAAGAAGTGCCTCCTTTTTATGTGATTCTTAGCATTCAAGGCATGACTTACATAATTCTATGTTGGATTCAGGAGCCTATCACACCCATGCCCAAATTAATCATGGAAAGGACAAGGAAATAATCTGTATCTACATAATGATTTGTTTTCGACTAAAAGAGTTCAATGCATTGGTTTAATTAAGGATGTTGTTGTTGGTTCAACATGTTCACAGTAAGATATGGGTATGGAAATTGTAGTAGGTAGACATTCCACCGAAATTGGTATGTTATTTTCAAGATCAGGTAGCGAAATCAAAGGCATACGTATGGACCTTACCTATGCCACCATTCTTGTTTTTGGTGAGCAAAGGAGATTGTATTAAGAGACTAGAATGGCTTACATGGTGATTAGTAAAGATAAACCTAAAATTTTAATTTATGCTCTTGATATCGAACTTGGACTCGTCATTATTTTCAATGAGTTAATCGATGAAGTAGAGCAAGAGAATAAGGCGTAAAATCAACACTTAAATTCACTACCCGAAAATCAAGAAATGTAAAATCAAAAAGTCAATGATAAGAAGGCTAAGGATGGTGATCATTTCATTTTGATGGATTAGCAAGAAGAGGCGGTAGGGACAGATTTGGATTACAAGTCCAAGTGATGAGAGTAAGTTCTATTCCTATAAACTAAATTTTGATCGTTATCAAACAACATGCACGAATATGAATCCATGATTTTGGGCTTAGAGGTTTTGAAAAGAATGAATGCTCAAAATATTTATGTTTTTGGAGATTCATAATTAATTATTAAAAAATTTAAGGGTGCTTATCAGACAAAGGATATAAGGATGAGAGCATATAGAAATTTAGTTTTGGACATGTTGAAAAATTTCCAAGCTTATTCTTTCATTGTCAAAACTAGAGACCAAAACCTTACTGTTGATTATCTTGTTGTCTCTCGCAAAGTATTTTCATCATTCCTATGCACTCTACTAAAAAATATGAGGTTGAAGTTTTCCATAGACCACTATTCCAAAAAATATTACTCATTGGAAAGTTTTGAGATGATCAATGTAAGTAAAGAACTTTGCTGAGCTAAAAGAAGAGTTCGAACACAATTACAGATCAAAAAATATGCTTGTCAATCCAAAGGAAGTTCTAAAGTTTTGCAACTCAAGAATAATTCTATACCAAAGGGTCTCATTCCTTGAGAAATTCTTTTATCAGAATGATGTTTTTAAATCTCTTAAAATACAAACTCGATGAAGAAGAAGAGAGAGTACTCCAACCTGGTAATAACAGTTTTTCCAAAATGGAAAAAAATTTCAAAGTTTATTTTAGCTGAGCAGAAGTACAATATATTGAGATGATGAAGAAATTTATTGATGTATTTTCTTGGAACTATGCTGATTTTAAAAAGTATGATCCTTCCATTATTTAGCATACTATTCCCATCAAAGAAAATGAAAGACCTTTCAAGTAGAAATTGAGGAGGATTAATCCTCTTCTCATGCCACTGATTGAAAAAGAGATTAAGAAGCTCTTTGATGCCTAGATCATTGTTCCAATCAGATTCTCAAATTTTCTTCCAAAATTTGGTTCCTAAGAAAGAAGAGTGGAGAAATCAAAATACGTATTGACTTTTTGTGAAATTTGAACAAAGCCACTCTGAAAGACAACTATCCTCTCCTCAAAGATGGATTAAATTCTTTTCAAAATATTGTTGGTTCTCAAAGAATGTCTATGCTTCGATGTTTTTTCATGTTACAATCATATCCTCGTACATCCGTGATGATCAAAGAAAATAGCCTTTACAACACCATGGGGTACTTTCATGTATGCCAAGATGTCGTTTGTCTCATGAATGCTAGAGCGGCCCTTCAAAGGGAAATGGATACTACTTTTTTCTCAAGGAGGAAGGATACAGGAGGAAAAAGTTAAGTTTATCTGGATGACATAACATTCTTCTCAAGGAGTGGAAGAAGATCACTTGAAACACCTAGAAAAAATTATGCCGGAATATAGAAGGCTAATATCTCTAATCCTACCAAAAGCATTTTTCTTTAACTTCGTGAAAAATTACTGGCCAGTATTGTTTTTGGTGAAATTAAGATTGATCCTAAGAGAGTTAATGTAATCTGCATGGTGGATTTTCCTAGAAGCCAGAAGGAGATCCAACTGGCTCCGGAAAGGGAAATTTTGTTAGGTGATTTATTCCTAATTTTGCTGAGATTGTGAAAGATATAACAAGGATGTTGAAGAAAGGACTTCACATTAAGTGGACAATAGAAGAAAAGCATTCTTTCAAATGAATCAAGAAGGAACTCACACAAGCACCGATATTGATTAGTCCAGATTTCTCTAAGGAATTTCTAGTTTTTACTTTTGCATCAAAAAGTACTATTGCTAGAGTTTTGCTACAAAAAGGGACAAAGAAGGTATTGAATGAAATTTACTTTCTTTCTTTTTTTAGTAAGACATTATAAAAATTTGAGCTGAAGTATAAGATCTCAGATAAGGTGCCTATGCCCTGTGAAGGCTATCAGCATTTCATAATTTATATTCTGTGATTCTCATATTGTGGCATTTGTTCCCGATATTGTCAGAAAAGACATCCCAAACTCAAGCTGATCCCGATGGTAAGAGGGGAAAAATTGATTTCTTAAATTGCTATGAATATGATATAGAGATTAAGCAACAAAATTGGGAAGGGGAAAGGCTTATCAAAGTTCATAAGGCACTTAAACTTTGACCGCTTTGACATAAACTTGATTGCAGAAATATCAGAAATTTCGTATGATGAAGAGGAACTAGTTACTATTGAAGAGAAATACATCACTTGAGAGCTGGTACAAGGAGTTTTTTTTGTCCGAAACATCATAAAAGCCTCGTTGATCTAACAAAGTCCAAAGCAAGGTTTGTTAACCGAAATCTTCGAGATATTTTATCTTTGACAGAACTGCTGAAGGATATCGCGACCATTTAATTGTTTGCTAGAAGAAGAGGTTGGAGAAGTAAATGAGGAGTTCCACAAAGGCGATTGTGGAGGTCACCATTATTGAAGTACATCTACCAACATTATAAGAGTAGGTTATTTTTGGCCTACAATGTTTAAGTGATATCTATAAGGGAGTTGTCATTGGCTATGATCAAAGCATTTTTAGGGTAAGAAGAAACTTGTGCCTTTACCTTTATCAGTTTATGTATGAATCATCTTTTCAGTACAGCTAGATCTTATCTTGAGAGATACATCCATCACATTTATTGCATGATTCTCACATCGACCATTACTTCACCAAATGGATAGAAGCAATTCCACCAGGCAAGAAAATTATTCTGTATTATTTCTTTTTTTGGAAAATAAATATCTTGTCTAGATCTCAAGCGTCTCTATGAATATTATAACCGATAATGCTCAAGAATTTAAGTCTAAGAAAATCAATTTCTCGCATCAATATCATATTACTTCTGACATTCCCATCGCAAGTACCTGCAGTAAGGAATGGTCTTGTTGAATCTTCTAACAATTGCATTGTGAGGATCATTAAAAAGTTGTTGCAAGAGAATAAGAAAGCTTGGCATTTGAAGTCAAGTATGCCTTATGTGCCGACAGGGATAAGCACAAAAAGGTCAATGGAACTTCACCATATGAATTGGAATAATATGGCACAGGTTATTTTTCCTACATCACTTGAGGTACCCGTCATGAAGTTGATTCAAGGGCTAGAAGAGGAACCAAATTCATCCGTAGGAGAATTAATTAGTTGATAGCTTTCAAGAAAAGGGAATGAGGTTTATGACAAAAACCAAAATCTCAAAATGTAATCAAGAGGACATTTGATAAGAAGATCAAGGAAGAAATTGTTCAAATCTAAGATGAAGTAATAAATGGGAGGCCGAATTGAGGAGAAAGGAAACATGGTAGTTTGAGAATTTATGGAAAGGTCCTTTCAAGATAACTACTTTCATGTAATAAATACTCTATATATCAGAGGGAGATGGATGGAAGATCAACGCTGAGGTTCGTTAATGCAGTTCTAAAGCAGCATTACTCTTCTGAAATTTGATCAATCATTCATGTCATTGTACATGTATTCCATTTTATAATTTTTTTTTCAATAATAATGATAAATCAGAAAGCTTGAGACCAAGGTAAGACCATTAGAGACTGAGATAAGCTGAAAATTCAAATTATTTTTTTTTTTCAAGAAATGATGTGAAAAGATCAACTAGAACTATTGACTTAAAAAACAAGTAGGCACACTATCCCAAGTGGAGCCACCGTTATCACCCAAAAACAAATTTCAAACATTGTATGTCAACACTATTTTTGATCATGGTCTCAAACAGGTCCTAAAGTCATTTAAGTTTCATAAGGGTAAATTATATTTTTATAAGTTTAAAGCTCATCATTTAAGTTCAAATAAATTTATTTTAGGTTCATTCCATGATCAAATATTCATATTTTTATTTTAGGGTCATTCCATTAAGTTTCGAGTTGAAATTCTACAAATTAGCTGCAGAATCCACCGTTTTGTAGCACCGCTAGTTCAAAAATTAGAAATGCGCTACGAAAGCGCTAATACTTTCAGAGCGCAAACTAGAAAATTTACACTCGTGCGCTACGGAAGTACGATTTCTTAGTCGTCATGTCACACAAAACCTGCTGATCTAAATGCTTGGGGAATGATAGGATAGGATTATGGTGAATCAGCTTAGTTATCAGATTTTTTGTACTTACTCAATTTGTTACCATCATAGTCATGATAGAATTCGATGAAGCATCATTTGGTTACGAAATGACATCTCTACCCAAATTTAAGGTTTCACTGAGCCATCTTCATTTCCATTTTCCACACAAACCTATCTTAGCTCAAGCGCTTACAATAAGTTTGTGGTTGTTCTATGCAAAGGAAAATTTCATCTTCATAATCATAAGGCTCATAATCCAAGCGAGTTGTTTCACTATAATCAAGAGAGGGTATTTTTCGCATTTCAAAGAAATAATAGTTTTTTTCTAAAAGAAGCATGGTTGAGGAGAAAAAAATCCATAGAGTGGAGGACATTTGTCTGAGATATGAACTCAGTGTGAAGGCCTTAGTTGAAGATCAAACATTTGATGAAGGCCCTCAAGAAAGAAGATTGTTTAAAGTTTTGTGAAAAGCTACAAGGTGGTCATACCTGCAGCCCAAGGAGTTTGCATTACACTTCAGAGGAGAATCCACAGTTGGAATGTTGAATGTTACCACACCCGAAATTATGCCTAGTGAAAAATAACAAGAGGGAGGGGAATATTGGTTTAAAGGTTTTAGGTTTGATATGGAAGCATGCAAGGAATTTATGAACCAGATTATACAGACATGGACCCGAACAACTAATTCCCTAGAAGTTGTAACAAGGAAAACTATCCCAACTTTATGTTCAAATATCCAAAGATACTTTACATGTGTAGTTAGGTACCATAAAGTATATACTTATCATTTCAAATTTCTATCGCATTTCACAGTGTATCATATCACTAGATTTTCCATTTACTTGTTGTAGCCTTGTCAAAATGGTCAAGCAAAGTCCAAGAAAAACTGATGGTCAGAAATACCCGTTTCACCATGGTTTAATAAAAATTATTGGTTTTGAGTGAGCTTCTACAATAAGTAGGGATTGTGTTATTTTTTGTATCTCGAGTGGATTTGAAATGGAAGCCCTAACCCAGCTAGAAACCCTAAGACTAAAGGGAATCCTTCACCACCACTAATACAAGCCCAACAATCCCAAGCAAGGAAAGGAGGTTTGTAAAGTTGAAGCCAAGAAAATAGGTTAAAATAGGGCGTAAAAGACATAAGTGATTGTTGCGTTAATGTAGGCGATACCATGGTTGTTGCGTTAAACTCCTTACCCGCAAGATAGGGTTACAAGGTATCAAAGAGACCAAATAAAAACAACCAACCAAAGAAGCAAGTAATTCAAGAGAGGACAAGGGGAGTCAAGTCAGCAGAACATCAAAGGGAAAAACACTAGTTTTAGGGTCGTATGATAGCTCGTGATGAAGGAAACCGATGACATCCTACATGCAATAGATATAGAAGAATCACCCATAGTACAAGATAATTTTATTGGATTAAATGAACACAAATAGAAAAGGAGAAATCAACAAAGAAACTAGAATTTGAAGGTGAGAATGCAGCTTTTGCTTTTCAAGCTAGGAAGCCTTTGACTATGTATTCTAAAAAAGCTCAAGGAACATAACAAAAGGTCCAAGAAATCAATGAAATAGTGAAAGTTCTCAAGAGGTGGTTGACCTTTCATCGCCGCAAAGGGAGCATGCAGCTAGTGTAGTGCAATCAAAGCACAAGAAGAATTGGACAGTAGTATAAAATGCTTGAGGAGAAATTGATACCGAAAAATCATGAGATTGCTAGGATGAAGAAAAGGGCCGTAAAATCACATCATTAAAAAATGAAGAATTTAAAAGAATGAAGCGTTGTTTGGGAAGGTCAAAGAAGCCAGCTCTAGGATTCCAAGCAATGAAAAGATTCTTATATGTGACGCTCTGGGCCTATGAGGCAAATCAGAAGAGTGATAAACACTCATTTAAAATCTCCATATTAGAAGATTAAGAAGTCAGGAAGATTTGGAACTACAACCTAAAATTTCTCAAGATGAATTGGAAAATAGAAAGGCGTAATGATAAATTGTGAAGCTAACTCAAATGAAAAAAGAAGAATAAACTGATGAAAGTTATGTTTCGGTTCATATAGCCGATGGTTTTGACAAAAATGTTGATTTTATTAAATTTGGGCACCTTCTTATTTTAAATTTTGAAGAAATTTTGATCAAAACCCGCTTACATAGCAGTCAGACACCAATAGTAAAGTGTAAAAGTGTGAAATGTGCTACGAACCGGCTATAGAAGCTCTTTTCTACCCTTTTCTCTATCAATTTAAAGGAAGCTTTGTAAGCTTTAACTTGAAACTTGGGAAACCATGTCAAGTGCACATGAAAACACCTCGAAGGAAAAAGACCAAATATTAAAAGAAAATGGGCTAAAATATTAATGCAGATGAAAAGTTACACAGAATCATAGACATGTCATAGCTAGTGTCTATTTTCACTCTTTTCAATAATTCAAAGTTAATTTTTCTACAAATTTTTGGCATAAGGGGATGATTTTTAGACATATGTTTTTAGTTCCTTGATAGAAAATTACATCAAAAAATCATGGTTCATAATGGCTTCTAATGCTCCCAAGTAGTTAAAGAATCCAAAGCCTAAAAAACAAGGAGACAAGCCCTCAGGGTTACGTGAGAGAGACATCATTAGCATTATGGTCATAACAAGTTGGAGCTCATCATCGAATTTGACCTCATGAAAATATAAGTGAAATATGATGTAATTAAGTTTATATAAGGTTGTTATGAGTAAATTTATGTTTTGGTCCTATTTAAATAGACCCGCCAATAGGGCTCACATTGTCATTTTATAATAAAGATCATGTTATATGGTTGTGGAAAAGTGTCAAACAGTAGGAATTTGATGGATCTAGTTGAGGATAAGGTTATCCTATGTTGCAAATGATCTATAAAGAGGAAGAGGTCGACATGCTAAGGGTTGGAAATTATGTTAGCAAAAATACTGTGTTTTTTTAAGTGATTGTTTACAGCTTAATACATAGCTTCTACTTAGACAACTCAAGATTCATGAGGAGTTCTTGTATGTTCTGGTTCTGATGGCATCTTTCTAATATTCAATACAAAGGCCGTTTGTTTATGATACTCTGCATTCATCAATGATGTTTGACTTCTTCATAGATAAAACCGACCATGTGTTTCATTGTTCTACGTGTATTCCTCGGAATTTGAACTTTGATATGCCTTGACTTCCATGCTAGGTAGATTAAGTTGTTTACTTGGTTATCACACCTGCTAAGAAAAAAATGTATACTACAATGTGATTTAAAACCAAATACAATCATTTATTTTTTTGTTACTCCATCTTTAGAGTTATCCATATACATTTTTATTCAAAATCAAGAACCCTTGGAGAGCCCTCAAAGTTGAGGAGGCTAAGTCTTCACCAAAGATTGGTCCGAAATAGTTATCAATATTGACTTGATGAGTAGCCTATCGTGCTTTTTTGTGATGACAGTATCCAATTAAGAGTCATATTTTGATAGGAAGGCTTTAAAGTCAATTTGATAAGAATGTTAGAAAACCACATTCAAGATACCTTCGAGAATGCTTTCACAATATTAGCAAGAGCTCTTATCCACCGTATACTTCTTTTCGCCTTTCCATGTATTCACACCGGCTACTACAATTTCCTCACATTGTTTTCTCTTCATCATATACACTTCCTTCTACACAACCACCTATAATGCCATCTCTCCGTGTTGTGACTACAAGCTTACCTCCTGTATCAACTATGGCTAGATTTTCTCCTATTGTTCGCCGAGACAACTCAACGATTTACTTCATAACTATGGATAAAGGCTTCTCTTTGATGGAACCACCAATGTTACAACAAGACAAAATGATAAGATCAAATATTTACAGATTTAGAATAAGTAGACAATGACATGATGAGAATCATTTCTCGAGTTTCTCATGATAAGTAAAGAAATGGTCTTAGGCTGGTAGCTAGTTCACAGTAATCATGTTAGCTGGATGACATTTTCCCTCACCAAGTGGAAGGAAAAACAAAATTCCACTTCACATATTGGCCAAGTATAACTCATTGAAAATACAACCTAATGAATCGATCTTACATCATACTTCCCACTTTGATTATGTGTACAGCCTCCATTCCCCATAAATATCAAACCTCCACCCGATTTGGCCTGCTAAACTATTCATATGTTTTGCACCGATATGGAATATCAACTTCAAGAAAAGAAACCCCACCTCAATCGATAGCATGTAAAAATGTAATGAGTGTTGAAGTCAATAATATTTTGATCAAAGAATTCAAAAAGTAAAGTTTAAAAGAGAGTCACAATTAAGGAATAATCGTCAAGTTCATCCCAAGCAAAGTTTAATAGTATGATTAGAACCATGCATGGAAAGATGAAAAGGTAATGTCCATTTTACTGTAGAAAGACAATCAATTTTAGAATCCTAGTTTCCGAGGAAAAATAAAGATTAAGCAGAGAGAATAGAGAGATCCATATCAAAGAATCTCAACAAGAAATCTACACTCCATTACAAAGAGAATTATGCCCAAGGACATGAAGAGGAAGATGAAATTGCTGAAGAGAAGCTTTCTTTCAAAATATCAACGACCTATTTATCTTATAGAGGATGATGAGTATACCAAGAAACATATGTGCTAGATGATCATGAAATTTTACTTCTAAATGATGATGGATTGGCACTAATCCGAAGACTATAAAAGGTAGTACCTAAATGATATTAGTTAATCGTAGAGACAATACATTTTGAGAAACCGAGATGTTCTCATTACTTATACTCAAAAAGGAAAACTTAGCAAACATATAATTTCGCCCAAATAAAATGCCTGCTTAATTCAAACAAGGAGAAGTGAGTCCATACATATTAGAGAAACAAAATGAGACATATACAAGTACATAAAAGAAGGATAAAGAAGTTCAGTGAAGGAATCTCCAGAAGAGAGAGGGCTTGAAAAGAGGGATACAATTGTGAAAGAGTTAGAGAAACAACTACTTTATTAGCCAGTGAGTAAAATTTCTAAGTTAAAGGTTTTTATTCCTCTCACCGAGCTTGTAAAGAATGATAGATACAAACCCTAGATTATCAAGATGTTGGAAAGTAGATCGTAAGTCATGCAAGGTCAATGTCACATTTCCACCATCCTAAAATTAAATTTTGTCCCTCCGTAGACAATATAAACTGAAGATAGTGAAGTCCTCCCTGATTTGTCTGAGGATTCATGATTATATTCTCCATAATTCCATTCAGATTTTGGGGGCCATATAGTTTAATGTGAACGCTATCAAAGTATAAGCAAGGAAAAAACCGACCCTATCATGACCTCTGTGCCTTTGATTTCTAGTAGAGAGTGATGCCTTGGAATTATCAAAGACTTATTCATCTATTTATATCTCGATTCCACCGAAATGTATTGATGGATAAATGAAGTTGTTTAGACATACCTTTCATGCGGGCATGATTTCACGGTCTTAGGAGCCAAATTAAGGGGTACTTAGCAGCTTTATTTTTCGTATGAAAAATTCCTAGCATTTGGCCAACTAATATGAAAACTAACAAGTAAAATAAACACACCATCACTACCAAAGATAAACCCAAGAATCACCCAATTCACTATGTACATACCGACGTAGAGTCCTTCATATTGTATAATGATAATGGTACTAATGATATAGATATTCTACTGTAGAAGGTGAAGAGATTTTTATGACTTTTCAAATATTTTCCAAGCGAACTTTGAAGCAGAAAGAAAGCAAAATTTTGAGAGTCATGCAAGCACTTCAAAGCCAAAGTCGCAAGAATCACTAAATATCAAGTGAGTGAGAGAAAGAAAGAAAATATTGGAGACACACTGCATGATACAAATTATGGCAGAATGAAACAGAATATACAAATAACCAAATTTACAAATATGTAGTGGAAAACACTTTGTTGTCACACATCAAAGAATTGAAATTTTCACAAACAATAATGAGATAACTAGCTATGGCACCGGTAGCTAGGTGGTGAACATGTGCCTCTTAAAATATCTATTACAATGAGGCTAGATGGCCTATATATTAGTTAGAAATAATTTAAAACCAAACATCAAAAAACCTAACCCTGGGAGATGAAACACCAAAATATGGGCCTCTGTCAGTGAATTGGGTAGATCAATTTTCTAGGTCGTAACTTTTGGCATACTATTTTCATTTGACGCACATGATAAAAAAGTTAGAAATATAGGCTTAGGGACTATGAATGTACGAATATCAAATCTCAAGTCTAGAATGGACTTTTATTCAGCCGAGGTTTGATGACCAAAATGTCATTCAGACCCGAAAAGCCACTAAAAATAATAAATTGTGCTACAATTAAGGAAACCGAAAACTAAAAGAAAAAAATGGTGGGGGTCGAAGTGTAATAGGTGGGTGGCCACTTGATATGAATGGATGATATTTTTATGCTATGAAAAGTTCCCAATAGATATACAATGTGCAAATGGTTCTCCTAAATCGTTAAAAGTTAAACAAATATTTCAAGCCATGGTCTGTGGTTTTGTGAGTATTATTTAATTAATTTAAATATTTAACATTATAAAGAGGGAATGAATAGAAATTAAACCTCACAAGCACACATACGAGTGATTTTTAGGCCGCCCACCCCCCTCCCGGCTACATCCGTCGGTCCAAGGCTCCCCAATGGCATGTCCTTGTTGTATTAATTTTTCTCAAAATGTGTGTACAAGCTAAAATAAGCTTCCATATGGAAAACCAATCAGAAATTAATCTTCGTAAGATATGAAATAGCCAAAATGAAGCCATTTACACTAAACAAGTAAAGAGAGCCCAATACACTTTCTCCATGATGGCTCGATAGCTCTTTTCAACTTCCTTGAAGAAAAAAATGATGCATATTACCTATGTTTGACTCCGAAACATGCTCCAACCTGCCTAAAATTTCAAGAAACCCAAAATTTACTATTTTTGCACCTTTTTTGGTCGGATACCTGAAGAAGCAGTGGAAAAAAACAAATTTTTGCCTAGTGTCCCCCAAAATCCTCCTCCAAAATGGATGAAATCCGGGCGAACTCCCAAATTCGTGGACAAGATAGAATTGGTGGAAAACCATGCTAAAATTTCGAGGTCACATGTGGAAATTATCGTCTAGCGAGGTGGTTATGATGACCCACCGCTGCAACTACTCTAATGCAAACCGCAGTTTAATTCAAGCCATCTCCACACATTTAACTTGAAGTCCGTGACCGGCCACATGGCCCCGAATCCACGATGTCACCGTGACTCGAACTGCCGGGAGCTGGGTAAGACCTTGGTCGAGATATCCAATTTACATGGGCCTGGGGCGTTGGCCTCCGAGGGCTAGGCCTTCAACTTTTTGCTGGTTTTAAGAACTTAAGTCATGGTTCGACGTTATAGTCAATGTGGATGATGGGGCTAGCCCCCAAACTTTTCTATGCCAACCAATGAGCTGACTATTCATTTAACAAACAACGACCATTCAATATAATGCCACGCATGTGCCCAAGGTCAACCCCGACCGAACTGTCAGCTGTGGTTCAAATTTACAACTTTCCAAGAATTTTTTCCAAGCTTTCCAACCTTCGGGTCTAGGGCCACATGGTAGCCCCTCAGTAGGCCATGTGGCACCCTCTCGATAGGCTATCAAACCCTATAAAAATAAAAAATTCATAATATTTTTTTTAATAAAATTTTCCGAAATAAGGTCAAACCGAGTCAAAGGTCCCTTTTTTTGGAGCTTTCACCGGACGATTTCCAAAGTCTCAATACTTTTGCATACGACCTTGGTTTTGAGAACCAAGCTAGGTGCTAGAACTGAAAGAAGCAGGCCTTCTGGTTGTTCAGATTGCAACACTTTGAACACTTTAATTTTTGAGAAAGTTTGGCAACTTGGACATGATCTCCTAATCACACTTCAATGACAAGCTTTTGGACCCCAAAATCTCTCCTCGAACTACTAAAAATGAAGATGAGGAGACCGAATATCCACTCTTCCAATATTGATCCAACAAATATCCTGATTTCATTAACCGGAGATTCTCATAAAACGATGAATTCTTCCTTGAATCCATTGACCGATCATGCTAACTTGACCTTGTTATGCCGCAAAATTTGAAACTAAAAGAAAACAACTCAATTTTAGAAAACATATTATTCCTATAACGGTCTATCTTCAAAGGAAACCGAAAATTACATTCACTCCGGCTACGTCCTTATGGATAATTTTTGTTGAATTAACCTTATACTGTGGTTTCCATTCCCCAATTGTTTTCTCGCCATAGCACTGCCATTCGAAACTAGCAATTATCATTGTTGAACTTTGGTTCCTCTCTCTCGCTGATGCTTTACCTCTCTTTGATTTTTGCACCACTTTTCACCGACACGTTGTTTTTCGCACCGGTCGAGACCAAAGACAATTGCTGCAACATCTTGTCATCTTCCTAGAATTTCCATTTCTCTTTTTTCTCCCTTTGCCTTTAAAACTCACTTTCCTCATTCCCATCAAGACTTCCGTTTACCCCTGTCTTTAAATGTGTGGTTTAACACAAAACCTCATATGTTTTCGTAGCGTTAAACATGAGAATGGTATGTCTTGTGGGTATGCAAACCTCCTCATATACTTGAGTAAAGTAACTTTGCTATGCAAATCAATTAGTAAAATAGCTCTTCTTCTAAATTCTTTTATATAAACTTGAACATTTTTTCCTTTCAACTCTTTGAAATTTTTCCAGTCCATTATGAATTTTTGCATGTGAGATAATGGATAAAACTGTTGTTTAATTGCAGAAATGAAATCAGACCATGATAAGATAATCTTACCATATTTTTTTATCTCTTATCTTGTCTTGGCCTCCCACCAAACAAGAATTGCACCTTCCATTCTCAAAGAAGCTGGCTGAATTTTGGTTTCATCATCATGAAAATTTTGAATTCTCAAGTAGACTTCTAATTTCCTAATCCAAGGAGTATAGCTTTTTCCGGATTTACCTCACCATCAAATTTTGGCATTTAAAATTTAAATATTGCTTAAGAAAAGGACTTTTACGCGTGTTCTTACCCTTGTGAGTATGATGCAGAGGTTTTTAAGATGATGAAGATGAAGATGAGGGTGATGATGGCGACTTTCCACCGTCTCCATTTCTTCTATTACCCTTCTGGGATTTATCCTCATCATTATGGCCTCCCCGATGATTCCTCTCCTTCCTCAGAAGTTTTGATCCTCTCCTTCAATTATCTCATTCCATCTTTGATAAAGGACTCTCACCATTTATATAAAAACGAGGAATGTTTTTTCTAAACACCCGTTCTTCCTCTTTGGGATCAATATCTTTCAGAATTTCTCCTTCCTCAAGAGATTATGGATTCTTCTTCTTCTTGGAGGTGAAATTGAAGGTAGATATCGGCACTCTTTCCCTCCTTGGCCGAGGATTACTTAAAGTCCTTACCAATTGACCTTCTCCTCTCTTGAGCTTAAACTTAGTAAGAATCAAAAGCCCTTGCAAACAAGCTAAACAAACTCGTTAAAGATAATACGGTAGTATAGAACTCCGTCTCCGATACTAACTCCGATCTCAATGGATGATATTTTTTATAAAGGCTTGTGCTATCCAAACATATATAATAATGTGTGAAAATGGTTCTCCTTAAATTGCAGGTTAAAAAATCTTTCCGGGGCTTTTTTATTTAGGTTTCTATGTGAGGATTAAGTAAGTAATTTAACTATTTAACAATATACAAAAGAAATGAACAGAAATTAAACCTCACAAGCACATTATACAAGAAATTGTTGACACATTTCACCCCTCCTAGGCTACATCTACCGGTCCAAGGCTCCTCAATGGCATGTCCTTGTTGTATTAATTTTCTCAAAATGTGTAAAAAAGTGAAAATAAGCCCTCAATAGAAAACCAACTGAAATTAAGCTCGTAATATATAGAAATAGCCATAAATGGCTTTTCATTTACACTAAACAGATAAAGAGTGCCAATACATTGCCCTCTTCCATGATGGCCCCGATGGCTCTTCAACTTCCTCGAAGAAAAAAAAATGATGGAGACACCCCACTCAACCCGAAACCTATTCCAAACTCGCTCAAAAATTTTCAATAAAACCAAAAATTGACTATTTTTCACCTTTCGTCGAAAATTGAAGAAGTTATGGAAAACACATTTTGCCTGGGCTAGTCCCCCAAAATCCCCATTCCAAATATGGAGGAACCTGGAAGTTAAACTCAAAATTGGGTTTGACATGATAGAATTGCGTAAACCACGTTAAGATGCTTCCGAGTCGTTAGATGTGGAAATTAATGCCCAAGCGGTGGTCACATGACCCACCCCCTGCCGAATCGTTGGAATAAAACTGTGAGTTTAATGGTTTCCATCCTATCGCATTTAACCTGAGGCTGCACCGGCCACATGGCCCCAAACCTACCATTGTCACTATAAACATAAGTGTCAGAGCTAAGACCTTGGTCGAAAGTGCCGTGTTACATGGGTCGTGCTAGCATCGAGGGGCTAGCCCGTAAAATTTCCACCGATTTTAAAATCTTGCTTCATAGTTCCAGGTTATATCAAGACCAAATCGGCTGGTCAGGAGGCGCAGCCCCCCAACCTTTTCCACTAACAAACAAGAATATTCATTTAACAATCCATTAATCAATCAATGTAACGCCATTGCACTGTGTCGATTCTTCCGTTGGCCCCGCCTTAAACCGTTGGGTCAGTGGTTCGAATCCCATAACCTACAAAATTTTTCCAAGCTTTCCAACCTTCCTACCGTGGGCACGTGGCACCCTCTCATAGCCGTCAAAACCCTTATAAAATTTAATTTTTTTCGCATAATATTTTTTTTACCAAAATTTTCCACATAAGGTCAAACTGAGTCAAAGGTCCTTTTTGGAGTTTATTGGACGATTTCAAACCTCAATAAATTTTCATATGACCTTATTTTTAAGATTCGTTCATAGCACCAGAATCACAGCAACGAGACCTTTCCGCTGCTCGATTCTCCAACCACTTTTGAACACTTACTGGCAATTTTCATAACTTGGACATGATCTCCCGATCACTACTAATATCCATCTATGGACTCCTCTTCCCTTAGGAATAATGTCCCGTTTCATTGATTTTGTCTATGAGATGAGGAAACTTATGCTAAACTTAGTCCCCGGTGATCCACTTGCCCCGGTGAAGGAGTTGGCCTCGTTTTGGACAACTTGATATAGCTATATCCTCCGTCGACGAGTGTTCTTGATCCGTGTGTCCATAATCCGATCAATATTTGTGGCTTCTTCCATGCGTATGGGTTTAATCGTGTTGGTGTGAGTTGTTCTTCCATGTAAGATGTGTCTAGTATAGGTGAAATTTAGGCCGGCGCGCCCACATTAAACATCGGGTGCAGACTAAGGAATGGTGAATACTAAGCCTGAATAATTGTCCTCATAGCCTTGGTGATGGTGTGCATGGCCATATCATAGTGGGGCGAAGCTTATGTGGCCCAGAAAGCACTCCTTCTCGTAAATGTAGCCACACTTTATCGCCTACCCGGAAGTTGTGGCACCCAAGTTTGATGATCATGCCTCTAATTTTACTTAGCATTTTCTCTATCCAATATTTGCTAAGCATGTTGGAGAATGTGATGAAAGTGCTCAATGAATCGTTTTCTCAGCATCTTTAGACTAGACATGAGATGTAATCTCACCGAGTAGTCATAAAACGACATGGCTCCCAAGAATAATTAGACATAGTGGTTGGAATCCCAAGCCCACCCTAAAGCAGGTTATTGAGCTATGGATGGGCTGGTTATAACTATGTTGTACACAAGGGAGGCTCTCATCCCATGTGTGTGGATGCTTTGAATTGTATATGCACATAATGTGTATGATTATCCTCGTTGATGACTTTTTCCTGCCATCAATTTGGGGATGGAAATTTGTGGGCTGGGTGAGCCTAATATGGCCAGATGAATAGAGGTTGGACCAAAATATACCAGCGAATTATGTCCTCATCTAAGATGATAGTTTGTGGGATCCCAAAGTGTACCCACACTCTTTCAAAGAATATTTTTAGTAGTCAATTGTTCTCCAGATATTCTTCTTACAAGCCGTCATAATGACCATCTTGAATCAGCGACTACCATGAAAACAAAGTCATTGCCATGCCTAGTAGAAGGAAGGCCCGACATGTAATCCATGGATATGGATTCCCAAGGTTGAATAGGTACGTGACGGAGTATGTAGGCCTTGCTTCATGATGGTCAGCTTAGCAATGGTGCAGCAAAGTATGTGATTTGAAGTACTTCCCAACATCCTATCGATGTTTTGGCCAATACAAATATTTGTAGTATTGCCACTATTTTCGACCTCAAAATTCCCGCTGAACTAACTCTGTAGTGTGCTTCCCAAATCATATTGGAATGCTCGCTTGAAGGAACACAAAGGTGTCTTAGGTGACATAACAGTGCATCCTAGAGGTGAAAATTTGGAACACGTTTACCCTCCAAGGGCGTCTTATATTTGTGGAAAAATTTTGAATCGCTCTTCTAGAGAAGTTGTTACACCATTTTTTGGTCATCTAACCTATCATCATTAGATGGACCCAAGTACACCATGTAAGACCAATTTTACCCTCAGTAAAATTGCTCTCTTACCATAGCAATAACTTAATAAACCACATTTATTGGGTTGTTTATGGTCCAACAGAAACCCCAAAAGGAAATATTAAACAAACCTATATTTGCTTGATTTTTCCTCATGGAATAATTAATTAAACCATAATTTAATTATTATTCCCAGTCATGTTTAACCCAAAACAAAGAAATTAATGAGCAAACCCTAAAGTATTTTATTATTTTCTAGGAATAATTATTTAAATCTTATTTAGATAATATTCTGTTAAATATGACCAAATCACCACTATTAATCAAATAAATCATTATTTATTTGATTATATTCCCCAACCACTTCAAAAGATAAATAAATCATTTATTTATTTATTTTTCACTAATTGCATGATTTGACCCAAGTCAAAATCTTCCCTCCAACAACAAATATAAATAAATATTCCATAAAGGTGGATCTGGAGATTTGCCAATATTATTTTAATCATGCACCAAGATCTAGAATGACCCAATATTTTGTTATAAATAGGAGGGTTCTTCATCATTCCTCACCTTTTGTTGCCTACTAGATCACTCCTCGGGATCTATGCATTTGGTCCCATTTTTCACCATTTGCTCCCCACTGGAGCCTCTATTTTCTGCATTGGGTTTTCTACACCTCGCAAGAGAGAGAGAAAGCTTAGATCTCAAGTGCTGAGACTGAGCAAAGAACCCATCCCATTGAGGAGAGCCGGATACACATTCTTGTTTTCCTCCTGTGTGCCCCGTAATACAAAATTTTCAAAAAATCATGTTCTTGTCTTATCCGTTGATGCATGGGAGCAAACCCTTCATTTCATCGCTTAATGTCTTTCCATTTATAGATCCGCTTGTTGCAGCATTTTTACTACTAATCGCAGATTCAAGATGTGTTTTTCTAAATTTATTGTTGTTAGGCTATTAGTTATGCGTAGCGAAAGTGGTTCTTTTCTCGTACACTTCGACGAAGAATTCATACCTACCGAAGTAGCCAATGTGGCACTCGTTCTCACAATAGTTGAGCATGGTGGTTATCGCCACGATCGTTGGTCAAGTTATGAATTCTACAACATTATTAGTGTTAATGCTCTTGGTAATTTCGATGTTCAATTGAAATTGTTGTAGATATGTGCACCACTTTTATGGAGATCATTTTGCAACTTCCCTTGCTTCGTATGAATTGCTGTGGGTTGATGGTATTTGTGGATGATCGTTTTCCCCTAAATGTAATGCTTCCATTTTCGGTGTAAGCCTCGCATAATGGAATACATCTCTTTTTCATAAGTGGGATACTTTCAAACTATGCTCTGATATTACCTTCGTGATATGCCACCAGATGCCCCCGTTGAGTAATAATTTCCCCAATAGCATAGTCATAGGCATCCGTCTCTGAATCAAATGGTTGCTGTACTCGTAATGTGAGTGTTGAGGCATAGCAGTAGGTGATGTTTCAATTCTATCAATCACTTATATGGAGATTCCGACCAAAAGAATTTTGTTTTCGCCTGCCCTTGGTGACTTGAATCAAAAGACAAGTGATATGATAGAACTTCAACACGAACCTTCGAGAGAAATTAGAAGACCCAAAAGCCAAGCGAAACTCATGTTTAGAGTGGTTGTGGCCGGCCAATCCCGAATGACTTGATCTTAGTTGGATCCACATGCACCCCCCCCTCATCAATAATGTATCCCGTATAATGAACCTCCGTCATGCCAAAAGTGAAATTCCTAAATTGGCACACAATCCTAGCGTAGTGTTTGGAGGACCTCGTTGATGTGGTGGAGCCGATCTTCCCAAGTTTGGCTGATCGTGATGTCATCCATGTACTACTACAAATGAGTCAGTGAATGGATGCAAGATGTCATCCATCAACCTCATTAAGGTTGAGGGAGCATTCGTAAAACTCAAAAGGCATGACCAACCACATTCGAATGGCCCTCCTTGGCTGCAGTCTTCCTTATTATCAGATAGTTCGATTGGCACTGGTGATACCTGCATCTCCAACAATCTTGCTAAAATATTTCGCCCTTTGAGCTGGTCCAAAAGGTCCTAAACTTATGGGATCAAGTACCTATTCTAGGAAATGATCTTATTCAATGCCCAATATTCAATACAAAGAGTCTCCTAAATCGTGTCTTTCTTTTGCACCAACACGATCAAAGCTCCCAAGGTGATGAACATGGACGAATGTGACATTTCTATAGCAAACTTGATTTTATTGTTCTACAAAACAGAGCATTGACATATTAACCATTGGGAAGGGCACACCAAGGGTTAGATCGATGTGGTGATTAACCTCAATAGGGAAGAGGCACTTCCTTGGGCGGTGAGGTGAAGATGTCCTAGTACTCCTCCATGACCTTCTACATTTTTTTTTTTCATGTGGCTGGAGCCTGTCTAGAGGCTTGGACACAATATTCTTCTTTCCCCGAGGGTGGATCATCTAGAAAAAAAGTCCGTTTTTGGAAATGAGCTTGCTACATTGTTTTGCAAAAGAACTAAAGAGATAGCGACAAGCTGGTACCTATGGTAATCTATACAACGTATTTCAAAGTAACAATAACATTACAGCCTACATGGTTGGCCTAATAATACACTACAAACATCAGAGGAGAAATGTAACATAATACCTCATTTAGAAGGGCTTGATTTATGGTAGGCGGGCAAGCAGCATAAAACTGATATCTTGTCCTTTGGGTGAAGCCACTCGATGGTGTATTATTTGCATGTGGTCTGCAAAACCCAAATCATCAATGGCCTTTGCTGAAATGAGGTTATTTTGCTCCCATTTTCGACAATGAACTATATTAGGGAACCCCTACCGCATCCGGGAGTGAAAGGGACGCTTCTACACCTCTCGCCTTTCCGGTTCTTCATTTCCATATTCGTAGAAAAATTCCACAAGCAGCCTCCACATAGATAATCTCATTCCCTCCTCGTACCTCTTCGTCTCCGATTCGTGTTTCACTTCAAACCCACCACATTTCTTCGCTTCCACCACTTTCATGTGTCCTCCTTAGGCTTCGTGGTTATGTTCTTTGGTTTTATCTTGGAATTTTTTCGGGCCTATGCCCCGGATTTGTCCTTTGTTCTCGTCGTTTGGGGTCAACTTTCACTTGATTTTGATTTGCGTATCCAAATTTCGATTCTTTCTCGTTTGGAATTTCTTCTCAATATTGGCAAGATACCGATATGTCGCATCGAGAGAGGAGATGTCGAGGAACTCATTTCGTGCTGAATTTATCTATGCAAATAACTCATGACTTCAACACAAATTATTTCTCTAAATCTTTGATATCCAACTTCTTGCACAGTATGGAACAGATTCATCACTCATGCACATCTTTATCCTTTTGCTTCCATAAAGATAGTCCATTTAAGGTATTTTTCCTGCTAGCTCCACATAAGTTAATATTGTTCCTTGATGAAGTTCGAGAAAGAATTCCAAGGGTGGCCAACCGAGAACGTAGAGGGTTCCACCACATCCTTTTTCACACAAGAGGTTTCCCACTAGTCCTTAACATGGGGGGGCAACAGGAGTGAAAAAAAAATCTTCTCCCCGATTGGAAAAGTCATGAATCGAGAAATATCCTTCTAATAGATTCAACCATCTATCTAAATATTTTGCATCTATTTGGCCATCAAATATGGGAATTTCAAAGTTTAATTGTACTCTGGTATGGGTTATGCCCGCAGTGGCCGTTGGATACAGACAGCCATCAAAGAGTAGTCGTTGAAGGATATGGGTGAAGTTATCCATCATCGTGTTCCTTTTTTTTCAAGGGCCTCCTCGAGAAATATTTTTAAGCTGATATCCTCGCTTCCATTTTCCTTCTTTTCTTCCCCCATGGGCGATCGACAGGTTTGGGGAGGTTTATCTTTCAAAGGTTCACCAGACGATCCTGTCCCTTTACCCCGACCTCCTTGGGGACAGAGCAGCAAGGATCGAGAAAGAGAAATTCCGTTCGGATACTACGATTTGAATTTACGGAGAACACAAATGCACGTCAAATAAATCATTACAAATACAAACATTTTAAATAACAATTAATTTCATTAATATCAAACACCCAAAATTTGTTTACGTACAAAATGGAAAAGAACGTTAGCTAGGAAAATTTAGCTTTATCTTCAGTAGGATGTGGAAGATACATGCCTCTCGAATCTCTTAGAATGAGGCTCAAAGGCCTATATATTATTTAGAAATAATAGAAAACCATAAATATCCAAAAACCTAACCCCAGGAGATGAAACACCAGAATATGGGCTCCGTCTAGTAAATTGGCATCAATTTCCGGGGTTGTAACTTTGGCATACTATCTCTTTTTGACACACATGATACATCATTAAAATATCTATCCGAGGACTACAACTTCAAATATTCAATATCAATTCTAGAACTAATTTTTATATTTTGATGGTTTGATGCCCAAAAAAATGTCATTTAGGGTCTCAAAACGGCTTTAGAAGTTCAAGACCCAATAAATCAGCTAAAAATAGTAAATTAAAGCATACAATTAAGGAAACCGAAAATTGAAAGAAAAAATAGAATCCAAGTGAGTAGGTGGCCATCATTTATCCACTCCGGGATGAACATATCATAAAGTTCAATCCACAAAATTTCAACTGAAGTAGATGAGGAGGGTCTTAATTAGACCATGGATTTCGATGGTGCTAGGAAAATATCAAATTACCATCGTAAATCATGAGATTGAAAAAGTATAAAAATGCTCGATATGAAATTGGACATCACAAATCAAGAGATTTCTAGATGAAGAAAAGGGCCGTAAATCACATCATTGAGGAAACAGTAGAATTTAAAAAGAATGAAGGTTGTTTAGAAGGTCAAATGGCTTTCTAGGTCGTAGATTCCAAGCAATGAAAAAAGATTCTTTACATGAAAGTTCCAACTATGAGGTATCTGTAAGAGTGATCAACACTATTTAAAAGCGTAATAGAAGATTAAGAAGTCAGAAGATTTGGAACTACAACTAAAAATTTCCTTTCAAGATGAATTAGAAAACAGAAGGTGTAATGGATAAATTCGTAAGCTAACTCAAATGAAAAGTAGAATAAACTTGATGAAAGTTATGTTTCGGTTCATATAGCTGATGGTTTTGAATAAAACAGTGATTTTATTAAATTTGCACCTTTCTATTTTAAATTTTGAATAGTCTCTGATCAAAACTCGCTTACATAGCAAACAGAGCACCACAGCAAAGGGTGAAATGTGCTACGAACCTATTATAGAAGCCTTTTCACCCTTTTCCTTATCAACTTTGAAGGAAGTTTTAAAGTTTTAACTTGAAACTTCTAGGGAAACCATGTCAAGTGCAGATGAAAAACACCTTGAAGGAAAAAGACCAAAATATTAAAAGAAAATGGGCTAAAACACTACTATATTAGAAAGCAAAAAAAGTACGAACCGTGTCAGCGTTCATAAATACAGGTCTATTTTCAATTTTTCAATAATTCAAAGTTAATTTTCACAAACCTGGCATATGATGATTTAGACATATGTTTTTGTTCTTGATAGAAAATGGCATCAAAATCATGGTTCATAATGGTCGAATGTCCCAAGTAGTTAAAGAATCCAAAGCCTAAAAAACAAGGAGACAGCTCTCAGTACACAGGAGAGGAGCATCATTAGCATTATGGTCATAACAAGTTGGAGCTCATCATCTAATTTGACCTCATGAAAATATATGAAATATGATGTACTAAGTTTATATAAGGTTGTTATGAGTAAATTTTAGTTGTTTAAGTCCTATTTAAAATAGGACTGCTCATTAGGTTTGCAAAGCTTGGTTACTTTATAATAAAGATCATGTTATATGTGTTAGAAAAGTGTCAAACAATAGAAATTTGATGGATCTAGTTGAGGATAAGGTTATCCTATGTTGCAATGATCTATAAAGAGGAAGAAGTCGAAATGCTAAGGGTTGGAAATTATGTTAGCAAAAAATACTAAGTGTTTTTGTAAGTGACCTGGTTATTAGCTAATACGTAGTTTACTGCATAACTCAAGATTCATGAGGAGTTCTTGTATGTTTTGGATCTTATGGCATCTTTCTCTAATATTCCATCAGTGCTGGTGTTTGTTTATGATACTCGACCAATGATGTTCTAACTTCCTTCATAGACAACCGACCGTGTGTTTCATTGTTCTACATGTGTATTCCTTGACTTGAACTCCTGACATGCTCACTTCCATAGGTAGATTGTTTGTTTTTCCTGCTATCATGACTCCATAATCACAATGTGCACTTACAATGTGATTTAAAACCAATACAATCATTTATTTTTTTTATATCTATATAGAGTTATCCATCTACTTTTATTCAAAATCAATAACCCCATATATTTTTTTTTTATTTATTTAAATTTCTACCTAAAATATTATTCAAATAGTTACATAATATTGACGGATGAGTAGCCTATCAAGTCTATTTTTGTGATGAATAATCCAATTAAGAGTCATATTTTGATAGGAAGGTTTCGAGTCAATTTTGCAGATTGAAAAGCTAGCAAACCATATTCAATATGTTCTTCGAGAATGCTTTCATGCAATAGTGTGGGGCTCTTATCCACTCCATCCTTTTTCGCCATGTATTCAGATCGTATACTACACCCCCTCACATTGTTTTTTCTTCATCATCTACACTTCCTCTACACAACCACCTCTAATGCCATCTCTCCGTGTTGTGACTACAAGCTTACCTCCTAGAACAACTATGGCTATATTTTTCCATTAGTTCTCATTGAGACAAATCCCAATTACTACTCTATAACTATGGATAAAGGCTTCTCTTTGATGGAACCACCAATGTTACAACAAGACAAAAATTGATAAGACTAAATATTTCATATAGATTTAGAATAAGTAGACAATGATGATGCTAAGAGAGAATAATTTCTCAAAGTTTCCCATGATAAGTAAAGAAATGGTTCGCAGCTTCGCGCTAGTTCACTTCGTAATCATTAAAAGAGGCTGACAGATCCTTTCCTCACCGAGTGGAAGGAAAACAAAATTCCACTTCACATATCGGCCCAAGTATAACTCATTGAAAAGACAACCTAATGAATCGATTCAAGACTATACTGCCCACTTCGATATAAAAGGCCTCATTCCCATAACATCAAACCTCCAATTCGATTTCATTCTCATATACTTATCTACATGCTTTCTTGACCCCGATATGGAATATCAACTTAGAGAAAGAAACCCCACCTCACTGAGGAGATGCAGAAAATGTAATCGTTGTTGAAGCCAATATTTTGATCAAGAAATCAGTGCTAAAGTTTAAAAAGAGTCACAATTAAGGAATAATCGTCAAGTTCATCCGAAGAAAAGTTTAATAGTATGATTAGAACCATGGAGAAGATGGTAGACTTAATGTCCATTTCGTGAGTGGTAGCAAGACAATCAATTTTAGAATCCCGCTTCCGAGGAAAAAAATAAATATTAAGTAGAGAGAACAGAGAGATCCATATCAAGAATCTCAACAAGAAATCTACACTCCATTACAAAGAAGACTATGCCCAAGGACATGAAGAGGAAGATGAAATTGTTGAAGAGAAACTTTCTTCAAAATATTCAACCACTCATTTATCTTATAGAGGATGATGAGTATACCGAAGAAACATATGCTAAAAGCAGATGATCATACAGACTTCATTTCGTAAATGATGATGGATTGGCAAATTCAATCAAGACTCATTTAAAGGTACCCAAATGATATTAGGTAATCAGAGAGAAAATAAAGATTGAGAAACCTATGTTCCTATTAGTTATACTCGAAAAGAAAACCAGTCAACATATACTGTACCAAACAAAATGCCCAAGCTAGTCCAAACAAGGAGAAGGAGTCTCACGCTATATATTAGAGAAACAAAAATGAGACATATACAAGTACATAAAAGAAGGATAAAGAATTTCAAAGGAAGGAATTCCGTAAAAAGAGAGGCTTGAAAAGCTGGATACAATTGTGAAAGAGTTAGAGAACAATCCAACTTGTTTAGCTTAGAGAGTAAAATTTTAGTTAAAGGTTTCTATTCTCTCACTAATATCAGTAAAGAATGATAGATACAAACCTTAGATTATCAAGATGTTGAAAGTAGATCACAAGTCGTGCAAGGTCATGTCATGATGACCATCCTAAAATTAACTCATTCCTCCGTAATGGAAACCTTGGGGATAATAGTTCTCCCTTTTATCTAATTCGAGGATTCATGATTATATTTTACATCTCCATTTGGATTTTGGGGTTTACATAGTTTAATGTGGAACGCTATCATGATAAGTTGGGGTTGAAAACCGAATCTTATCATGACCCTTCGTTTGATTCTAGTAGAGAGTGATGCCTTGGACTTATCAAAGAATTATTCATCTATTTATATCCATTCCCCACCAAAAAATGTGTTTCGATGGATGTTCTAGTTGCCGACATACCTCCAAGGTATGCAGATGCTGCTTTCATGGTCTTAGGGAGCCAAATTATGGGTACTTAGCTTTATTTTTCGTATGAAAAATTCTAGTATTTGGCCAACTAATACAAACTATACTAATAAGTAAAAGAATACATCATCACTACCAAAGATAAACCCAAGAATCACCCAATTCACTATGTGTACATACCGATTTAGAGTCCTTCATATTTTATAATGATAATGTGGTACCGATGATATAGATATTCAACAGAGAGATGTGAAGAGATTTCTATAATTAATAAATATTTTCCAAGCGGTCTCAAATGTAGAAAAAAGAAAGCAAAATTTCGAGAGCTTCTAGGCACGCATCAGAAATGTCGAAGAATCACATCAAATATCAAACTTGAGGAGAAAGGCAAGAAAATATTGAGACAATTGCATGATACAAATTTATATAGTGGAATGAAAATGTTAATATAAAAATAACTAAATTTACAAATATGCAAAGGAAAAACACTTCATATCATTAATATCAAAGAATCGAAATTTGCTTGCTGCATCTTAATGGAGATAAAACTAGCTATGGCAATCGGTAGCTAGGTAGCTACAAGCCTTCGAAACTTATTACAATGAGGCTAGATGGCCTATATATTAGTTAGAAATAATTTAAAACCCTAAACATCAAAAAACCTAACCCTGGGAGATGAAACACCAAAATATGGTAGATCAATTTTCTAGGGTCGTAACTTTGGCATACTATTTTCATTTGACGCACATGATACAGAGTTAGAAAGATATATTTGAGGACTACAACTGCTAATATCAAATCTCAATTCTAGAATGGACTTATATTCGTCAGAGGTTTCACCAAAACGTCGTTCGTGACCCGAAAAATAATAAAAATAATAAATTGTGCTACAATTAAGGAACCTAAAAACTAAAAGAAACAATGGTGGGGGTCCAAGTGTAATAGGTGGGGTGGCCACTTGATATGAATGGATGATATTTTTACACTATAAATTTTCCAAATGTATATAATAATGTGTTCAAATGGTTCTCCTTAAATCACAGTTAAACAAATATTTCGGCTTTGTTATTTAGGTTTCCTTGTGGCATTATTTAAATTAATTTAACTATTTAACATTATGAAGTAGAAAATGAACAAACAATCCTACAAGCATTGACACACAAGAGATTTTTAATACTACCCAGGCTACATCTCGTCGGTCCAAGGCTCCCCACTATATGTCCTTGTTGTATTAATTTTCAAAATGTACAAGCTAAAATGGGGCTTCATAGGAAAAAACTAACTGTAAATTAATCTTCGTAATATGAAATAGCGTAAATGGCTTTTCATTTACTAAACAAGTGTTAGGAGCCCAATACCTCCTTCTGAAGCGATGGCCTCTTATAGCTCTTTCAACTTCCTCGAAGAAAAAAATGATCTATATTACCTATGTTTGACCCGAAACATGTTCCAAACAAATTATACCTCTAAAGAAACCCAAAATTTACTATTTTTGCACCTTTGCTTCTCTGTCGACAATTGAAGAAGTTATGGAAAAATGTAAATTTTTTGCCTAGTGTCCCCTAAAATCCTCCTCCAAAATGGAGGAAATCTAGTTAAACTCCCAAATTCCTATGGACAAGATAGAATTGGTGGAAACCATGCTAAAATTTTTGAAGTCAGTGAAATGTGGCAATTAATGCCCAGCGAGGTGGTCAAATGACCTACCCCCGCCGTAATCCATCTAACAAACCGTGAGTTTGTCAGCTTTCCATCCCGTCACATTTAAATTGAAGTCTCCATGTGACCGGCCACATGGCCCCAATCCGCCACTCACCGTGGGATCAGAATCGTCGTGAGCTAAGACCTTGGTCAAGAGCACCAATTTACATGGGGTCGGGGCTAGCCCTGAGGGGCTTGACCTTAAACTTTTTGCTGGTTTTAAGAACTTAAGCCATGGTTCTGAGGTTATATTCATGTGACGATGGGGCTAGCCCCCCAAAATTTTCTATGCCAACCAATGAGTCAGATTATTTCATTACCAAATAACATGACTCATTCAATATAATGCCAGCGTACAACTTCCGGTTCGGTCAGCCCCGACTGAACTCTGTCATTGTGAGTTCAAATTCATAACCTACAAAAATTTTCCAAGCTAAACCTTCGGCCTAGGGCCACATGGCGTACCGGGTAGGCCATGTGGCACCCTTCCGATAGGTCACAAACCCTATAAAAAATAATTTTTTTGCATAATATTTTTTTAATAAATTTTCAAATAAGGTCAAATCTCCGAGTCAAAGGTCCTTTTTTTTTGGAGTTTTCATCGACAATTTCAAACCCTCAATAACTTTTGCAACATCTATTTTAGAACCGTTATGGTAAAACAGAATCTTTGTAGGAAGAAGCCTTTCCGTTGTCTTACTGCAACCACTTTTGAACACTTTAATTCTTGAGAAATTTTCATAACTCGGACATGATCTCCCCAATCACACCTCCCCAATGGCAAGCTTTGGACCCCAAAATCTCTCCGAACTACAAACCGAAGATGAGGAGATTGAACATTCAACGCCCATATTGATCCACCGAAATCTCCCCGAATTCATTAACTAGAGATTCTCATAAAATGACAAATTCTTCCTTGAATCATGGACCGACTATCGCTAACTTTGACCTTGTCATGCCGTAAAATTTTGAAACTTGGCAGAACAACAACCTGGAATTTTCGCAGAACATATTGTTCCTATAATGGTCTATCTTCAAAGGAAACTAAAATTTCATTCACTCCGGCCAACCTATTCTTATGGATAATTTTTGCCGAATTAGCCTTATACTTGTGTCGATTCCCCACCAAGTTTCTCGCCATAAGATTCTCGCCATTCTAAAACTAGCAATGATCATTAAATTTTGTTCCTCTCGTTGATGCTTTTAATTCTCTCTTTGATTTTTGCACCACTTTTCACCGACACGTTTAGCCAGACTGACGACACTCAGAGCAATTTCCAGAACATCTTGTCATCTTCTTCCTAGAATTTCCATTTCTCTTTTTTTCACTCCTTTTGCCTTTAAATTCACTTTCCTCATCCCCATCAAAATTTTGTTTACCCCTTGCCTCTAAATGTGTGGTTGAACACAAACCTCATCTAAGCTTGTAGCGCCTCCAACATGAGAATGGCGTCTTAGGTAAGAAAGTATAAACCTCCTATATAATTGAGTAAAGTGTCTTGGCAATGCAAATCAATGAAATAGCTTTTCTAAATTTTATATAAATTTGAACATTTAGTCCCTTTTTCAACCTTTGAAATTCTTCACTCCATTATGGATTTTTGCATGTGAGATAATGGCTAAAACTGTTGTTTAATTGCATAAATGAAACTCTGTACCTCATGATAAGATAATCTTACCATTTTTGATCTCTCTTATCTTGTCTTGGCTCAATTTAAAGAAGAGCCGCACCTTCCATTCTCAAAGAAGCTAGCTGAATTTTAGTTTTCATCATCATGAAAATTCTGAATTCTCAAGTAGAATTCTAATTCTCCAAACCAGCTTATATAGCTTTTCCTTGGATTTCACCTCACCATCAAACTTTGGTATTTCTAGAAATTTAATGACAGTTTTCTAAGAAAAGGACTTTAAGCATGTTCTTGTCTTTGAGTATGATGTATTGAAGATATGGTAGAGGTATATGATGATGAAGATGAAGATGAGGGTGATGATGGCGACTTTCCACTCGTCTCCATTTCTTATATTACCCTTCTTGGATTCATCCTCATCATTATGGCCTCCCGATGACTTCCTTCCTTGTGAAGTTTTGATCCTTGTCCCAAATTCATCTCATTCCTTTCTCGATAAAGGACTCTCACCATTTCTAGGGAAATTATAGAATGTTTTTCTAAACACCTTTCTTCCTCTTGGGATCAATATCTTTAGGAATTTCTCCTTCCTCAAGAGATTCTTATGGATTCTTCTTCTTCTTGAAGGAATTAGTATATATCAATTTTCCTTCTTGGCTAAGGATTACTTAAAGTCCTTACTAATCGATCTTCTCTCACAAGCTTCTTTAAACTTTAGTAATAATCAAAAGTCTTTATAAACGCAATAAACAAACTCATAAAAAGATAATACGAGTATAGAAATATGGCTCGATACTAACCTGATCTCAAATGGATGATATTTTTTAAAAGTAGCGCGTTACAGCATCCAAACATATATAATAATGTGTGAAATGGTTCTCCTTAACGGTGTTAAAAATCTTTCTGCTTTTTATTCGTGTTTCTATGTGAGGATTAAGTAAGTAATTTAACTATTTAACAATATACAAAAGAAATGAACAAGTAAATTAAACTCACAAGCACATTATACAAGAAACGTTGATACATTTCATACCCTCCGAAGGCGCATCTACCTATCTGCCCTCAATGGCATGTCCTTGTTGTATTAATTTTCTCGTGTGTAAAAGTGAAATAAGTTCATTAGGAAAAACCAACTATAAAATTAAGGTTCGTGAAGATATGAAATAATATAAATGGTTTTTCATTTACACTAATAGATAAAGAGAGCCAATACATATCAAGCCCTCCATGATGGCCCCGATGGTTTTTCAACTTCCTCAAGAAAAAATGTTGTAGATGACCTTGTTCAACCTAAAACATATTCCAAACTCAAGCCAAAATTCTCAATAAGTCCCAAATTGACTATTTTTGCACCTTTCTTGGTCGAAATAAAGAAGTTATGGCAAAAACACATTTTTCCCTGTCCCCCAAAATCCTATTCCAAATATGGAGGAACTCCAAAGGAACTCCCAATTTAGGCGACATGACAGTAATTATGTGAAACCACATTAAAATGCCTGAGTTGTTAGATGTGGAAATTAACGTTTCTGGGCAGGTGGTCACATGACCCACCCCTATCTAACTTGCTGGAATAAACTGAGCTGGACAGCCCATCCCGTCGCATTTAACTTGAAGTCTACACCTGCCACATGGCTCCAAACCTACGATTGTCACTATAAACATAAGCCAGCGGTGGAGCTAAGACCTTGGTCGAAAGCGGCTTAGGTTACATGTGGGGTTAGGGCCAGTACGGAGGGCCAGGCTCGTAAAATCTCCACCGATTTTAAAATATTGTCAGCGTCCTATGTTATGGTCATCAAACAGTAGTCGTCGTGAGGCCAGCCCCCAACCCTTTTCTTCACCAACCAACAAGCCGACTATTCATTTAACAATTGCACGAACCGACGAATAGGAATGCCATAGACGGAATGACTGGCCGGCCCCGCCTAAAATGTTGGGCTCGGTTCAATCCCATAACCTTGTAGCCTCTTTCCAAGCTTTCCAACCTTTCGGCCTAGGCACAATGGCACCCATGACAGATGTCAAAACCTTATAAAATTTAATTTTTTTCGCATAATATTTTTTTTACCAAAATTTTCCACATAAGGTCCAACCGAGTCAAAGGCCCTTTTTTTGGAGTTTATTGGATGATTTCGCAACCTCAATAACTTTTTTATATGACCCCGGGCTTTTAAGAGTCGTTCACGCGCACTGCAATCGCAATGACGAGACCCTTCCGCCGTTCGTATTTCAACCACTTTTGAACACTTTCATTTTTGAGCAACACCATAACTTCTGACATGATCTCCGATCACTACTAATATCCATTCAGATAATCTTCCGCCCTTTAGGAAGAAATGGTCCTAAGTGTATTTATTTTGTCATGAGATGAGGAAACTTCGCTAAACTTAGTCTCTAGTGATCCACTTGCCCCGTGAAGGAGTCGCTCGCTTTGACAACTTGATATAGCCATATCCTCTGGCCGACGAGTGTTCTTTAACTGTGTGTCCATAATCCGATCATTTGTGGCTTCTTCCATGTAGTATGGCTTAACTGCATGGTGTAGCTTTTTCCATAAGATGTGTCTGCAGGTGGAATTTAGGGCCGAAGGCGACCACATTGAACACCTAAAAGTGCATCAAGGAATGGTAACACGAGTTCGGGCGGGAATTGTCCCCTATAGCTCTTCGGGTGCAGATGGTGTATGGATCATATCATGTGGCAAAGCTTGCGTGGGTTGAAGCAGTTAATCTTTTCCGTAAATGCAACAAATTATCGCCACCTGGAAGTTGTGTTGGCACCCAAGTTTGATGACTATGCCTTACTTTACTTAGCATTGCCCAACCTAGAAGCCTATAAACTTCCGTTGGAGAATGTGATGAATGCTCAATGAATCGTTGTTCTTGGCATCTTCGGTAGACCGGACATGAGACGAATCAGCCCGAGTGGCCGGAAACGGCATGCTGGGCCGAAATGGGACATAGTGGTTGAATCCCAAGCCCACCCCCGAATGGGCCATGGTCAAGTTGAGCTATGGATGAGTTGGTTATAACTATACAGGCTGGCTGTGGGAGGCACCATCCATGTGTGTGGATGTTTTCAGTCAGAGCATGCACATAATGTGTATGATTATCCTCGTTGATGACCCTTTTCCGGCCATCAATTTGGGGATGGAAATTTGGGGGCCAGTGAGCATCGTGAAGCGTATTTATTAGAGGTTGGACCAAAATGTACCGAGCGAATTCTTTGTCCTAATCTAATATTCCATAGTTTGTGGGATCCCAAAGTGTACCCACACTCTTTCAAAGAATATTTTAGCAAATTATCTTCTCCCAGATATTCCCAAGCCGCCATAATGACCATCTTCGAGAATCTATTACTATCAAGAAACAAAGTCATTGCCATGCCTAGTAGAAGTGAAGGCCCATATCAATCCATGTATATGGATTCCCATGGTTGAATAGGTACGCATCGGAGTATAGAGGCCTTACTTCATGATGGTCACTTAGGTATTGGTGCAGCAAGGTGGATTTCCAGTACTTCCCAAAACTCGTCGATGTTTTGGCCAATAAATATTTCAGTATTGCCACACCATTTTTCTCGAATTCAAAATTCCCCAATGAACTAACTGTAGCTTGCTTCCCAAATCATCTTGGAATGCTCACTGAAGGAACACAAAGGTGTCTCAGACATAACAAGGCATCCTAGAGGGAAAATTTGGAACACGTTCTGCCTCTTCAAGGGCATCTTATATTTAGAAAATTTTGAATCGCTCTTCTGTAAAAGAGCTAGAATATAATTTTTACCTTCAATAGTTTGTTATTTGTATATCGCCACAATCAAGTGGTTAGCTGGGCGAATTCTACAACATTATCAAAAGTACGTTTGTACTTGATGTTCAAATGAAATTGTTGTATATATGTGCACTACTTTTTATGGAGATAATTTGCAAATTCCCTTGTTTCTCGTATGAATTACAGTAGGAGTTGATGGTATTTCTGTGGATGATCGTTTCCTTCCCCAATGTAATGCTTCCATTTTCAGTTTCCCATACGAAATACATCTCTTTTCATAAGTGATATTTTCAAACTTCCGTTGGATAAAGTATTCTCCAGGATATCTCGAATCGATGCCCCTGCTATAAGAATTTCTCCAATAGCATAGTTTGGTTGTGCATCCGTCTTAACCTCAACATGTTGAAATCTCCGGTAATGTGAGTGTTGAGGCATAGAAGAGGTGATGTTTCAATTCTATCAATCACTTCTATGGAGATTCCAACCAAAAGAATTTTGTTTTCGCTTTGCCCTTGGTACTTGACCTCAAAAGACAAGTGATATGATAGAACTTCAAAGACGAACCATCATGAGAAATTAGGAAGACCCGTAGTTACTAAGCCTCGTTAGAGTATAGTCAACTCAATGACTTGGACTTCGTTGATCCGAAGGCACCCCCACTCATCAATAATGTATCCAGACAGACAAACCCTTGTCATGCCAAAAGTGAACTTCTCTAAATAGCAGCTACAAATTGTGTTTCCGTAGTGTTTGGAGGACCTGTTGGATGTGGTGGAGCTGCTTTCCAAGTTTGGTTTAAGATCAGTATGTCATCCATGTACACTACTACAAATGAGTTGGTGAATGGCCGCAAGATGTCTTCCATTAGCCTCATTAAGGTTGAGGGAGCATTCGTAAACTCAAAAGGCATGACCAATCATTCGAATGGCCTCCTTGGTTTTCACAAGAAGCCTTTCCAGCATCGACAGTTTCCATTGGTACTTGGTGATACCCGTAATCTACTAATCTATGAAATATTTCGCCTTTTGAGTTGGTCCAAAAGGTCATAAAATTTGGGACTGGCACTGGTTCTGGCAATGATCTATCTGCCCAATATTCAATACATAGTCTCCTGCATCTCCATATTTCTATGTTCAATACGATCAGTTCTTAAAGGGCGATGAACATGGACGAATGTATATTTTTAACAGTTGTACTAGATTTCATTTTTTTCAAAAAAATAGAGCATCAATATATTGGTCCATTGGGCAAGAAGGCACACCGAAGGGTCGACGATGTGGCATTACCCCGATACAGAGGTGTTAATCACAAGAGGTGAAGATGTCCTAATACTTCTCCATGACCTTACATTTTTTGCTGTCATGTAAAGGAGCCTTGTCTAGAGGTTTTGGCCACAATATTCTTCTTCCAGGGTGGATCACTCAGAAAGAAAACTCGTTTTTTGGAAATGAGTCAGTCAAAGATTGCTTTGTAGCAACTAAAGAGATAGCGACAAAGTGGTACCTATGGTAATCTATAACGTATTTCCCAAAGTAACAATAACATTGTCGTTTCCGTAATATGGCTGGCCTAATAATACATCACAAACATCAAGGGGAGAAATGTAACATAATACCTCATTTGTGAAGAGCTTGATGCTATAGGGAAGGTGGGCAAAGGATGGCAAACGATATCTTGTCCTTGGTGAAGCCTACCTTGATGGTGTATGATTGTCGGTGTGATGTGGTAGCAAACCCAATCACTTCACTACTTTTGCTGAAATGAGGTTATTTTGGCTCCCATTTTCGACAATGACATATCTAGGAACCCTACCGATCCTGGAGTGAAAGGACGCTTCACACCTCTCGGTCTTCCGGTTCTTCATTTTGGATATTCTTGGTAGAAAAATTCCTACAAGCATACCACATAGATAATTCCATTCCTCCAGAATTCCCCTTTCTCAAGTTCCTTCCGATTCGAAGCCTTCTCATCTCAAACTACTGTGTTGACTTTTTAGCCCACCACTTCTCTTGTCCTCCTTAAAGCCATGTGTTATGTTCTTTGCTTGCATCTTTGGAAATTTTTCTTGGGTTTCCATGCCCTAGTTTTTGTCTCATTTTAAGTGTTTAAGCCTACTCTCACTGATTTTGGATTTGCGCATCCAAAGTCTCGATTCTTCTGCTTGAATTTCTTCTCAATATTGGCAACATAACGATATGTCAGACTGAAAGAGAGATAGAGGAACTCCATTTCGTGTTGAATTTATCTATGCAAATAACTACGGTACTTCAACACAAATTATTTCTCTAAATATTTGATATCCAAATTCTTGCACAGGGTATGGAACAGATTCATCAACTCATGCACATCTTTATCCTTTTGTTTCCGCAGCGTAGTCCATTGTATGTATTTGTCCCCATAGCTCCATACAATATTGTTCCTCGATGCATGCCCTCGAGAAAAAGAATTACAAGTGGGAAGAATTTGTAGTTGTGAGGGTTCCCACCCACATCCTTTCACACAATAGGTTTCCCACTAGTCCTTGCACATGGGGGCACTTTTAAGGAGTGAAAAAATAATCTTCTCCGATTGGAAAATTCATGAACCGAGAAATATCCTCTAATAAATTCAACCTATCTATATAAATATTTTGCATCTATTTGGCCATCAAATATAACTTCAAAGTTTAATTGTACCTTAAAAGGGGTTGCTCCTCCGTGAGTGGTCATGACATGGACAAGCACTGCTGAGTAGTCATGGAAGGATATGGGTGAAGTTATCCATCATCGTGTTCCTTTTTTTCAAGGGTCTTCTATAGAAAATATTTCTTTGAAACGACATTCGCTTCCATTTTCGTTATTTTCTTCTCCATGGGCGACCTGCCGTGGTTTGTGAGGCTTCATTCCTTTCAGTGTTTACTGGGGACTGAGCCCTAACTCCTTATACCCTAACCCCCTTGGGACATGAAAAGAAGGATCCGGTAGCGTGAACGCCTAATACGCGCATTTGAATTTATGGAGGAACGCACCGTAATACACAAATAACCATAAATACAACATGCCTAACACCATTTCATTAATATCAAAACACCCGAAATTTGTTTACGTACAAAATGGAAATAAACTATTAGGCACTGCAGCTTATATGGGTTCTGCCTAGGCAATTGGCATCAATTTCCCCGGGTTGTAACTTGGCATTATCTCTTTTAATACATGACATCATTAGAAATATCTATCCGAGGACTACAACTTCAAAGGAGTCCAATATCAATTCTAGAAAATACTTTTTTATATTTTCATGGTTTGATGGCCAAAAATGTCTTTTTTAGGGCCTCAAAACTACTTCCTGAAGTTCAAGACCCAATAAACTCATTAAAAATAGCAAATTGTGCTACAATTAAGGAAACTAAAATCAAAGAAACGCATGGTAGGGGTCCAAGGGAATAGGTGGGTGGCCACCAATATCCACCCGGATCAACATACCATAAAGAATAGGAAAGTTCAACCCACAAAATGTCAACTTCCCGATGATGAGGAGGGTCTTAATTAGACCATGGATTTCTATGGTGCTTTGGGAAAATATGCAGCACTAGTATTAGAATTGGGATTTGTAGACGTATAAATCAGTCATGTAAAGTCCCACAGAATTTAATATTGGGTTCTTATATGTTGAAGCCTTTGACTACCGAAACTTAATATGAGGCCTTTGTCACCGGTCTCCAAATTTTGAAAAGGCTAGGGCGTGCGTGAGGAAACAGATATGGCATCGTAGTTGGCGATAAAATAATAGGGTAAAGGGGAGTACTAGACCAAACATCCTAGGATGATAGATTATCATAATGTTATTCTTGATATTCTAAAATATTTTCCAAAATATGCATTGTCTTTGGATTCTAGAAGTCAAAATTTTATGGCCGATTGATTTCAAGCGACAACGGGCGTTAATTTTAAGATCACTTTAATGTCGCCGACAAATGGAGATACTAGAAAGTATTTTGTGATGATAAACAAGATAAACATATTTTTGTAGATGGGAGGGGAATTTTCAGTAACTCCCATATTGATGAAGTGTACTATGAATATGACCAAGAGAAAAATGTTTACCACGCCATGGGTACCTTCATGTGTGCTAAAATTCTATTCGTCTAAGATTTCAGGCTACTTTTCAAGTACAGGACATTGCTTTCTCGAATGAGAAGAATGAATTTCTTGTATTTTACCTTTATGATGTTATACTTACATGATGATGAGCGCTTATACCACTTGAGAATAGCGTTTCAAAAATGCATAACATCTTGCATCTCATTGAATCCTAAGAAAATATTATTTTCCATGGAGGAGGGAAAATTTTCAAGACTTCATCTCAAAAGATGGCATTCGCATTGATCCTCTAAGATCGAAGCAATCTAGCTAGTTTGATGTTGTGAAACTAGCTCCAAAAATAGTAGAAAAGAGATATCAACGCCTTATAAATAAGGCACTTCGAGGGGGCAACTCCAACACATTACATTAATGAACAATTCTTGGATTATTCAAATTACAAAACCTCCTTTCTATATATATGAGTCCATGGGGCCACAATGTAATCCTAGCCAACCTAACAATAATAATTTAAGGGAACAATAATAACAATATGGGGGTTACAGCGGTACAATAATAACAATAAGGGGGTTACACTAACAATAATAAGGGACTATACTAGTAATATAGGGACCTAACATGCTTGGAATGGATAAAGGTTGTAGAAGACCCGAGGTCTTAATTGTCTCAACTTTATTCTGCTGGAAAACCAAACATTCCACCACAAACTTTTGAATTAAGGCCATCCCAAAAAAATTCTTTATTCACCCTGTGGTATGTTTTTAAAAATCCCGAGTGTCCTCCTAAAGGAGAAGTGTGCAATTCCAAAAGAATATTTTCCTGGTTTTAGTTGGGAATTCTCACAAAGATATAAGCTGCCTTTGCACTCATAAGGAATCATTTTTCCACCAAATGTATTAGATGTACTAGGATTCATTAAGAACTTTTGAATGAGTGTCCACATTGGCCCTATTCCATTCATCCTCATGGCTAACCAATCTAGCTGGATAATAGAAATGGCATAAAGAAATGCTTCCACCTCTTCATTATTTCTTGAGAGTGCATCTCGCAATAAAATTTAGCTTCCCTTTTTTGTAGATTATTTCAAATTCATAACCCAACATCTTTGTGACCCATTTCTTGTCGCTTCTTCTCAAGATATTCTTTATTCCAAAAAAGGTGCTGGAGACTACTGTGATAAATTTTTACCTTGAATTGTCTTCCCATTAGGTAAGGTCGCCATTTCTTTAGTGCATGCAAGATACACATTTCCCTTCTAAATAGCTTTATTTAAATAATTTCCTTGATTGGATGACTTTCAAAAGAAATGGGTCTTCCTTCTTGCATTGTTAACACCTGAATTCCATTTCCTGAGGCATCACATTCCAGCAATAAAGGTTTTTGTCAAGTATGGCGTATTAAGATTCAAAGAGTACATTTTAAGATGTTCAAAGGCCTTAGTTGCTTCAGAGTCCATGTAAATGTACTTTCAATAATGTTGTTAGAGGTGATGCTATTCTCCCATACCCTTTAAAACTTGCGATATCACCATGTTAACTCGAGAAATCTCGCAACTCTTAATGGTTGTGGGGAATTTCATTCCTTAATGGCTTTAATTTTGTCATTCTTATCTTAACGCCTCTCAAGGAGATACAATATGACCCAGATATTCAACTTTGTACCCAAAGAAACATTTGGATGTTGTTATTATCATTTTTAATAATCAACCTTCTCATCGCAGATGGACCCAAGTACACTACAAGACCAGCTTACCCCAAGTAAATCAAGCCACTATGCTAATTAGAAATCTCAAAAAGGAATAATTCACCAAACTAGACTTAATGATACCCCAATGCCATATTAACCTAAAAAATAAAGAAATTAATGAGATAAACCCATAGTTATCTTATTTTCTAGGAATAATTATTTAATAATATTCCTTGTTAAATATGACCAAATCAATCAATTAATAATCAAATACTAAATCATTATTTATTTATTTATCCCCAACCACTTCTTAAAAGATAAATAAATCTATTTATTTATTTATTTTTCACTAATCAAGGATTTGACCCCAAGTCAAACACCCTTCCCTCCAACAAATAATAATAAAATATTCCATAGAGGTGGATCTAGATGTGATTAAAATTATTTTAAATTCATGCACCAAGATCTAGAAGGACCCAATATTTTGTTATAAATAGGAGGGTTTTCCCATCATTCTTCACCTTTTGTTGCCTATTAGATCACTCGATCTATACACTCGTCTCATTTCTGCCATTTCTGCTCCTATTGAGCTCTACATTCTACATTGGGTTTTTATCTACAAGAGAGGTTAGATCCGAAGTGCCGAGACTACAAAGAACTCATCCCACGAGGAGATCCTGATACACTCTGTTTCCTCCTGTGTGCCCCGTAATATAAAAATTCATTCAGTAAATCTGTTTCGTCTTGTCTCTGTTGGATGCATGGAGCAAACTCTTTACTTTACCGCTAATGTCTTTCCATTTATAGACTGCTTGTTGCAGCACTTTAACTACTAATTGCAGATCAAGATGTTTTGGTACCATTATTGTTGTTAGGGCTATTATTATGCGTAGCTAAAGTGGGTCTTTTCTTGCACACTTCACAAAGAATCCATACTAACAAATGGCGTACTCCACACGGGTTTTAAATTACTTACCTACTGGGTTGCCATATTCCCGCATATCCACTACTTCAGGCCCTAGGGCTTCTTTTCACCGCTTAGTTTTCCTCTTTTTATGTCATTTTTCTCACATAAAACCCTAAAACTTAAAATTTCTAACTTCCGTGTGTTTCGTCCTATTAGCAAGCAGTATGCCAGACACCTGTTTTAAATCGACGGCAACTTTTCTCAAAATCTACCGCCGAGACAACCTAATTAGGGGGGTCGACTTTGGCCCTAAACTCGCGATCCGGGACTCTGTGTCGCACTTTTCAGCCGCTTCGTGACCAACTCGTATCAGGTCGAAACCGCGACCGACTTTTTCCGCATTTTTTCTCGCAATTTTTCGGGGTTCCGCCGGCAGCCTTCGCCGTGTCTTCAAAATTGCCCTCAGCCTCTCTCTCGCCACCAAGATCTGATCTCGTTTTTACTCATCTAAGTGGGAACCCGTGTTTCCCGTGTTTTTAGTACCTTCACTTTTTGTGGAAGAGTTTTAGCCGTTTCACTCGTCGGCCTTCAGAGCGCTCAGCCCCTCTTTTTCCAGATTACCCCTCACTTTTCGCATCCATTGAAATCCAAATTTCTTTCCTTTCAAATCACCTCGGCACGTTTTGTTCGGACCTCCGGGTGCCTCCGCCTTGCCCCCCGGTTTTTTGCTGATTTCCCTTTTCACCCCCCCCTGTCTCTGTCTTCTGCCGCATCCGCACCCCCTTTCAGCTTTTTCTCCAGACCGGCCCCTTTTGACCCCAGATCCGTTAGAGCTCTCTTTGTGTGCTCTCCATAGTTTTTCCTTTTTCAAAAGATAGTTGTGAGAGACCCGCCTCCTTAGAATGACAGATGTATAGTGAATACTCTCTCAGGTTCATTCTACTTATTCGTTCTAGTTTGCCTTTACACATACACACTTTTTGTTCTCAACAACTGAAGGCTAAAAACAAATTAACTATCTTCACAACTCATTCCCCAAGTGAAGAAGCGTTCGGTTTACACCGCTAAGAAAGACCTTAAAATCAATTGTCAATGTGACCTTATCTCACTGTTTCCTTGACCTTCTTGATTCGTCCTTTCGCCTTTGCTGCTTCTTCGTCATCATTGCGCCCCCATGCCTGCTCTACCGCCACCTGCTCATGATCGACTGCCCGCACGCGCTTGTTGCCGAGCGTTCATCTTGAGTCCCACTCACTCCTTCCTTCGATTCATCGGTCCCTTCTCTCTCCTTCCTGTTTCTCTCATTACTTACCATGTCTGATTCAGGCTGACCATGAGCTTGCCCCTACCATGCCAGTCCTACCACAACTGTTGTTCTACTTACCTATCATCTCTAGTGTTTGCTGACAGGCCTACCTGAGATTTGCATCATGATTAATATTCCATTCATCACATTGTCCCAAGCCACTGTTTGCCACTGGTCATTTCCTGAGATCTTGTCTGAGGGTCTTAGCAGAAGATCCACCACCACACGGGCTGACATAGCAGTCCACTCATTATCATGACTGACTGTCTCTATTATTCCACTGCATTTTCATTATCTGCATGGGCTTTGTCTGGTACATGCCTAATGTTCCACTCCTCCTATACTACGTTTCCTGAGACTCGCCTCAGCCTTCTTTGTCCTACTTCCCCCAAATTTCCTCTCCCAGAGGACAGCATCTGCAAATGGTTTTGACTCACTAGTTAACTTCTTCCATACGCCTTTCCATGTTCAGGAATGGCTATCCAGACGGAAGCATGTCAGCTTCCTCCCTTTAAAGAACTGGCTATATGAACGGTCTTTCAAATTTTACTCTGAGTCATGATGCCTCTCATTTCTCTCACCCAAGAATGCCTCCAACAGCCTTTAAAATATGACTCCGATCTACGCTTAATCTGGCAGGCCGGAGCCTGCCTTCCCATCCCAGCCCCGTGGCTGGACGCCTGGGGTGTCCCAGCCCTACTGCATGCATTATTGGACTTTCTTCTACCCACCCACACCCTCCCATGGGCTTTTGCTGTCTCCTGAGGGGCCAAGACTTCAAGTACTCTTCCCCTCCCAACAACATGTATCCTGTGGATACGGCACATGCCCCCCTCCTTTTGCCCAACTCGCTTACCTCAATGTTGCCCAACCTAACCCTTACTTTGACTGCAGAGTCTGGTATGCCAGCCTTCCTCCTAGATATGTGCTTCCGCCTCTCGCTCCTCACAACCCGCAACAAGACTTAAACCCCTCCTGCAGGCATTTGCACAAAGAATGGTGTGATTAATCCCCCTTCTTCTCAAAGAAGGCTGAGGCAACTGCATCCCACCGCCCCGGTAACCGAGGACCCAATTCCTGCGGTGGGACCCGCACGAGGGACCACTGTGGCATTCCGCCCTGTGTCGGAGCTGTGCAGCTTGCCACAAGCCCCGTCGTGTCATGCAGTGACGGCCACTACACTCACGATTGTCCTCTCTTACCCCGGGGATGCGCACAGATGTGAGTCTCAAGCCACATTGCGCGGACAACACGCCCTCCCCTCATGCTCCTAGGCTACCACCACGCAAATTGGTTCACCGACCTTTCCTCACCTGGTGGATTCCGTGGGCTGCTCCAACCCCCCGACACCATGTAGCCACCCCCTCATCCATTTCTGCCTGGACACGCATCTCGCGGATGCGTTCCGATCCTCTCCCTTCCGTCACCTCACCTTCAAACTCCTGGCTCCTCGCCGTACCCCAAGCCTCCCGGCTTCACGGCTCCCGGAGCCTCCATCTCCGTGTTCTACAGAGCCTCTTTCGACATCCGGCGGGCCCTTACAGTCCCCTCAACCCAAAGTTGAGGTTCATCCAAAGATTCCAAAGGGCCCCTTACGCCGAAATGCCGCTTCCTACGAGCCGTCAATCGTATAGTATAGTAGATGATTTGGCGCAATCCGCCGCCATTTCCACACCGGAACTCCTCCCGCCGTGCCTTCAAAGAGGGCCCCACACCGCCGTGGCGTTGTTGACCCGCCGATGACCAAATGATTGTTTTTGACGCCCACCAATCGACCATCCCCTTCCTCCCCTTCCGTTGCTTTCCGTGTCCCGCCAAAACCGAGAACGCCACCGTGTCCCGTGTATAATTGGCGAGGGGGCATCCACCGTGTGATGTCCGCTTCGGCTTGAAGCAACTCGATCCCCCCGAGCCGGCCCCTTCCACGATCACCCTTCGAGCGTGGGACGGTCATGCCTCCCGGCCCTATTGGCTCGTTTCTCAGAATCGTCCCATCACCCTTGCCGTAAGACTGCTTGCGTTGACGTCGAGGTGCCGCCGACGCCCCCCAGACTACAACATTCTATTGGGGCGAAGCTACACCCTATTCCATGTCTCACTGTCATTCCATCCGCGGCTTTTCCGCAAGATGTCTTTTTTCCCTCAATGGGAAGATAGTCACCATCGACTCACTTTTATCATGAGCCTCCGTCTCGCACCGAGACGACCATCTTTCCGTAGCCAACAAGCAACCGTTGTTCTTTCGAATTGTCTCCCGCGTCTATAAAGATTCCACCTCGTCGGGTACTTTTCCTCATCTTCCCCCTCCGGTTACCGATCCCGCAACTTGTCGAATGTTTGCATGATGCACCATCTCGTGCTGCCCATAAGCGCCCGCCTCGCTAGTCGCCACCTCCTCCCCGCCCTCCGCAACCCGCTCCAGTCATTCATCTCGGCCTACCCGGGACCTCCTCCTCTCGCCCTCCCCAAGCACTGCATCCATGAGCCCCTTTATCCTCCCGATCGCCCTCCTGCCCAACTATCTTAAGCCGTCCCTCCCGGTCATTTCGCCGCGCATCCTTTCTTAGCTCCTCCCTATATATCTGGTCTCCGTCATGGCCACCCTCTTCCCTCCCTAACTCGACCTTGGGCACCTGCCTGGGTACCTCGATCCTCCAGCTCCGCCACTCCCCCCGGTCACCCCAAACCTTACATGGCTTTGACACCGGTTCAACCGGTCCCCCCTCGCTTCCTCCATAGCCACTTGCCCCCGTAGACCTCCACGCGGACCCCTTCTCCCCGTTGCGGCTCTCGCTCCCTTTGAAGAAAGGCAAAGCTCCGCAAGGGGGAAACCAAAGACCAACCACCACTACCACCCCGCTCTGCTCCGCCCCCGTGAAGCCTTGTGCCTCCAGGATATCATTGGTCATGCCACCCATGCTGGTCCCGAGTTACCCCCAGATCCGACTCCATGGTAAAAGTCGCGTTCCCCCGACACTACGGCCCCCGAAGATCACACTCCTTCTTCGAATTCGTCTCCAAGAACCCCAAGACTCTCCGCACTACTGCTTCCCGTAAGCCAGGCGGTCTCCATGGCCAATACCCCATTATTGTCCTCACTCCGACGATTACCGTGCCTCCCTTGAGGTGACCCGCGAGTATGAGGTTGAACAAAAGCACCGGGCCTTCTCCCATTCTCAAGATGCTTCAAAGCCACTCCCCGAGGATCCCTCCGCTCCCATCCACATTCCCCCCCGACGTTCGCATGACGAAGTCTACAACACACCATTCTTTACCTATCTCTCCTGACGACCCCCGTAGCCTACCCCCGTCCGGCAGCCTCCCTCATTGTGTCCCTTGATACTCGCATCACTCCACTTGTGTCTCATGACCTCCGTAGCCCGAGTCCTCGCCATGTTTCCGATAGCTCTCATACATCAACTTGAGTCTTGCTCATCCTGCCCCTTCCCCCCTATCGCTCACACTCTCTGACCTCACACGTCACATTTTCATCCCTCATTGCTGCTTCCTATTTGCACCATTTTGCAGACTTCGTCCACACCCCTGACACACGCCGATGGTGCAAGTCGCTACTCCAGGAATCTTGCCCTGGCAGGTGGGCCATCTTCACCCTCGCATGACCCTCGCTCGTCTGAACGTGGTATCGGGGTTCTGCCACCAACAATCAGGCCGAATATGATGCGTGCGGGCTCATTAGCCGATGCCCCGTTGCATCGAATCCGCCTATCCGCACGTTCGCCCTCGGATTCCCTCGCTTCGCACGAACAAATGGTGTTTATCGTGTGCATAACCCTGCATACCAGACACACAGTGAAAGTCTAATACGGTATATTAAACCCACCATTTTCGTTCATGTACCCAAGAGACCGTAATCACTAATGGAGATAGGTATTGCAAATCATGCTCTATCAGCATTTATCACACAATTCATACAAGACAATAACATTAAATCAACCATCAAAAGACGATGCATAATTCATGTAATATGTGGCCGCAAACCATATATTGATGAGTCCATCTACTCTCGATATACTACTGCCCATAAGATGTTCCAAAACTGGGCACCACACGTCTACATGATATATACAATAATAATGCCCATAGCATGTTCCAAACACTGTACCATACTTCATATATACATCCACATACCATAGCATGTTATTACAAACAAAAACCAAAAGCTAGGGGGCACCACTTCATTCTCCAAGGAGACTGCCAAGGGCACCACATGCCCCTAATCACTATCTGAGGCCCCAGCCAATGGCTCGCCCGCAGCATGGACGCATAGCTTGACCACCATCGCCATGCGCCGCATGATACCTCGCCACTCCGAGGGAGACCAACACATGGCTCCATGTACCTGCCGTCAGTCTCGCCACCCGCGCTCCGATACTCCGTCAAAAGCTGCTCACATATGGATGATGTCCTCCAAAAGAGGGGCGTCGACCCTCATTCCCCCGCTCGCCCTCGACCCACTCGACTCCGTAGCTCCGTACGCCGCCGCGCCTATTCCATATATCCCACGTTTTACCTAAGGCTATATCCGCATACCAAAAGTCCCCGAATCAGTATCATCATTTACTATTCAAAAACTTTAACATGCCCATATAAGAATATAACTTTGAGCACTGCCATCGGCCCCCACACTCACTTTACTATGGTGATCCTCGACCCCACGTAGCTCATCCCACTATACGGGTAGTCGTCTCAGGTACAATGGCATCTGATCCCAATGGGCAAAGAACTCCGGTCAAAACTGGCCGACCGCCTCCTCTGGCAGAGAGTCGTCTCAACGAGCCAGATCTTGTTTCTGTTCTATCCAGTTTTCTGTGACACGAGGCCTTTGTGGGACTTGCAAGAAGAAGGTACACACGTGTTCCATATGAGCAATCATGATTCACCTCGCCGCCTGCAAGATAATTCATTAAATCGTTTTAGCGCCACCAACATCATTTGGGGCCCACCCAAAGTAGGTCCCACCCAACACACTTCCACTATCATCATCGCCCACCCGTGATGTGTGATGAACGCCTGCCGCCCAGAGCCCAGAGATGGGCGAGGCCCACCGCACGGGTTTCTAGCCTCTTCAGATCCCCGACCGATATTCGAGGTCCCTGACTTCAAGACCTGGCTTGGAGCATTGCCCGCTAATCGATGATATGTCGCTTCTGCCAAGAACATCTGGGCCGTGTCTGCTCTAATCCCCCACAGGGAGGCCGCCGTAGGCACATCCTCGGGACCGCGCCTCTCGATCTTGTGCCCTCGCACCACAAGACCTCCCCCGATCCGGATCCCACAATCGATAATCCGGCGCGCATGGTTCCCGCTCACTGTCTGCTCCTCCACACAAACTTGAGAACCCCTCTAAATCGGCCAATACACGACGCAACGCCCGATCCTCCGGATCTCTCCACCCAAGGCTTCGATCCCCTCTCCAAAATGGACCCGCAACTCGCTGCTACCCGCACAAACACACTACTTTTTTGCAGGCTGTGACTACAAACCATAACCACACACCAAAACCCAACCTCAAACAGAAAACAAAGACCAAGCCCTCTCATCTCCCTGTGCCTAGCTTTTCTGCCAGTCGCCTAATTGTGTCGCATTTTTTGCCTCAAACTCAAGATTCGGGTCGCACTTTGCCCCAAAAAGCGGCGACCAGCCGTAGGATGAGGGAGGAAGCTGAATGGGTGGTTAAATGAAACTAAAATCTAATCCATCAAATGCAAGAGCAAGGTTAGCCAATTTCCAACTGATGACCTTAATCCAACGAAGCCGGTTTGTCCGCGATTGCCGCCCAAGATTTAGGGCCTTCTCTCCTCTCCACATTCACCACAAGAACAATAGCAAATGAATGATTTTGGAGGGAAAACCGCCTCATTAAAAGAGAACCCATGTTTCTTTTTCTTTCAATCACGCGGGACTACTACCCTCGTAGGCTCCGCCGATTTAACCGCTGGGAAGACTGTCAAGTTAGATCTCACCAGCTCTCAAATGGCTACTTAGCTTAGGATTTTATATCAAATTCTAGCACATTTTTTCCTAATGGCACATTTCATCAAGCCCTTAAAATCAATTTCTACTTACGACACTTGTAATTGGGCACCATATCGCCCCTTACTCGTCCATGTTCGTGTTTATCACACAGTGCCCACCTGGCATTTTGGTGCTCTTTGGTCCCCCATTGGGCCTTTACCTGTATGATTGAGTCACAGCCACCCTTGCTTAGAGCACCCAGCTGAGTCATCATCAGACGCTGGAGTCCATCCGCGCCTTTATACCCAGCTATATCCCTCCCATCTTTGCTTGGTTCCTCTTCTCTTGTGTCGATATCATGCACTCTGCCCACGTCTTGGTCCTTCTGGTATTGTGGTCACGCCGGTGGCCAGTCTGTATGCCTTTGTGCCTCCAACAAGGGAAGTTTGCCCATTCGCCACTCCATCCTTCCCATTTCCACCACGCGCCCGCTGTATTATCCGTCCGTCGCTCTATTGTTCTTCTCTGCCTTAGTGAGATCTCTCATTGCCTCACCCACATGTGACCTTCTCGTCGACATCAGCATATTTGTCTGTATATGGCTTCCAGGGCTGTACTCAAGTCTCCATCTTTCCATTTTCACGTGCTTCGATCGTGCAGGGGATCTCTCTCACTTCCTTGACTTTGGATTGCTTCTCCAGCCCTTTCACATGATTGAGATTCAAGATAATTTGACAATCCAAAGACTCAAAGAATGATGATTCTACAGGTGAGATGTCTCACAGCCTCATGAGGTGTGGCTCATGGCAGCCTCTACGTTCTTACGGATTCTTCATTGCAAATTTTCATGCCGCCTTCCGCATTTTGATGATGTTTACCGGAATACTTGCAAGACTCCTCTATGATTTGTATGTATCGCCTGGGACGAAATTTTCTCCCGTTTGCTGGGGGCATCGGGTTGTATTTATCCTGCGTACCAGATGATATCATTCAACTCGTCATATCCCGCAGTACGCGATGTATGGAGACTTCATCATTGTATTTTTATCCGCCCTTGATTATGCCAAATTTATACTCTATGGTTCTGTTCCCTTGTTCAATCGGACACACTATTCTTTTGTATTTCTCGTCACTTGCCGGCATAGGTATGCTTCCCACGCCAGCACAGTATTCTCTCATAATGCGTGAGACTTGTTGCACCTCGCAAGTCTCAGTTTCCCCTCGTGGTTCCAACTTTCAAAGACACTTATCTACCTCATATTTATCTCTCTCACATACCCCTTTGTTTGCCTAGTGATTGTCTTCTTACAACTACCGCCATAACATTTGCTCCTGACTTATCGTGCAATTCATATATCTACTTTTTGGTCATTTTAACCTTCACTGTAAGAGGATGGACCCAAGTATTAACATAAGACCACACCAAGTAACCGCTTTATCTATACATCGAAACTTTAAAAGTTGAACAATGACTAAACCATAATTTAATTATTATTCCGCCATATGAACTCCAAAACAAGAATTAATGAGACAAACCCATAGTTATTCATTTTCAGGAATAATTATTTAATAATATTCCTCATAGTATGAATTTAACGATCATTAATCAAACAAATCATTATTTATTTGATTATATCCCAACTACTTTAAAAGATAAATAAATCATTTATTTATTTATTTTTCACTAATCAAGGATTCTAGTCTCTACTGAACACCCTTTCCCTCCAACAAATAATAATAAATATTCATAGAGGGATCTAGATGTGATTAACATTATTTTAATCATGCACCAAGATCTAGAAGGACCCAATATTTATATAAATAGGAGGGTTTTCCCCATCATTCTTCACCTTTGTTGCCTATTAGACCACTGATCTATACACTTCATCTCATTTCTGCCATTTTTGCTCCCATCGAGTTCATCTTCTACATTGGGTTTTTTATTTATAAGAGAGAGAAAGCTGATCCTCAAGGCTTATGACTACAAAGAACCATCCATTGGAGGAGATCCTCGATGTTAGGTCTTTCTCTTTGCTTTCCTGTGTGCCTGTAATATAAAAATCTATCTAAAAACCGTGTCTTTATTCAGATCCGTTGGATGCATGGAGAAAACTCTTTACTTTACTCATCGCTTAATGTCTTTCCATTTATAGATTCCACATGGCAAGACTTTAACTACTAATTGCGTATCCGAAGATGTTTTGGTACCATTATTGTTGTTAGGGCTGCTAGTTGTGCGTAGCTAAAGGGGTCTTTTTTCGTACACTCTTGACAAAAAGAATCCATACTAACAAAAACAAAGTACACTTGCTTTCCAATAGTTTGAGCACCCTATCAACATGTTGAAATATGATCCTTCCAAGACCTTTGTGAGATTAGTACATCATCAAAAAATACTAGTACAAATTTCTAATAGTGTTTGAAAGAATTCATCAACTTGAAATGTATAAAATGGTAAAATAAAGGCATGACCAAAATTCATAATGACCCTCACAGAGTTTGAAATTCTTTTTCTGGAATATCTTCAGCCTTCACCACTCTGATGATATCCTAATGAGATCCAAATTGCAAAATAACTTCTCTATGCATCATCCATATCTGTAACAAAGCAGAATGGAATTTATTTTGTCTCATGACACTGAGTTCTTTAATCTATACATGCCATGATCCATCCTTGTGTACCAATACTATAGGAGAAATAACTTAATTAGGTTGAATTATACCAAATTTCTCCGACATTTCTCAACTGCAGGTTCAATTTCTCTTTGGACATATGGCATTCATGTTGGCCCGATGTTTGGGATGGTCACTTCCTGGAACTACTTAATAGCATGATCATGATTATGAATAGGTGGGAGTCCTTTTGGGAGTTTAAAAACTTAGAAATGGTTGTCCAATTTTGGATCCTATGATGATTTTGATGTTAAACTTTGTTAAGTACATCAGTCATACTGCTAAGTTCTTTCTTTAATATTTTTTATACTAGAGCTATTATCTTTCCCCAGAGTTTCCTGCAATATTCTAATTTAATTCCTTTCCTTCAAAAAATTCAAGAAAAGTTTCGAAAATTAAAAGTTACTGTCCCTGCAGATTGTATCCATTGTACTTCCATAAGAACATCACCACCTCCCATAGAATGAAAAGTATTGACTATTCAATACATATTCCCCACAATAGCTTAATATTGTGTATTTCAGGAGTAATTGTAGTTCTCCATTTTAAAATCATCACTAATATTTTGTGTCAGTATAGGAAACAATCTAACTTCTAAGCACTTACAACAGCTAAAATTATAAAATAAATTCTAATAACTTAACACTATTAATTTTTTTCTTCCTTGACATATCCTTCTATCTGAGAGTTTGAGGATGGTAATTCCTTCCAATGCATTACCATACAATTAATTTTCCTCTTCGGGTTGGTTCCTATGTATATCCTCTTCTGTTCATTTTCTTCTTCCTCTTCACAATCTATGTAAAATAATTTCTTCTTAGCACACTTATGCCTTTAGTGTATTTTCATCACAACTATAGAAAATCCCTTTTTCTTTTTTCTTCCAATCACAAAGCAACCTTGTAAAGAAGAAATCAGGGAGTAGCAACACTTCCCTCTTTTATAGCGTGAGGTAGGCATTTCCTCAAGGGTTGCTACAATTTATATCTGAATTTTTCTGCCAACTAAATGCCTTCTCCAATGAATCAAGTTCAAAAATGTGAACTTCATGTTGGATGTTATCCTTTAAAGTACGTATGGAGATCAATCTTATGTTCCTCTCAACACGCTTACCTCATATTCAATTTTTAGAATTCCTCAATGTGCTCCCCCATTAAACCCTTTGTTTGAGATTTATCAATTAGCTAAAGAAGAAGTACTTTTTTGTATCCCTCATATGCCATCATTTCCTCTGTAAAAATTGACCAAGTGACATTTTGTTTACGGCAGCAAAGCCGTCGATACCATACAAATGCATTTTTTATAAATGTAAAGTTTCAATGCGTACCTTTTGTGTGTTTTGCACATTATGGAGATAAAATATTGCTTCATATATAGTATCCAAGTTACAGGATCCTTTCCATCAAACTTCCTCATATCCATTTTTGGAATATGGTGGTTCTTCCCGCCAACATTAGATTTTATGAAATCATAATTAACATTTATTTTGTTCTCATCATGAGTTTCCTCTACTATCTTTTCACCATTAGGAAACAATTCTTGTATCAAATTTGTCAAAGCTTCCATGTCTACTTTTAGATCATTCTTCATGTTTTCCATTTTAGCTTCCATGTCATCCATCTTAGATTCCATGCCATCCATCTTATATTCCATTCCAGCTTCCATACCATCTATCTTAGATTCCATGTCATTCTTCAAACCATCCATCTTATATTCCACACCTTTCTTCAAAACATACATCTTAGTTTCCACGCCTTTCTTCAAAACTTCCATGTCATTTTTTGTTTCTCTTTGCAAGAGCGAAATTTGTTGCACTTGCTCTTGTAATTTTGATATGTCATGTCGCCTTTCATTCTTCATCTTCATGAGACATAGTAGAGTTTTATAAAGTCTAATAGGTAAGCAATTCTTTTAGGGGCCATTTTAGGAATCCAATATTGATATCTATTCTACAATATGCCCTTTGGAATCAATTCAACTTGATTCTTCAAAGCAAGACTATGCAATTCAAAAAAAAAATACACACCTTTTATTTGCTTTATGACCTTAATATTGAGTAGAATTATCTCTATAATTAAGGATCCTCAATATCTGAAAGTCATCCCTAGTAGCCCTCTCAAGCTTCTTTCAAATGCCACATGTCCGATCCGATTTGGATTCTTCATGAAAGTTATTTCCTCCAATCTCCCACAATGACCCAAATTTGGACTGCTCCCAAGAGGAGCTTAACTTGTACGAATGTCACGTGCCGCTGCTCTTCCTTTGTCATTCTCAAATTATTAGGGGGACTAAAACACAAATCATGTACTTATAGCCACATTTTATGGCATTCCAATATATGATGCTCAAAGAGAGATCTATGAAGATGTTCCTAACATCACCTCTTTGAGATGAAATTCAAAAAGCCTCACAAAGCCATAATCACAAATCATATCCGAAAAAAATATTACAAATCAATATATGTAGAAATTTTTTAAGATATTCTTAATTGTCATTTAGGACTCTAAAATTTTGAAGCTCAAAATTCATAGAAAAAAACGTTATTACGAAAATACCACGCATGACTCGTTTAGGTTAACTGTGAGTCCGCAAAATGACCTAACTTAACGATTTCATATCTCCCCAAAATAATGTGAACCAAGATCTAAAATTTAGGTTCTCAGATTTTATTTCGTACCTAAAAATATCTAATAATCATAGAAAAATTATAAAGGGGTCAAATACGTCGAGCCTGAGTTTGGAGTACAGTTCCTAGAATTAAAGCTGGGATACCAACAAGTTATAATCAAAGAAGAAAAAGAGATATAAACGCCCAGAAATGTCATCATAACTCCAATGAAGATTACATTTAATAATAATTTTATTGATCGAATAAAACTTCTATATATAGAGTCATAATACACTGTAATCCTATTACAATGAACTTAAATGTATCTAATAATATTTAAGGGCACACACAAAATATAAATATATGTACAATATCAAAAATAAGGGGTTACACTAACATTTAATAAGGACTATACTTATAAATATAGGACCTAGCATTGTACTTCCTATGAAATGCAGATCAATCATCTAACGTACAGATAAATTCTTTTTGAGATATTCATCCATAAGACTGAGTAATCTTGTAGGATAGTATATATACAGAACGCGTATGTAATATAATTAAAGTAGAAATCATCTAATCTATCAACACTTTTGCAATATATAAACCAAGCATTGAATTGCACCTTGATTATACAATGACTAATGTTTTCACTTTCCACCACCTTTATTGTCACGTCATAGGTCCCAACACTTGCTAGTCCCATTACAAGAGTGTAACTTCTATGAGTATCAGATCTTGTGAATCTATATATTATTATGCCTCTAACATATTTAGTCGTTAATACATTTACCTGCTTGTAATTTGTAATATGGCCCCATGGAACTTTTTAAAAGACGCTTGTAACTTGAATCCATCCAAGAATTTTTTCATTCAGTGTAATGTATTTGATGTTGTCCTGCTAATTTCATTGTACGTACTGATATCTTCTTCTTGGATCCAGCCATAGCATTTGCACCAGTCTTGAGATTCTAGGTTCTAATGACCAACAGCCAAATGTAATCTTCTGCTATAATGATTTTTCATACACCTAATTTTACCTTTATGATGTAGCCGTATCCATACCATATGTTGCACTCGTATTTCATTTCAATATCTTTAGATGTTGATCGTGAATTGTCACCAGCCCCAATTTTAACCAAACAAACCATTTGCATTTGTGCAGTCAACAAGTCATATCTAATGAAATTTTTAGGATGCATTGTACAAACCAGAATATCGCCAAATATTTTGTGATTGTTGTCCATAACATGAGATATGATTCAGTTAGGATTGTGTCAATTTATCTCAAAGAGGATCAAATATTCATTCTCCTCCAGTGCATTGGATTCAATTGCTGAAAATTTTCCACACCATGGATTAGTTTTTGTTCATCAATTTCAGAGCCAGTGAGTATGTGTTAGACATGCCAAGTTTCAGCAAGTTCTACCAACAACTGGAACAAAATCACTATTAGGAATTATATAACTTTTCTCATAAAGAAATCCAACTAGATTTCAGACTCAGAATTTATACAGCTCTTAGGCCATTGACAGGTTTAATTTTAGATATTATATCCAAAATTATAGAGATAATCTAATTAACAGATTTGCCCTCAAAATTCATAAAGAAGATGTCAATTTGTATGTTCCAATGAATAAATCAGTTTAACTGTTTGCATGTACATTGTAGAATATACATATCAGCACAACTCCAAAAATGGCCTCTAAAAGAACTCCACATCCACTATGTTTTAAATTTACCATGTTCATAAGATTAAGAATGGCACACATATCAAAATCAAAAGGATAAGGCATGAATTTCATTTCGCAAAGAGCAACAAAAAATGACATGGAAGTTTTGAAAAAAGGTGAGGATGGATGGTTGAAGAAGGTGTAGAATCTAAGATGCATGCCTTGGAATAATGAGAATAGGTCACATAACCTAAAATGGAAAACATAATAATGATCTAAAAGGTATATTAAAATTTTTGACAAAGTTCATACAAGAAATGTTTCCTAATGGTGAAAAGATAGTAGAGGAAACTCATGATGAGAACAAAATAGATGTTAATCATGATTTCATAAAATCTAATGTTGGTGAGAAGAACCACCATATTCCAAAAATGGTATGAGGAATTTTGGTGGAAAGGATCCTCAGAACATGGATAACATGACATAATATTTTTATTCCATAATAAGTAAAACACACAAAAGGTACGCATTGCAACTTTACATTTAGAGTAAAATACATTTGTATGGTATCGATGGTTTTGCCTCCCGTGAAAAAATTATTACTAATACTTATAGAGAAAATGATAGCACATTATGAGGATACAAAGAGCAAGAGCACCCCTTTCTTTAGCCAATTGGAGAATCTCAAACAAAAGGGTTTAATGGGGAGCACATTGAGGACTTCCAAAATTGAATATAATTTTAACTAATATTTTGCAGGAACACAGATTGATCTCTTCATAGGTACTTTTAAAGGATAAATATCCAACATGAAGCCTCACACTTTGGAACTCGATTCATTGGAGAAGGCATTCAAAGCAGAAAATTTAATGTAAAATTATGGCGACAAGGAAGCCTACCACTCACTTCTATAAAGAGGTATGTTGCTACTCCCAGATTTCCAAAACCTACAAGTTTGACACCACAACAATTGGAATAAAAATAGCAAAAGGGCTTACCAAGGCTTGTGACAGGCACATAAGAAAGGTCACAAGTGTGGCCAAGGAAGAAATATATTTTACATATAGTGTGAAGAGGAAGAAGAAAATGAACAAAAGAGGACATACACCAAGAACCAAACCCAATAAGAGGAAGAAACAGTCCGACCATATCGGTAATGCACGTTAAAAGAATTAACACTCCTCAAACTCAAGATAGAATGACATATCAAGAAGAAAAAGGTAATAGTGTTGATTGATTCAAAATAGTACCCATAATTATTCATTGTAAGGTAGCCAAGGAATGAATTGTTTCCTATACCCGCACTGCATCATGATGGTCGCAAATGGAGGAAACTATAAATTGCTCGAAAAATGCCAAGTAATACTGCTGCATCCGTGGGGAATATGTATTGAATAGTAAAATGATTTCCATTCCTGGTGGAGGTGTCGATGTTGTACTAGAGTACAAAGGAGCACATTTGGGGACGCGTAGTTTTTAATTTTCAAGAACTTTTCTTGATTTTTTTTTCGTAAGGAAAGGAAGTCGACTACGGGGTATTGTAGGGAAGTCAGAAATATAATAAGCTCTAATGTCATGACAAAGATTCTAAAGAAAGAAAATGAGGCATAATTGCACAATTATGCTCACTAGATGTTCCAACATCAAAATCATCTATTTCTCAGCAGACTTCCAAAAGTTCCTGACAATCATTCAAGGTTTTTGGAAACTCCAAAAGGACTCCCACCTATTTGTGATCATGATCATGCGTTATTCATTTGATTCGTGAAGTGTTCCTCCAAATATTCAGCCTTATAGATATCCTTATGTCCAAAAGAGCGTAATTGAATGTATGATTGCAGAAATGTTAGAGGCGAGTATAATTCAACTCAGTCAAAGTTCTTTCTCTACTCCCTGTAGTATTGGTACACAAGAAGGATGGACTGCGGCTTTATGTGTCCGATTATAGGGAGCTCAATAAGCTCACCATTAAAGACAAATTTCATTCCCGGATTGATGAATTGGTCAGATGAATTACATGGAGCAATTTATTTTACCAAAGTGGATCTTCGCTCGTGTGGTATCATCAAATTAGAATGAAGACCGAAGATATTGTGAAAACAAATATTTCAAACTCATGAGGGTCGTTATGAATTTCTTGTCATGCCTTTTGGCCTTTACCAATTCACCTTCTACATTTCAAGGGCTATTAATTCCATTTTCAAACCTTCCTTAGAAAAATTTTTAAGGTATTTTGATGATATACTAATCTACATCGTGTCTGTAAGGATCATGTTCAACATGTTGACAGGTGCTCAAACTATTATGAGAAACAATTATATGTAGAAACTTCCAAATGTTTCTTTGGAGTACAAGAGGAGGAATATCTCGTGTCATATTGTATTCACGAGGGTGTTAAGGTAGACCCTAACAAAATTAAAGCTATCATGAATGGAAAGTCCCCACCATGCGCGCCTGCAAGGATTTCTTTTGGTTAACATGGTATTATCGAAAGTTTGTTAATAATCATGGGGAGAATAGAAGCACCCCTAACAACATTATTGAAGAAATATGCATTTTCATGGGACTCTGGGCTAACCAAGGCCTTTGAACATCTTAAAGACGCAATGTGCCCAGTACTCAGTCTTATCTATGCCAGACTTCACAAAAACCTTTATCGTGGAAAACGTGATGCCCTCGTGAAATGAATCGTCGTTGTTTTAATGCAAGAAGGAAGACCCATTGCTTTTGAAAGTCGTCCAATCAAAGGAAAGTATTTACGTAAACCTATTTAAGAGAAGGAAATGTTAGCGATATTGCATGCACTAAAGAAATGGAGAACTTACCTAATGGGGAGACACTTCTGCTGCAAAACTAATCATGATAGTCTTAAACACCTTTGGAGCAAATATTATTTCAAAAGAGCAGAAATGTCACAAAAAGTTGGGTTATGATTTTCAAATAATATACAAAAAAGGAAGCTAAATGTTGTTGCGTATGCACTCTTAACACAAAATGAAGAGGTGGAAGCATTGCTTTGTGCCATTTCTATTATCCAACTGTATTGATAAATCAAGCAAGAGATGAATGGAAGAAGGACGAAGAAGTGTGGAAACTCATTCAAAAGTTGTAGCAAGATCCTAGTACATCTGATACATTTATTTGGAAAAATGATTCCTTATGGTATAAATATCGCTTATATCTTTGTAAGAATTCCAAACTAAAACAAAAGATTATTTTTGAATTTCACACTTCTCCTTTAGGACACTCAGGATTTTTAAAAATGTCACAAAAAGTTGAAGAAAGAATTTTTTTAGATGGCTCAAATCTCATATTCAAAATTTTGTATGAATGTTTCATTTTCCAAGAGAATAAAGTTGAGACAATTAAGACCCCAGTTCTTCAATAACCTTTATCCATTCCAAGTCAACCTTGGGAAGAGATTTCAATGGATTTTATCACAAAGCGACTAAGTCCCGATGGAAAGAGTCATCGTGTAAATATAGATTACTCAAGTATGCACAATTTTGTGCATTATCTCATCCATTTAAAGCAAGTACAGTTGCTACTACATTTATGGACACAATTCAAAAGCTACATGGAAACCCAAGGGTTATTGTGAGCAACAATGATCCCATTTTTGACTGAAATGTTTGGACAGAATATTTTTCTTGTTTGGGTAATTAATTAGCTCATAACTCATCTTATCATCCTCAATCCGATGGTCAAACTGAGATAGTAAATAAATGTTTGGAAGGATATCTTAGTTGTTTTGTATTTGATAAAACAAACACAATGGGTCAAGTGGTTACCTCAGCCGAATGGTGGTATAACACTTCCTTCCATACCGGCACAAAGACCTCATTTATGGCACTTTATGGATATCATCCACCATCCATCACATCATATTTAAAAGAAAAACATAGAAGGTTCAAGCAATGCTGGAACATCACACGAGCATCAACAAAAAGTTCTCCAACTCTTAAAGGACAACCCGAATTTGCAAAATCGAATGGGAAACAATTGCGTATCAACACTGCAATGAGAGAAGCTGATGTAGGAGACCGGGTATCTTTACTGCCACAACCATACAAACAAATTTCCCTCAAGCAAACTAAGAAGGATAATAATTGGTTGCCAAAGTACTATGGTCTTTTCAAGGTGTTGCAAAAGATTGGTACTATGGCATACAAATTGGAGTCCATTTCTCATGAGTGACCTATCTTTCCATGTCATACAGAAGAAGGTTATAGAGACAATCCTCCAGCCCAAACAATATTTTAACTGATGTGGAAGGAAAATCACATGTTCTGAAGCGTCATTAAACAAAAAAATTGACAAACACTTAACTACCACTTATAGTATCTCAACAAGTGGAAGAACTTACCTAATCAAGACTTGCTATGGGAGGAGGAGAATTTACAATACAAGGACTCCAAAGCTACCTGTACATTGAGGACAAATACTTTTTTTAAGGAGAGGGGCATGTTAGGTCCCTATATTACTAGTATAATCCCTTATTGTTGTTAGTAACCCCTTATTGTTATTATTGGTACCTTGTAACCCCCATATTGTTATTATTGTGTCTTAAATTATTATTGTTAGGTTTGCCAGATTGGTTATCAGGCCCTACTAGGATTACATTATGGCCTCAGTAAACCCTATATATAGAAGAGGTTTAATTTGAATTATCCAAGAATTGTTCATTCATGTAATGTATTGGAGGCTGCCTCCTCGAAGTGGCTTATTTCCTAAGGCGTGATATCTCTTTTCTTCTCTTTTGGAGCTTGTTTCACAACAAATACTAATGCAGTAAAAGTATTCAAAGATGAGAACCAATTTTTCAACTAGACCATAAGAGATGTGATGTTTAGATAAAATTATTAAAAAAAATCTTTCGGGCTCGGGGTGAAAGCATTGAAGGAATTTTGGTGATACATCTTACATTCCGACATCATAGCTTATGTTCAAAATGCAAGAAAGGAGGACGTGTTGATGAAAAATGATCCAAAAGGGAGGCGAGGGAAATGGATTGCGTAAATGCTTCTTTAACAGAAATGGATATCAAGTCGACAAATTTTACCAAGGGATAGTGGCTTCGGTAAATTTTGATGGCGTAATATAATCTACATGGAAAAAAATACATTTTTTCTTAATTTTTGAAGAAGAGGTTGATGACCTATCACATTGCATCTCACCATTTCATCTCATTGGTATGTTGATATAGTTCTTGTTCTAAAACATTTAAATCATTCATAAGAGGTGTGTCTAAAAAGAAAAGGTACAAAATTTAAATTAAAGGCTTCAAGTATTGTATTATAAATAGTGTTTTATGGGAAGACTCCGGAGGTGTTCCTAGTTGCATTGTCTTGTTGAAAGTGAAGTGAAGGAGGTGATGAATGACTTCCACAAGGTTCATTTTGGATGTACTATTTATTCTAGAAGACCACAATGAAATTTTTTTTAGGGATGGTTTCTATTGGCCCACTTTTTTCCGATGTGTACACACTGGTGACTTACCGTCATTAATTGTCAACTTTTCCAAGAGAAAGGATGTTTCTCCCATCGCCTTTGTAGCCCATATCACTCCTGGCACCATTCTAGCAATGGGGTCTTGAATTCATAGGTGAGATCCATCCTTCATCATCCACCCAACACAAGTGGATTTTGACGGCTACATATTATTTTACAAAGTGGATTACGTAAATCCCAACTAGGCAGAAATTATTTGAGTTATCATTCAATTTTGGAATATAATATCTTGTCTATATTTGGTTGTTCGCAAAGATCATCAAGGATAATGTAACCGTATTTATGTCCAAAAATATGGTGGAATTTTCTTGATAAGTACAATATCATGTTGGGTCATTCAACCGCATACTACCTCGCAAGGAATGGATTGGCCGTGTCTTCGAATAAGTGCCTTTGGTCAATATTATCAAAGAAGATGTTGGATGTAAAAGAAAAAAGGGTGGTGCTAAGTAATCAATGCCTTGTGAGCAAGACATGGGCAGAAGTAATAATAATTCATATAAGGCTACCTTTTGAGTTGGTGTATGGAGTTGATACATTATTTCTATCATTATTGTCCAACTTTATGAAGATATTGCAGCAATTTATGGCCAACCTAATGATATTCAACTACCGAGCAAACCAAAATGATTCATTTGCAACAAACTAGGAGAAGTGTTCCAAAACACTTCTAGGCTTCAATAAATAATCAAGAAAGTGTATGATGGAAAAAAAAGACTACTTCAATATTGGTGATGTGGTCCTTCACAGGTGCTTGAAATGAAGATAAAGGAAAGGACGGTAAGTTTGAGAATTTAGTGAAGGGATCAGATAAAATTTCCCGCCTAAGAGGGAAACATGCTTACTTGTTGAGGAACCTAATGTGAAATACTATGGAAGAGGACCATTCAATGGTAGGCTTCTCAATCACTCCGCTTTCTTTTGATCAAATTTCTGAAGTTTCTCAAAGATTGTCCACTATTTACTTTTTCTGCTCAAAGTGTGAAGGAGTTAATAATGGAAGCTTGGAGCTCGTGAGGTATATTTATAAGGTTTCGATTGGATATTGATTCATGAGTAATGTAATTTTTTGTTTCCCTACCAAATTTAGTTCACTTTGTCGCATTTTACTTTTCAAATTTTCTCAATTTTTACTCCATTCCCCAATGATATGCTACTCCGGTTCTATATTCTTGACACCTCCAAGGAGATGCCATCCCCGGGCTATAGCCAACTATAGTTTCGCTTATTTCAGTTCTCATTGCTAGTGATCAATTTGCTATTAGCAATTTTTTTTTTTGTTCTAGCCCCAAGTCAATTTTTTATGGATTCAAGATAGGTCTGAACAAAATTTGGTCATCAAGTTAGTGTATCTAGGTCTATTACTACTCCTTTAAAAAAGAATGTGTTCATAATTTTATATTTTAATAGTATGAGTCATCACCAAAAAAATTCTTCATTATCATCATTCATACCACCATGGTCATTGTTTAGCTTATTTCATGAAATGTCACCATTAGGACATCGGGTCAAACTTATAAAAGATCTATCATTTCATCAACAACACGAAATGGAGTAGTAATAGGGAAAAATCTCAATAAAGTTTTTTTTTCAAGTTAATTATATTTCAAATATGATGTAATATGTTTCTAATGTCCCAAAGCCAAAAATTTCAAGTCACAGAAAAGCACATGGTGTATTAACATAATTACTATGTAAATAACTGATTTCCACAAGCTACAAAAAAACCATCTCAAACACTCCAATCCCTCTATTCATTCATATTGAGCTCCAAACTACTGAGAGCCATCGAATCGAAGACTTCAATCATTGAAATTTCATTCTCAAAATCATTGTCCCTCTCTCACACCTGCAAGTTTTTCAAGAGCACATTGTGTTTTCATTTGCCATGCTTTCTCACCGTTTGAGTGAAAAGATCATTTTCAATGGTACCCTTCAGGAACCAAGGATTCCAAGATATTCTTTGCAAAAGTAACTAATACCATACCAACTCTTCTTTTCCTCATTTTCTTTAGAATTATAGTGGCGAGCCTCTCGTAGCCTCCACACCGCATTTTCATGGTTTGGAACATGTGGTTGATCAAACAGAAAAAACTAGTTTCCTACTCATATTACTCCTTACCTACACCCAACACACCCCCTAAAGCTTTCCATATCCTTTCTCTCTCATTTCCCTAATACCTATACCAACCCTATCTCCTTCAATCGCATTTTTGGTAGTTTTAGGGTAAGGATTGTGCTTAAATTTCTACACCAATCCCTTCACCATTTTTTCCACCCTCCAATTCCAAGATCCTCAATACCCCTATCTACCTCCCTAAATTTTCCCTACCCTCATATTGTCTCCCTAATCCCTCATCCCCTCCCCTCACCTACTTCCCCTTGTTTTCCACAAGGCTTTCTCTCGCAATCTCGTTATGGAGGGAGGCAGTGTACATTATGCGCATGACATGTATGTAGGCTTGATCCACTAACACTATGAGTTGATGTCATCCTCTTGCCAAATAGTTTTTCTAATGTAGGTTTTTTAGGATTTGCAAGAAAATCAAATAAGTGAGATATCATTCCAAATTAACAAGTATGTTTGCCACAAAATGTAGTTGAGATATGGTCACAATTCGTGAGTGAACTTCATATTTTAAAATGAGGCCACAAAGTGGGGAAAATTGGGCTCAAAAAATCATATTTGATGTTCATAATTACAAATATTTCATTAAAATTCACTACAAATATGCCATCAAGAATATTTTCTTTTTGGACAAACATGATAAGTTTTCTCCATTTATGAAGGCCATTATGAGGGTATTTTACATGTGAGGGTAGATTTTAAAGGTTTTACACATATCATGTCGAATTTATAATGCACTTTCAAAAGGGTGAAAACTCTCAACCTACCCTACTATATCTACAAAATCTTAGCTAAAATGACATAGAAAGTGAAACATAAAGAGAAAGTGATCACTGTGGTACTCTTTTCCACCATTACTTCCTATCAAAATCATTCTATCAAGCTCAACTCATATAGATGAACATCTCTGGAGATACATTCATTCACCCACTATATTTTTTTCCTTGCTAGTCAGCCTACTAGCCAAAGTAATACCATCAAGCAACACCATCACCATCAAAGAAACATGAGATTGCCTCATCTAGCACAATTTCAATAAAGATGAAACCTAGGCTGCGGTGAATCAAACATATTAGAAAGAAAGGAGGCTTCGTGTTTTCTACAAGAATTGTTGAAAGGTACAATCCCACACGCTGAACAAAGGGATCATCATCGATGCGATGAGGCACCTTTACAAGATGATGAGCCATTCCATATTGACACCGAAATGGAAGACTTGAGGTAAATGAATAGAATATAAAAGTAGAGAAGGTCATCATGGATAACATTCCTTACACGTAGAACTCAAGGACAACTTATCAAAGGCCAAATTATCGATTTCATTCCCGGAACAAGAAAATATCCAATTAAAGGTAAATCAACTACTTGAATAGGCCTAGAATTGATTTTAGCAAAGAATATGTAAAACGAAAATAAGTAGTTGACATAGATGAGTCATAAGTGGTTAGAAGAGAAGGTAAGAAGGAAGAGGCCAAGGATCGAGTCCCGAAAATGGAACTTCCGCAAAAAATTGAAGCAACTCCACCAATGACCCCGTGTTAGTGTGTTTGGTGCATATATGTATGAAATCACACCAACTTAAGGGTGTGGTTTTCCTCTTAAGTTATCGGTCATAGGTAGAAAATATATGGATACAAGAAAGTTAGTGGAACATGCTCAAACATAAACATACTAGATAGAGAAATAAAGTATGCATATTCAAATACAAAAATTAGACTAAAAATAAAAAAAATAATGTAAAAATATCTAAATAGATTCAAACAAATTTCAATACAATGGAGGCGCTTACGTCCCCTCTTATTGAGTGTTGGTAGGAAATGAGGACAGCCCCAACTCAATGGCGATAGCCCTTAGACTTAGGGATTCTAAGTCCCAATGCAAAGGATGTCTTTAATTTCGAGCTGCCTAAAAGTCTCCTCTACTATGGTGGACTGGATATGGATGGCCAACAACTCAGTCCCCTCATCTCAGCTCTAGATCACACAACACTACTATTTATTGGGGATATTTTTGCCAACATAACAATTTTCTCTCATGTTTTTCATCTCCAGGCCTACAGAGAACTAAATCCTCCTTTCCTCCCTTTATAAATTGTGGATAGTGACCCAAAAGAGGAGGGTGATTCCATTGTGTCCCATATTTGTTCCACGGTGAAGTTCCCTAGATGTCCTAAGGAGGCTTGGGAAGGTGTCCTTAGGCATATTCTGGGCGTGAAATCAATGTCCTAGAGAGTGTTCTAGGTCCCAAAATGATCACGACTTCCCAGATTGCCGCTGCATTTTTTAGCAAAAAGGCACGCAAAGGCACGTTTATCAAGACTCTGCGCGCAAAGGCACATTCGACTAGTCCCATTGTGGGAAATTTTATTTTTCCCTCATACCTTAGAGATTTTTAAATACTTTAGATTCTATAATGTCTCTTAGCCCCGTAAATCCTTATGTTTAATATTAAATAATGTCACCTTTGCTTGTACGATTTTCCAGAAGATAAAAGTTTGCCTTAATGTGTGAGGTATAGGAAGAACTTTCTATCCAAAATACATTATAGATTCTTTTATGTATACGTGTAGAGAGATAGAGACCCGCGTGTAGCCTTAATTAGAGACACCGCACTGTGTGGAAGAGAAACCATGTCTTAGTGATCCCCTTAAGAAATGGTATAATACAATACATGCAAATTTTTCATTTACATGGGCATGTCCCATGCTCGTGATGCTTTGGCTAGTTAAAACAATCTATTTGACATATACATATTCTCTTTCTCTGTGTCACTAATATGGTAGTGATCTATTGGTTGATGACCATGACCGTTGATGCCCTTAGAGGTGTTTTTTATTTTCCAATAGATGAGTGGTACCCATATGCGAGATCTAGCAGCATATAAATGCGCATTTTATGACAGTATTGTCCGGGACCTTTCCCGTGCAAGCATTGCCGAAAGAGATGCTTATAAAGGCATGGTCTTCATTTAATTTGATCAAAGTGTAATGGTTGTGAGGTATGATACCATCCTAACATGAAAGCTTGTGTTATGGTCTAATGTCGGGAGGATAGGATGACATATGTGGGCAATGATGTTCCCATGGTGCCCCCCGAGGATGTCCCTTGCGGGAGAGGGGTGATCCATGGTATCGCTTCCTTGGAAAAGAGGTGTTGATGTTGACAACAAGGAAGCCTCAACCGAATAAGAGGGTGATCGATAGTGAGGATCGTGATCCCAGATGTGATGGTTTGGAAATAGGCATGATGGTGATGGGTGAATGAAAACCGATCATGGACCATGGCCCAAGGTTGAGTATAAAAGCAACTGGGCAGTAGTCATAACTATTTCCGATGGGGGAATCCCTAGAGCTCTGGGGAGGGACTTGTGCGGTTTAACCGGGTTACGAATGTCATGGTGGATTTTGGGTGTGGGTGTGATACTCCGACCAAGGTGATGAGGGATTGTTGCCATGGGATAAAAATGAATGAGTGGGGTGGGGGACGAGGCACCATTTTCATTTTTGTACACTTACCGAAAGAATAAAATAAATGGGGTTTTGTTTTGTACAAAACATAGAGATGGGTGCCCCAAACACAGGGCAAAGTGGTCGGCCACCGATGATGTGGAGGTGTTTTGCTGAGGGTGGGGGCCTTATTGGTTGGTCTCATGTGTGAGGTCGATGAAGCGAATGAAAAAGTATCGCATATGGCTATGTTGATGAGGTATGGTGGGTCAAATGCGTAGGCGTGGTAGTGTGCTTTTCGATCTTCTTATACAACCCGGTCATCCAGGAAAGGGTTTTATTTTGGATATGGTAAAACTTCGATTGATTCATGGTGGTGAATGGACATGGAGAAGCTTTCTGACCACAATGGTATGGCCATGGTGTGACTATTATTGTGATATATATGGCTCACTATGGGTTACAAGCGCCATGGGGGGAGGCTCACTAACCAATGATAGATGCTTATCATGTGCAAGGTGAGGTGATGATAAACATGGTCGATGTGTGGAATGTATGGATGATTAAGATGGATAAATGAGATGTCAAGATACATGCGTAGTTTTTCAAGGACTCTATCATGTTGGGGTAGAAATGATATCTTTCCACTTTCGAAGGATGGAGTTGCGTTGTTTGCATACTACCCTGGTGTTAACCACCCAAAGTGAAAGCATATTCTTCATCCAAATATTCTTGAAATAAATGTGCTTAAAAAATAAGATGAGAGGCATACCTCCCACTAAAAAGTTATTTTTTTGGGGTGTGTCGATGTGTGGCACTTCCTTGGGAATTATGCAGTGTTGATCATAAGCATGTTTCTTTGGTCCGGTGGGATCGAGCCTTTTGAGCTCTCGTTATATCCTCCAAATTTTCTGAAAACGGCCACATATATGGGTGAATATAACCCAATTCAGTTCATTTATGTCCATTGGAGCATTGAGAGGTCGAGGCTTCACGAGCAATTTCGTCGTTGTGGCTGTTTCCAAGCACTGGGATTAGCGATTTTATGGCCAAGTAAAACTCCATGAGGTCCAAAATTTTATTTTTATTTTTTGTCTGGGGGAGACTAAGGTTCATACAATATTGGTTTGTATAGATTCTCAAGCTGGGCTTTAGCACTGTGGTTGTCTGGGTTTTGACGATGGCTCCGCATCGGTATCGAGAGTGGCGTTGGTCCATGTGCCTCTAATCGCGAAGCACCTCCCTAGAGTCTTTGTATTACCCGGGGAAAGCACCCATTATGAGGATGCTTCCACTCATTTATGATGACTTATATTTGTATCTTTTTAAATAGCTAACCTATGGGTCCGAGACACTATTTTTTTTACTTAGACACATACATTTTGATATATATATATATATATATATATATATATATATATATATATGAGAGATATTTTTTGCGGCTCTACATGATGCTCCCGTTTATGCTTTATAAATTATGTTATGCTGATGGATATCTATGTTCTTTCTATGTTTTTGTTTTTTTATGTATGATTGCTTATTCGAGATGCATTCCGCTCTTAGAATATTGTTAGCTATGTGACTTTGTTTGTTTTGACTCCTTTGTACATGTGTGAATGTAATGTAGTCAAATTGTATTCTTAATATTTTTGCATGCAAATATTTTCTAAATAGATGAATTCCGAGATATCAAATGTTTGGTTTAACCGCCACACTACTAATTGCACTCAGGTAGATATGCATATGGTGTATGCCTCGATGGAGGGCGTTTCATATAAGTCTATGGTGTCATCATATTATGCCCATTGTTCTTGCTCAATCGATACACACACCATTTCCTGTGTAGAGTGTGATAGGTTTAAGATGTGATAAATAACCCAGCCTATCGCTAAACTTTCAGGACTATCTTGATGCTCCACTGTTGAATCTGAATTAAGTGGTTGGATTGCAATCCATTGTGACACTCGAGCGCATTTTGTAATTTGTATTTGCCTAAAAATTTATAGTGGTTGGGTTTGTGTACATTGACTCTTAGGTAGAGCTCTTCTTCGCCCTTATGGGTAGAATTTCTGAGGTAAAGGTCATTGATGGGGTTGCCGAGACATGCCCCGTCCGGGTTCTATCAAGATGTATGCCCCCCTGAAGAGGAATTTTTTTATGATGTAGGGTCCTTTCCACAAGGTTTCAAACTGCACTAGGTCTTCTTTTGCAACATCGTAGCAGAGATTCAGTTCTCCCTGTGAATGAGCGAGGATTGATGGCAGTTTCGAAAGATGCTTTTAACCCTTTCTTATGGGCCTCGTTGGTGTTGCAAACATTTTCTTCAACTTTCGTCGATGGGCTCTAGTTGCACCGGGCGTTGTTCTAGAGGTTGGGTATCATCGAGGAGTTTGATGGTGGCATGTAAATCTGGATCTCGGGCAGAATCAATGCAAAGTGCAAGGAACCCGACTCTTTGCGAGGGAATAAGTTGGGAATCCCCCAAACGGGGGGCGGCTGCAATCCTATTTCCAACATATGATGATACAACCTTATATGTGGTGTATCATGTCATCGGTGTTTGGTGGGGGAGAATCTTCGATGGGAGTTTGTGTGAGCGCAAGGTTGTGTCCCCGTAGGATGGTCAATTTCTCACAGGACACTGTGGCCCTCGGTGCAAAGGTTCCCCTGAATGTTTCCACGCACCCGCATGCCTCTAGATAGTGGTTGGTGGCCGTGGCAAATGGTGCATGGTACCACCGTGCCAATTAACCAGATTGTGTGAATCAACACTACCTCTTGTTCCGTATGTGGATGCTTAAGGATATGTTGTAGAAGATGAGGTATTTGCTTCCATTTCCATGTCGTTGGCTTCTGGCCTTATCTAGATATTTTGGAGAGTGTAGACTTAACGCTTCTATTTCCGCTCTTAGCTTGGGGATATTCTCACATTTAATTGTATGATGAAAGTGAACAAATCCGACAATAAGTACACATGATCTTTCTACATAGAGAATTTTTTGTGGTAGAGAAGAGATTGTGCAAAAAATGTTATGGAGGTGCTTCTGGGCTTTTACTGATTGACCCGGTGGTCAATCATGTCGCATAGTCTCAATATCCTATGTTGGGCCTAGGTCATGCTTATACAAAGCATCCTACTTTTCCATCACGCCGATGTGGGTGTTGGGTTGTCGTCCGGGGGTGATATAATTTCTATACTATTCGAGGAGATCGTGCTCTTTATTCTCTAAATGTGTGAACCATATAAATGAGAGGATGACCTGCGTACATCGCAGATATAGCTACCCATAGTGATTGCCTTGACATAGTGGGAAAAATAGCCTAGATAGGGGTCTCGTTGTGTTCTATTTGTGTTCGCGTACCACCAGCTAAGTACGTCACAATTATAGTATGGTGACCACATGATTTGGCGTTTTACATAATGCACATGTTGGTCTTCTCTATAGAGAGAATTTTGGGGTAACAAAGGGTTCCCCGATTGGTCACTAACTCACAAAAAGAGGATGGATTTGCTTGTCACATCTTCTTGGGTTGTCGAGCTATTTCGGATTATGAGTTTGTACACTGAGAGAGGCACAAACTCATATAGTGGAAATCTTTCAAATGTTGTTGTCGACACACATAAATGACATGTGAATTGTGTTGCCCGCAAACCAACATAATAAACCCATTCTATAGATACTATCCTCAGGATGAGTTCCAAAAGTTGTGCATTATCTTTGATGAAGTGACTATGTTCATCGCACAACATAAAGCATGATAGGAGGGGGGAATATGAAAGGCAGTCTTTCTGTGACTGCTGCCTTTTCAGAGGTACAAGATGGTGTTAAGTTCATCTCCAAATGATCATGGGAGAGATCTCTTGATAGGATTGATCAATGGCATGTAAGGTGTGTCCTTGTATCTCGTGATTTCTCTGGGCAATGATGGCATAGTGGTTTTACACTGCCTTGCTGCATGCGTTGATCATGCAATTTTTCATTTACTGTGTATGTGTTCCTTTACATGAACATGGTGTCACGATGTTCACCGCAGCTAAGGAGCAATTTTATCCATCCAAATCTTGCCATATGTGGGTAGTGGTGACCTACTACATCACATATGGTGCAACCCATAATTTCGTTGCAGGGCGGGGAGTCTCCACCTATCTTTCTCTCTCGTTTTTCACCAAATCATCATTTTGCAATGGGAATTCCTCAGAGGGATTTTTCTTTTACCAAGCCCCCCGAATGGGTGGGGCCTCCTTGGGACCATGCGGGGCTTTAACCCCGTGGTGGTGATGTGTGTGGCTCTCATTCCAATAGGGGGAATGAGGTAACGTCAAACTGTATTGCAAAATATATGTTTGGTAACACCATTGTTAACACACCTCGGGATATGAAACTAGCTAGTGGGGTAGAGGAAAGGTCTATAGAAGTGACGTAGGCTAGAGAGGCTGTCGATGAGGACTCGGTGTCATTATTGCTCATTTCTATGTCATAATTCAAATTTTTATCACTTTATGTTGACATCATGCACACCGAGGACCCTGGACATCAAGTGATAAACCGAGGTATAAATGGGGGGATCTCTTTGGGAATGATCCTAGGATGGACGCATTTCGTCTAAATCGGTTGGGGCTATATTCTTTGTACTATGAAAGTAAGTCGACATATGTGGCTACATAGGTAGAATGACACTCAGATTATTAGGGGATGCTTTTTGCTATGCATCAATTGGTCAATAGTAAAGATTTTGGTCCTCATGAGGGAACATCATAGTTCGAAAGACTTTAGGAGGTGACAACCGACATGGTGTGCTATATAACTCGAATTAAGGAGTATACTTTAGCCCAACAAGGAGTCCAAGAATTCAATGTCTATAATGACCATCCTTTCGGCTAAGTAGACCTAGACGTTTTCATAGAGACCCATTAAAGTCAAGGGCGACCATTGGGGATGCCTAAGCATGATGTCCGATGGCTTAGTTCCCATGAGATCCCAACTTCTTCCAAATGTTATTTGACATGATGCATGTGGATGGTAAACTTTTTCAATGATAGATTGGGTGAATGGTAATGTTCGACCGACACCGGTATCTCGAAGGCGAGCACGACAGCTAAGGGTGGATTTATCTAAATCAAAGCCATTAGGTTGCACGTTAAAGGTTTATATAGCTCAGCGGGAAAAGTAGGTCTTTCTCACATTGGCATGACTAATACTCCAAAGCTAACATAAGAAGGATATTGAGCTAGATCATCCACAATGCTAGTGATGGCTTCTTTATAGTTTCTGTCAGCTTAGTTATCCAGTTACCTGCAAAGGTTCAAGAGGCATCTTGGTATGGTCAAAGGTGTTGTTGGTGCACTAGTACTAGTCCCTAACGGTTGATGTCTCTGTTGGGGCATCTTAATTTCAATTATGTGTTTGAAAAAACATTTCTGCTAGTCATGTAGATTTCTGTATTATTCTTCCGAAGTCGTTTCAGGATTTTTTTGCCGCGTGCTTATTTTCCTTGTGGGGAAAGGTTCGTTCATGATCGTTGCTCTCGTTGGAAGGATCCCACTTGTCCACGCACATTTCACATCTTCTTTTTTTAGCTCTTGAGGTAGGGGACAAAGGGTGAGTATAATGGTCACATTTCACCACATACTGAGGATAGTGGTTTGTCAAGAGGTGGCCTTTTGTTCGCCTTCGGGAGTTTCTCTTTGGCTCCGCTTTATTTTGGTCGAGTTTTTCTCAGCCCAAGATCGTGGAGGGCATTGCGTGGTTGCTGCCCCCCCGTCTAGGATTTACTTTATGCTGTTTTTTCCTTTTTTTCTTAACCACATTAGGAGGATAGTTCTCTCTAGTTACATGCTTTACGGATTGTTTTTGGGAAGGCTGTACAAAGTTCACTGGTGCATTATTCTCCGCATGAGCGGGTCTTTGTGTTGGGGATTCGGCGATAACGGGGTCCTTTTTTGTAAATTATCGTTGGGGGAAAGCTCTCTCTCGTTAGCATGTTCATCTGCACATCGGGTCCCCTTAGCCGGAGGATAAGGTCCCTATGATGATGGTGATATGACGACGCCATACAAAGTCAAATTTTGTGGAGGCATTTGATGATTTTGGTAGCTCTGTTGTGGTACATTCGGTAGAATCATATGTAATCAGGTAGCATTAACCCATTGGGTGAATTTGGTCAATGACCGACCAAACTGATTCCATAATAGGTTCGGCGCGCATAAAAAAATTATTTGCAAGTTTGAGGTTGCCTGGGGCATTTGGCAAGATATTGTAATATAGCTTGAATGCATATAGATCAACTAGATTTGTTAGGCTCATCGATGGCATCCTCTCGTGATATGGGCTTTTGTTACACAACATCCTTCGAAATATCTACTATGTGAGCATTTTCAAGAATGGGTCTAATGAGACCGATCGGCTATTTGGGCTTTTGCACAAACTATGACGCCGCCTCTATTCATGAAGATGGTCCGAGATATGGACTCGTGGGGGTTTGTCGAAAGTTGTCGTAAGAACTCATTCCGGAATCGTCATGGATGGTAAATTGAAAATAGGCTCGTAAAGGCAAAGTGGCGTAGGCGCTAAAGGTTCCATGTGTAGCAAGTAGGGTTTCTCCACATACCATTTCACTACCACTCGTTAGAGTGTGTTGAAATAGAATTTTGGGCTTGTTTAGTATTATCAACGATGTTGTTCGACAACACCACAGTAAGTCATAACTTGGATTTCCGTGGTCTTCTTGGCTTTCTTTTCCTTGAACATTGGAATGTCCGAAGGGAGCTAGGTATGGGAGGCCATATAAAGATTGTGCAATGGGTGTTTTGTCAACTTGGTTAAATATGGCACATTTAACGAAGCCAGAAAAGGTGATTGCGAGGTTGTAGCCATCGCGACTTGTAAAATACAATGTTTTAGTTAGGGAAGAGGCCGTTCACGACGCACTCGCTATGCGTTGAACGGCTTCCCTAATGGGTAGCACTCCTCTCGGCCTAGGGGTTTTGAAAAGAGTGGTGTGTGGTGACCCCGTGTGGGTGTTCACCGGCAGGGCGTTCGCAGACCGACTAGGGACTCTGCTAAATATGCCCCAATAAAGGATGAACCAATAATATTGCAGCTTCGTCTTCGACGCCTAAATGGAAAAAGACCTAGAACCCCTCCCCAGAATAGGAGGTCCAAAGACGTCTCCAGATCAACAAGGTTCTGTTGGGTCCATTCCTGCACATCGAAAAAGATATTCCTTTGGAAATATTTGAGAGGATAGATATTATAATCAAAGAAACATTTTGATCGCATACATAAAACAAAGCGAGAATAAAATAATTTTCCCTTTTAGATTAATCCTATGTGACCAATCAACTTAAAAATATGGTGTTTATTTTTTGTGTATATGATAATAAAATCCTCACTCACTCAAATTTACTTGGGCCTTGAGAAGATATCTTGCGAATTCGTCACAACGTCCGTAAGAGCATGCGATGCCCCTACCACCCAAGACAATCCACCAAGGTAAGGGTAAAGGATCTAGTGCTTGCCTACACCGTCACCTATGTGGAAATGATGCCCTAATTTTGGCCACCGAGTACCACCGACGCATGAGCATTTGAGTCTGGGTTTTAGTTCACCTACCACCTAGTATCATCCATGTTAGGTAGCTCTGAACTGATACTGACACACACCGCACCTAAGCCTAACCCCTCTAAAACGAGTGCCCCGCCGGGATTGGGTTTTCTTTTCCATGGGCCGATAGGTGGATTTGAAAGTTCCCTATGTTTCAAGATGAAGAATGATCAAGGTGGCTAATGGGATGCCTAACCCTTGATCCTAACTTAGACTATAAGTTCTTTTGTTGCCCCTATGGGGAGAATTTATCAGTTCGTTGTTGTTTTAGGTGTCTTTTTCTTCTTAGTGTGTGGATGTGTGTGGGTGTGTATGAACAAGAACATAGTTTTAATCTGTCGATATGCGGTGATCCTTTTCAAAATCCCCTATTTAAACTATGTTATTTTGTTCCTTGCTCAAGAAAAACATGCGTGGATATGGGCCGCTTCTAATTTTTCCTAGTTAATATATGTGCTCCACTATAGGGAGATGGTGACTTGTGAATATACAGAACACGTTCATATGCTTGCCTAGGATCACTGGAGGGTGCAAAGGCAACAAATATTACTTATATCGACAAATTGATCCCTCTTTCCTAAACTGGCAAAAATTGAACTAAAATAATGACCTTTACACTAGAAAAATAACTATTAAGTGTGCGGACTTGGGCCACTTACTTTGGATAATTACTTATGGTTTGGTACCTAAATTTGCAAAACATAAACTATTTTGGAATGCAAGTTAATTTTCCTCCTACTTAAACTATGTTAACTTTGCAAAAATAAACTTGAAATAAAACTAACACTAAGCCTACCAAAAGCAAACAGAGTGAGATTCACAATGGGGCACTCTCAACCTCAGTGTCAAGGTAGGAGCACATGGGTCACAGTTACTCTTACAAGTAGGAAAATATCAAATTGTTGGAGAAAATTCTCATTCTGCTTTTTGCGCGCAAAAGGTCAAATAGGCGTGATTTTATGTGTGTAGGTCATCTCTCGAATGCGCGCCTTCTAGCACGCGTGTTCTGTGAGAAATGTTAAAAATTTTCTCGCAGTAATATGTTGGAGTTTTTCTTCGCTGGGCCATCGACTAGGGATGAATTGCATAATGAATGAGAGTAGCGAGAAATTCCAAATTAACCCACAAAGACAGTTATTGTGGGTTCTATGAAAGGCACAAACGTATAAACTTGGAAATAAACGTTATTGGAGAGTTGCACATCTGTGTTAGTGTGTCTCGGTGCATGTATGTATTTGAAATCACACCAACTTAAGGAGTGTGGTTTTCCCTCTGGGTTATTATCGCTGTGAAGAAAAATGTATGGAGTCAAGCAAGTGGAACATGCTCAAACATAAACATACTAGATAGATAAATATCATGTGTATTCAAACATAAAAGTTAAAACCAAAAATAAAAACAAATAACAAAATCTCTAAATAGAGTCAAACAAATTCAATAATCCAAATGACAACACTTATGTCCCCTCTTATTGAGTCTTGTAGGGAAATGAGGATGAAACTTTAACCCACTTGCTAAGGGGCCCTTAGAACTATGCAACCAATTCTCGATGCAACGATGTCTTTACTTCCAAGCTACCTTGGTGCATGGTCTCCCTCTCTTCTACTATGGTGACCGGAGTTGTTGGATGGCCAAAAACCGAGTCCCTCTACTGCCCTCCGATCACACTCGCTCGTATTTCTTGTTGAAATTTCCGTCCAAAGATAACAATGTGCTCTCATGTTGTTCATCTCTTGTTAGGTCTCTTTATAGAGATTTTTAAATCCTCCTTCGCCTTCATGGTACATTGTGGATAGTTACCCAAGAGAAGAGGGTGTGATTCCGCCAGGTGCCACATTTAGAATGAACAGGCTCCTCGATGTCCTAAGAGGCCGCGCTCGTCATTAGGCAACTTCAAGTGTGAATCAATGTCCTAGAGTGTGCCTCATGGTCCCGGAAAATGATTTCACCACCCCATGATTATGCATTTTGAGGAAAAGGTGTGCAAAGGTGCATTTATTCAAGACTTTGGCAATGCAAAGGGCACATTCGACTGGGGTCCTCTTTGCATGGAAATTTGGATTTTTCCCACTCCAGAGATTTTTGGGTTACCAAGATTATGTAATGTCTCTCAGCTCCGTAAATCCTTCACACATGTTAAATAATGTCACCTTTTGCTTTGCATTTATCTTTTCTGTGTTGATAAAACCAATTTACAACAATGAAGCCAACATTGGCATAATTTGATATGATAGGAATATTGGTTTTGATACTATTAATTGTCACTTGGAGAAACTTCTGAAGAGGGAAATAAGAACAAAACATACGTAGGTACATGGCCATGCATTACCGCACCAAAATCAGTCTCCAAGGTAAGGAACAAGCAATTGAAGGCAAAACTCAAGGAAACTCCTAATGAAGTGGAAAAGGAGAAGGTAAGTTGGATCTATTTGTTGATGCTTAATTCATGATAACTTACCATCAGCTTCTCCATTGAAGCAATTTAGGAAGAATTTTTTGATAAATTTGGAGAAATTTTGCAAAATTTGAAGCTTTTAGGCATTTTGTCAATTTTTGCATACTAATGGGTCCAAAAATGCAATGAGCCTCACACCGCGATTTTGTTAGCACAAATGCCAAAATTCTTACATATTTGACTTCTCTTGGACCTCTACATCAACCTGCACTTGGGAGTATTGCTGCTCAAGAGATCTCCGGTGGGTGAAAAGGTAAGTTGAAACCCACCCAAAATAATCTTCTGCAATGTTTTTAATGTCTCCGCGATTTTGTAGTAGCAGTTGGAGAATTTATTTTTGAGGCCAAAAATATTTTATAATGCTTGAAGGTTCTATGATGTAGTAGATAGGCAAGACATTTCTCCAAATATCTTTCGATCCCGATTTGACCCTGAAGGCCTCCAAAATACATTTACACCCGAGACATTGCGTTTTCTCTCGCACGCCGCACTTTTCTAATATTTCGTTGTGATTTTTCTTGGGAAGCCTATTTTCTTAGTTGACTCGGTCTAGTTTAGAATTAGGTTGATGTAATTTCTCATTTACGATGTTTTAATGATGAATTCGTGTAAACAGCTAGTTAAAGTGAAAAAATAGGTGGATTCATGCTTAAATACCTTTCATGGCTAAATGTATTTGATTTTCTATCTTGAGGAGAGATTTGTTAACGTCTCTAGTCTTAAGGTTTTAGGTGAGGGAATTTATGTGAATCATTCCTCCACTCTAGGATTCGATCCCTGCTTAGGAAATGTTTTTTTTTCATATGTATGGATTTCTTAGTCATTTTGATCCTTGATATCGTAGGAAGAACCTATAGTAGCTTTGTACTTCAACTTTTATTCATGAAATCAAATGACGAGTTGCATCTATTATCTATGAATCCATGTAGTAGGTTTGTGATGTTGTATTTTCTTCTTATTATAGTTTTATAGAGTTGATATACATGTCTCCCTTTCCATATCTTCTCTCCGTTGATTTTCCTAAAATTTGTATACAAGAATAATTCTTTCATGAAAGCTCTATTTTGTTTGGGAATGTCATTTTATGTAATTTTGCTTCTTGTTTAATGAATTCATTTTACGATTCTCATTAAGATCCTCTTCATTTTTAAATCCCGACATTACACCTAATAAAATCCTAAGCCCATCACATAGGAATTTATATCTTGCTCCTATATATCTTTGTACCGAACTCCGAGGGAAAACTACTTGGGCACATCATCTCAAAAGATGGCATTTGCATTGATCCCTCCAGATCGAAGAAGTCTTAAGAGGTTATACTCCCAAGGAACGAAAATGAGATCTAACAAGCCAATGGTAAGATAAAAATTTTCAGAGATTCATTCATGTCTCGTTGAGCACCTTAGAGATATGACAAATATGATGAAGAAGGAAATCGAGGGCATGGTCGAATATGTAGTAAATCATTCAATCTTACCAATTGCTCTAAAATTTTCTCCTGTATCGATCAACCATGATTATATTTTAGATTTCATAACATTTTCATTCACTTACGACACACTTTGGTTTCCATACTAATGCAAAAAAGATTCAAAGACAGTAGCAACTAATTTCCTTTTTCAAATAACCATAAGAGTCATGAAAGATCGAGATACAACATCATTGAAAACAAGCTGGGCCTGTGAAAGAATTCATGGAATTTTTGGTGTACATGTTACATTATCACATCACAGCTATGTTCTAAATGTGGCAAAGAAGGGATGTGTCAAGGAAACTCATCCAGAAGGGGAGGAAAGGGAATGGATTGCAACCATTCTGAATATTATCTAGAGATCAAGCTGACAAAGCTAATCAAGGGACAAGGTTTGGTGTTTATGGCAGAATCTAATCTACATGCGTTGGACATCAATATTATTTTCTTCACTTTCCAAAAATAGGTTGATGACTTGTTGACAAGAGGTATCCCCATTTACTGTCCCCCGGTAGGCCGATAGTTTACGTTTCCGAAACATTTAAATCCTTCATCGGGTGTGTTCACAATTAGCGTGTATCACTGAAATTAAAGGTTTAAATATTTTATTTTAGACAATGTTTTATTGGAAATACCTAGAGGTTTTTTTGTGAATTATCTTGTCGAAAGTGAAGCAAAGGAGTCGATGAATGACTTCAAAAGGGTGATTGTGGTGGTAATTTATTCTTGAAGACTACAACGAACAAAGTTTTGAGGGTTGGTTTCTATTAGCTCCAATTTTTTGCTGATTTCAGTAGCAAAACCATGCATTTGCCAATCACATTTTCATAGAATGAAGATATTTATTACAACTTCTTTTTATTTATTGCATTTCACCAGAACCGTTTAGAAATGGTACTTATTTTCATATGAGATCCATCCCTCATTATCTTCCCAAGATAAGTGGATTTTGACGCTTACACACATAAAGTGGATTGAGGAAATCAGTTCATGCAAGCAATTGATTTTAAGGTCACTCAATTTTTAATTCATATCTTGTCTATATTTGGTTGTTCGTAGAAGATCATCACGGATAACACAAATTTCGCATTTAAGTCCCAAAATATGGTGGAATTTTATGAGAAGTACAATGTCACGTTAGTCGGTCAACCGCATACTACCCGCAAGGAAATGTATTGGTTGAGTCTTTGAATAAGTCTTTGGTCAATATTATCAAGAATATTTTGGAGATAAATAAGAAAATTTGGGATAGAAACTCCTCAATGCCTTGTGGGCAGTAAAGTAATTAATAATAATCGACAGCATCTCACCCTTTGAGTTGGTGTATTGAGTTTATATAGTATTTCCTACTTCTCTTTCTTTTCGAGTCATGAATATATTGCAAGAAATTGGTAGTGAAAACGAAATTATGTTCAACAACGATAAACCAAATGATTCATTTGAAAATATCCGTGGAGGAAGTGTTTCAAAACACTTCTAAGCTTCAAGAAAGAATGAAGAAAGTGTATGACCGCAAAACAAAGGCATACGACATCATTAAGGTGAAGTGGCTCTACTGGGATGCTTGAAATGAAGATAAAAGAAATCACTATGAAGTTTGAGAATTTATGGAAGGTCATACAATATTTCAACTTCTCCAAGAGGAAGCACGCTTACTTGTTGGAGGAAATAAATGGGCAAGACTACTGAGGAGACCGCTCAATGGTAGGATTCTCAAGAAACACTTGGTTTTGATCGAATTTCGAAGCCTCTCAAAGAATATTGTATGATTTTACTTCTTCTGCTGAAGTGTGCGGAGTTAATAATCTAATCTGCATCCCAAGGTTAAGGCTTCCTAAGGCTTTTGCTGATTTGTAAGTACGGTGAAGTTTTGTTTCATCCAAAGTCATCTGGGCTTGTTAGTGGGTTTTCAATCTTGAGCTGCTTGTTCATTTTTGACTCCACACCCAATGGATAAGGTTACTTCTTGATCTATGATGTTATTAACACCTTGAAGGAGTTTCATCCTGGTTGGAGACAATGTTAGCTCCCAGGGAATTCTTTCCCCGTCACTAAGGATCAAATGTGTTTGTAATGTTTGCTAGTCTTATGAAAAGTCATGGTTTCAATAGTCCTCAAATAAAAATCAGTCACCTCCATAGTGTGTCTAGGCTCATTACTACCTTTAAAAACATTTCCATGTGTTATTGCCTAAATTTCGCTGTATGAGCTACTCATCAGGAATTATTCATTATCATCTCACTAGTTACAAATTAGATTTGCTATCATCATTCAAATTTCATTTCATGAAATGTCACGATTAGGTCTTAGTCAAATCCATAAAAAACATTCATTTCATCAATAACCAAAATGGAGTAGTAATAAGGAAAATTCTCACAAAGTTTTGTTTCAAGTGTAATTTTATTTCTGTAAATATGATGTAATATGTTTCTAATGTCTCAAAGTTGCAAATTTTTCAAGTGAAACGTGAAAATCACATGGTGGGCCACCAGCACCACCATGTAAAGAATTTGGATTTCCACAAGCTTACAAAACCATTAAAACACTCCAATCACTATTTTCTATTCACATTTATTCCAAACTATTAGTGAGATCCATCCAAGAACACTCATCATTGAAATTTCACTCTCAAAATCATTTTTCCTCTCTCATGCTCCATTTTTCACAGAGCATATTGTGTTTTCATTGACATGATGCTGCCACTATTTGGAGGAAAAGGATCATTGTAAAGTGTTTCATTTTAGCAACCAATGGTTATAGAATCTCTTTTCGTGTAAGCAATACCCTACAAACTCTTCTTTTCTTTTAGTTTCTTCAAAGATTGGTAGTGGTGAAGTCTCTCCTAGCTCTCCACGTTGTGTTTCCATGGTTTGGAATTTTTGGTTGAATTCCAATAGAAAATCTAGTTTCCTTACTCATATTACCCTTCACCACACCATACAAACCCCCCCAAAGCTTTCCCTATCCTTGCTCCCTCTCTTTCCTTACCACTATACCTAATCCTAGATCCTAATGCCACGTTTCTTTTGGAAATTTTAGTGTTAGGACTATGTTTAAATTCCCTCACCAATCCCTTCCCCCCTTTTTTCCATCCTCCAATTACCTGCTCCCTAACACCCCTATCTACCCCTAAATTTTCCTACCCTCATATCTCCCCTTCCCACCCTTCATCCTCCCCTCACCTGTGTTTCTCTGTTTTTCTTCTTACAAGGGTTTTGTTGTGAAATCTCAAACATGGGGAGTGTTAGCCTTACAAAAAATAAGGACATATATCAAGGTTTGAGCCACTCTAACACCAGAGTTGATGCTGCCCTCATTGGCCAAACAATTTTTCTTAATGTATGTTTAGGGTTTTGTGAGAAAATCTAGCAAGTGAGATATCAAACCAAATTAAGAAGTCTCATGCATACAAACCTTAGGAGACATAAGGCCAAAAAATTGTAGGAGTGAGGTTTTAAAATTTAGATTTAGGTGATAGACAACTACCATGTGATGCTCTAAATAGTGCGTAAAAGTGGTTCAAAAAACTCAGCTTGGATGTCCAAAATTACAAATCCTTCATTAAAAGTCACTAAGAAGATGCCATCGTAATGCTTCTTCCTTTTGGACAATTTCTTGATAAGTTTTCTCCTCGATTAAGGACGAGGAGGTATATTAAATGAGGGTGGATTTTAAAGGTCTTACAAATATCATGTCAAATTTCTCTAGCCAGCACTTCACAGGGTGAAAATCCTCAACCTACCCTACTATCTTCAAAAAGTTGGCTAAATGGAAGAGAAAGTGCAAGACAAAGAGAGTGATCTACTCAAGCTAGTATTTTTTCACCATACACTCATAAAAATGATTGTCTTTAATAATCAGCTAGATAGATGCATCTCTTCGGAGATATCTATCTTGTCCACTACATTGTTTCTGCTAGTTAACCTACTAGCCATAGTACACCATCAAGAATATCATCAATACCTGATCTATGAAAACAAGAGATTTACTTATATAACATAATTTCAATCAAGAGAAAACATAGGGCCGAGGTGACTGAAATATACTTGAGGAAGGAGGCTTGTGTTTTCTCCAAGAATTTTGAAAGGGCCAAGCCTGCATCAACTAAACATGTATCATCATCACAACATGAGGCACCTTTGCAAGATGAGGAGCCATTCCATAATACATTGACATGGTAGACTTGGAGGTGAATGAAGAGAAAAAACAATAGAGAAGGTCATCATGGAGAAATATGGTTGGATAGAGAACCCAAGGACAACTTATCGAGCCAAACTTGATTTCATTCCTGGAACAAGAAGATATCCAATAAAGGTAAATTCAACTACTCTTGAATAGGCCTAGAGTTTATTTGAGCAAAGAATATGAAGGAAAACAATAGTTGAGTAGATGTAGTCGTATGGTATGTATGCATGTAAGTAGCTGAATAGGGCTATGATTAGGATGCCTCAAAGGAACTTTTAGCAACAGAGAAGCAACTCCACTAAGGACCCAAATGATACCAATGAGCCTATATTACATAATTTGACAATGATAGGGAATATTAGATTGATAGATTCAATTAAAGTTGGAGAAACTCGAATATGGAAAATAAGAACAAAAATCAAACATAGGCACATGTGACATGTGCTTACTACAATCAAATGTTCTCCAAGGTAAGGATCACAATTGAAGGCAAAACTCAAGGAAACACTAATGAAGGAAAAGGAGAAGGGTAAGTTGATTTACTTATTGATTCTTCACAATTCATAGCACATAACTTTCTACCATAATAGGTCCCCAAGAGAACAAGAAAAATTAGCAAATTTAAGAAATTTTAAGAAATTTTGATGTTTTTAGCATTTTGACAATTTTTTCATGATTGGTCCAAAAACGCATCGAGCGTAACGTTGCGCTTTTTGTTAAAAATCCAAATGCCAAAATTTTTGCGATATTTGATTTTCTCACCTATAGATAAAATCTTGTTGATTTGGAGAGCCATGTCATAGATTATGGTGGATGAAAAGGTCAAAAAACCAGCCCAGAAAGCATTCCTTTCCTCGCCATGTTTTTGGGTTTCCTGCTATGCCAGAGAATTTCAGTTTTGGAGGGTTGTGAGGAAGTCATTTGCGTCCTTGAAGGTTCTATGATGTAGGAGACATGCAGATATTTCTCCAAAGATCTTTAGATCCTGATTTGGACTCTGTGAAGGCTACCAAATCCATTACACCCAACACGCTGTTTTCTCCTAGAGCAAGCCACTTTTCTTCATATTTCACTCATAAGTTTGCCTGGAATTGCTTCTCTCAAATAATTCAATCTAGTTCAACTTCTACTTATGTTATTTGTCATTTATGATGTTTTAATGATGCACTGTGTAAATAGGTTGGTTAAAGTTGAAAATAGGTGCATCGATGCTTGTAAATACCTTTCATGGTCAAAATGTATTAGTTTTTCTATTCCTATGAGAGTTTTTACACCTCCCTTAGCTCAGGGGTTTAGGTGAAGAATCCAGTGGAAATGTTCATCCACTCTAGGATTCCTACCTTGAGAGAGGGGAAATGTTTTTTTACTATATTTATAGATTTCTTAGTCATTTTGATGGCTTCACATCAGAGGGTGAAACTATCAGAGCTTGTACTTAAATTTTAATCAAGAAATCAAAGGACTAGTTGGAGCTATTATCTACTTAATTCATGTGCAATATTTTTTCATGTTCTATTTTCTTTTTTTATAGCTTTATATAGATGATATACATGTCTTCCTTTCCATATGTGCTTTCTTCCAATGATTTTCCCAAGAGTTTTGAGGCTTCTAATTATTTCATGGTGTAAAGCCTCATTTTTTTTTTTGGGAATGTCATTTCATGTAATTCTTACTTCCTCTTTAATGAATTCATGACACATCTTCGTTAATATCCTCTTCCATTTTCAACCCTACTACATCGAGAAAATACTAAGCCCATCAAAAACGCATTTCTATCTTTGCCTCTTCAACAGAAACCTGCCATTACTATTATAGTCCTCATCATGGTATTTGTCCCCCTATTAGAAAGGTTATTATTGTACCTCAGAAATCTCTCACATTGTTATTATTGTGCCCTTAAATTATTATTTTTAGGTCAAGTTAGGATTGCTATTGTGGCCCAACTAGATCATATCAGTCCTTGTTGACCTTCATATACAGAAAGGAGGTTTTGCAATTTGCATCATCCAAGAATTGTCCATTCATGTAATGTAATGGGAGGTTTCCTCGAAATTGATATTTTATAAGGTATGACATTCTTTTCTTCTATTTTTGGAGCTTGTTTCACAATATTTGGTATCGTAGATTTGGATTATAGGGTTTCACGTCTCCAAACAAAGTCATCGTAGAATTTTTGATATAACTTTTCTATGAAGGTTCGGGAGTTGAAATGTTTACATTGAGAAGTTGAACTTGACAAGACTAAGAAGGTTTAAAATTTTTTAGAGCTTGGTTCACAATATTTTCTGAGATATGATCTATGGAAGTTAGGTATTTTTGCAGTTCTCGAATTTCACTTAAAAGGTCACTTAATTTAAAGTATAAATTTTTTTCCAGCTACAGCAGAAGCTAAAATATTTAGAGTGCAAACTCAAACTCGAAAATACATCTACAAACTTTCAAAGAGTTTGTTAGCAACATTTTTGGAGATATGATCTGGGGAAGTTAGGTCTTTTCTGCAGTTCTCGACTTCATCTCAAAGAGGGTGATCTTGGGAAAATCTTCATAACTCTATGTTTGAGCATAAGGATTGAAATTATATAAAAAGGATTAGAAGTACATGGAATTTAGTTTGCCTATAAAGTTTAGAGCCACAGATAAAATGTTGATATGCACAAGCCATACAAGTGCGCCATCAGAATTAGTCCATAATTAGGTCATTGTGGGATATTGAAAATAAATTTTTCTAAGAATCCAACCAAGCAGACCTATGGGAATTGGAAGAAGATTCAAAAGGGCTACGTCGGTAATAAATTTTAGATATTAAAGATCCGAACTACAGATAATTCAGTCAATATCGAGCTCCTAAAAATCAAGAAAAGGTGTGTATTGTTTCCATCAAATTGCATAAGTCTTGTTTGGAAAATCTAATTTTAAAGTGATTCCAAAGGCCTAATGATCATAGATATCTGTATTGGTTCTAAAATGCTCTCCAGAATAATAATTCAACCCCATTAATCCCCATTCTACTCTTACTATGACTCATGAAGATGAAGAATTGCAACATGATCTATCAAAATTACAAGAGAAATCACCAAGACCAAAAATTCGCTCTCCCAAAGAGCAACAAAAATGAAATGGGTGTTTTGAAGGAAATCACTAAGCTAAGATGGATGGTTTGAAGAAAATAAGCTATTATGGATGGTTTAAAGAATGGTATGGAAGAAAATGGAAGGTTTGAAGCACTTTTAAGTCAAAGCGGATATGAAGAATCATTCTAATGGCGAAAGATAGTAGATGAAAATCATGATGAGAACAAAGAAATTTTGATCGTGATTTACAAACTCTAATGTTGATTAAAGAACCACCATATTCCAAAGATGGATATGAGGAAGTTTGATGGCAAGGATCCCGTAACATGGATACTACGTATGGAGAAATATTTTGATCCCAATAATGTGAAAAACACAAGTAAAAGGTACGCATTGGAACTTTACATTGTGAAAAAAATACATTTGTATGGTATCATGGCTTTTTCATAAAAATCAGCTACTCTGGTTAATTTTATAGGAAATGAAAGCACATTATGAGGATACAAAAAGCAACACCTTTAGCCAAATGATAAACTCAAACAAAGGTTTAAAGGGCGGAGTAGAGTACGAGGACTTCCAAAAATTGAATAGCAGGTAACCGATATTTTAGAGGAATACATAATTGATCTCTTCATAGTACTTCAAGGATAATTTCAAACATGTTTGATTGGAACCTCGATCTATCGAGAAGGCATTCACAAAGCTACAAGAAAAATCTTCAAATGTAAAATTAATGGCATATGAAGTCGCACTCACTTCTATCGATGGAAGTGTTGCTAGTCCTATATTTCACAACCTACAAGGTTGATACCACAAAAGCTAGAAGGAAAGAGAAAATGGTTTTTCTACAGCTTTGATAGAAAATAATTAAAGGTCATAAAGGGTAAAGGAAGAATAAATTATTTACATGTATTGTGAATAGAAGAAGAAAATGAACAAGAAGAGGATATACACCAAGGACCATCCCTAGAAGAGAAGAAATGAGTCCAAATGATACCGTGTACGTCCATGGTGAATTACCACTCCTCAAAATCTCAAGATAGAAGGACATATCAAGAAGAAAAAGGTAATGAAAGTTGATTATCCAGTAGCAACCATAATCTTATTCATTGTAAGGTAGCCAAGGAATTTAATTCGTTTTGTCATCCAACAATTTAATGTCATGATAATTGCCAATGGAGGAATTATAAATTTCTATGGAAAATGCCATAATATCAAGCTAACCATGGGGAATATGTATTGAATAGTCCAATGCTTTCCATTCCTATGGGAGGTGCTGATGTTGTACTAGGAGTACAATGGTTACACCCGGATGGTGGCTTTTAATTTTTAAGAACTTTTCTTGAATTTAATTTCTGCATGAAAGTGAAGTTTAATTAACAGGTATTGCAGGTGAAGCCGAGAAAGATAATAAGCTCTAATGATTAAAAATCTTCTAAATAAAGAACAACTATGGTGTAATTGCACAATTATAACAAAAGTTCCAACATCAAAATCATCTATCATGCAGATCTCCAAAAAGTCTTGGACAATCATTTCAAGGTGTTCAAAACTTTAGAAGGGCTCCCACCTATTCATTATCATGATCATGCTATTCATTTTATTCCAGGAAGTGTTCCTCCAAACATCGCTCTTTATAGATATGCTTATGTACAAAAGAGCTTGGGAATTGAAAGGATTTATAAATGTTAGAGGCGTATAATTCAAATCAGTCAAAAGTTATTTCTTCCGCTCATGCGTAGTATTGGTACATAAGAAGGATGGATCATGGCACATGTGTCCAGATTATAGAGCTCAACAAGCTCACCATTAAATATAAATTTCCATTCCTAGATTTATGAATTATTGGATGAATTGCTTTGGAGCAATTTATTTTACCAAGTTGGATCTTCGTTCAGGATATCATCAAATTAGAATGAAGACTGAAGATATTCTGAAAATAGGATTTCAAACTCATGAGGGTCATTATGAATTGTTTTTCATGCCTTTTTTCCTTACCAATGCAGCCTCTACATTTCAAGGGTTTATGAATTCCATTTTCAAACCCTTCCTTATAAAATTTGTGCTAGTACTTTTTTATTATATACTAATCTACAGCAGGTCTTGCAAGGATCATTTTCAACATGTTGACAAGGTGCTCAAACTATTGCAAGAGAAACAATTATATGCAAAAACATCCAAATGTTTCTTTATACAAGAGGGAATATTTAGTCATATTGTATCTCACAAGGGTGTTAACGTAGACCCTAACAAAATTAAATCCATCAAGGAATGGAAATTCCCACAACCATAAAGCGCTACAGGATTTCGAGTTAACATCGTATTATCGCAAGTTTGTTAAGAATTATGGAGAATAGCAAAGACCTCTAACAACATTATTTGAAGAAAGATGTACTTTCATGGACTCCCTACAACTAAGGCCTTTGAAAACGTAAAGAGACAATGTGCCTAGCATCGGCATTAGCTACGCGTACTCTGCAGTCCTTTATCAGTGGGAATGTGACACAAAAAGAAATGGAATTGGTGTTGTTTTAATGCAAGAAGAAGACCCATTTCTTTGAAAGTCGTCCAATCAAAGGGGAAAGTATTTACAAAACCTATTTATGAGAAGGAAATGTTAGCAATACCGCATGCACTAAAGAAATGGCGAACTTACCTAATGGGAAGACACTTGGCAGAAACTTATCATGATAAGTCTTAAGAAGTTTTTGGAAATTAGTAGGACTATCTTCATAAGAGCAACAAAAATGGGTCACAAAAGATATCAAGTTATGAATTTGAAATAATCTACAAAAAGGGAAGCTAAATATTGCTATGTATGCACTCTCAAGAAAGAATGAAGAGGGTGGGAAGCATTGCTTTGTTCCATTTCTATTATCCAAATCAGAGCTGATAACCATAACAAGAGATGAAATGTAGTTGGATGAAGAAGCAGGACACTCTCATTCAAAAGTTACAACAAGATCCTAGTAAATCTCGATACATTTATTCGAAAATGATTCCTTATGGTACAAAGATCGCTATATTCTTTGTAAGAATTCCCAACTAAAACAATTTTTTTTTTTGGGACCGTACTAGCTTCTCCTTTAGGAGGACACTCGAAGATTTTTGGGTAAAAACTTACCATAGGGTGAATAAGCAATTTTTTTGTGATGACCTTAGATCGATATTCAAAATTTTGTGGCAGAATGTTTCAGTTTTCCGTTAAAATAAAGTTGAGACAATTAAGACTCCTACCTTTCTACAACCTTATCCATTCCAAGTCAATGTTGGGAGGAGATTTCAATGGATTTTGTATCATAGGTTTACCTAAGTCTCAAGAAAGAGTGTCATCATGGTGGTAGTTGATAGACTTACTACATATACACTTTGTGCATTATCTCATCCATTTAAAGCAAGTAATAAATAAGGCTACATTTATAGACACAATTCAAAAGCTACATGGGAACCCAAGGGTTGGCTTGAGCAAATGCAGATCCCATTTTTACTAGAAATTCTTTGGACGGAGTTATTTTCTTGTTTTGGGTACTCAATTAGCTCATAGCTCATCTTATTATCGTCAACTGATAATAAACTCAGATAGTAAATAAATTGTTGGAAGGGATATCTTTGTTGTTTTTTATCCGATAAACAAACACAATGGGTCAAGTGGTTACCTCTCCCCCGAATGGTGGTATAACACTTCCTTCCATACTACAACAAAAATGAGACCCCATTTATGGCATTTAATGGATATCATCCACCATCCATCACATCATATTTAAGAGAAAATTCAAGGTTCAAGAAGTGGAAGATCACATTGAGCATCAACAAGAAGTTCTCCAAGTCTTAGAGGATAACCCGAATTTGCACAAAATCAAATGAAACAACAGCAAGATAAACATCAAGGCCGAGAAGTTTTGATGTAGGAGACTAGGTATTTCATTTAAGCATAACCATACAAAAAAATGTCCTCAAGCAAGCCAAGGATAATAACGTCACCAAAGTACTATGGTCCTGCAATGTATGCAAAAATACCGGTACTATGGCATACAAATTGAGCTTCCTACTTCTTCATGAGTGCATCTAGTTTTCCATGTTTCATGCTTAAAAAGGTTATAGGTGAAATCTTCAGCTCAAACAATATTTCCAGTAATCCTGATGAGGAAGGAAAATCATATTACAACATGAAGCGTCACGAAACAAGAACTTGTCAGCCTACTTTAATCGATCAATTTTAGAGTATCTCATCAAGTGAAGAACTTACCCACCGAAGATTCTACATGGGAGGATGAAAATTTTATACAGAGCACCCAGAGCTACTCAAGCGTTGAGGATGCAACACATTTTTGAAGGAGAGGGGTGTTAGGGTTCCTATATTACTATTATAGTCCCTTATTGTTGTTATTGTAACCCCCTTATTGTTATTATTTTTCCGTATAACCACCATATTGGGTTATTAGTATGGACTCAAATTATTATTGTTAGGTCAACTAGGATTACATTTGGTGGCCCCACTAGATTACATTGGCCCCATGGACTCCTAGAAAGGAGGTTTTGTAATTTGTTTCATCCAAGAATTTTTCTATTCATGTAATGTATTGGAGTAAGTTACCCCCCTCAAAGTGGCTTTGCCTTTGAAAGTGATATCTCTTTTCTTCTCTATTTGGAGCTTGTTTCACAACATGTCTCCTTTCCATGTGCTTTCTAATGATTTTCCTAAGAGTTTTATAAGCCACCTTTCAGTTAAAGCTCTGTTTTGTTTGGAATGTCATTTTATGTAATTTTACTTCCTCTTTTAATGAATTCATGACACATGCTTGTTAATATCCTCTTCAATTTTCAAACCCTACATTGCCAATTTGAGAAAATACTAAGCCCATCACAAAGCCATTTATATCTTTCTCCTACATATTTTTCAATTGTAAATCTCTTTGATAATTTGACTCTAGCTACCGTTTTCTTCCCAAATCCAACAAACCTTAAAAACCATAGATATTTCAAAACCCTATAACTAACCTAACTAGCTCTAAACTGACTTTTCCTCCAAATTAAACCCGTTGACTATGATTTTCATAGAGAGGTCCCTCCCCGTTCGTAGGGCTATACCAAACTAAAAGCTTGGTTTGAGGTTACCTCCACTTATTATTTACCAAGACATCAGGAGGCTAAAATGTATAAAAATTTTTTCCATACCGAAACAAAATGACGCCACCATGGCACTTTATGGATATCATCCACCATCCAACACATCATAGCTAAGAGAAAATTCTAAGACTCAAGCAAAGGTGTTACCAAAACCCGTGTGTGAAAACCCTAAGGTAAACTAACCTCTTTTTAAAATGTAGGTGTTAGCCCTTCAATCTAGAGATAGATCTCTCCCTAGAAAACAGCACCCAAAGGTCACTATAGTATAAGTTTTTTTCTTTCCAAGATCCGTGTTGGCTTTAGTTCATAGGATGAAATTGGTTGGGTTTTTTTACAAAACTTACCTTTTGGCATGGAGTTTGTTCTATTAAAATGTTATGTATCTGAATGAGAAGATTATAAAAGACATGATAACAAATCCTTTGACTATTGTAGAGATTGAAGAAAAAGAATAAAATGAGACAAAGTATATAAATGATCGAGGGAAAACAATACTAATGGCTGATAAATACAATAAATGAGCAACAAAGAATTTTTATCTCTGGATACTAATATTTTTAGTCATGAAAGAAAAAATTTATAAGATACAAGAAATTTATAGGAGTTACGACACATGAGTTTCTCATAATATTATTATTAAAAACTTTAATATATTCAACACTACTCAATTACACTAGAATGCAAATGTTTTCAAATAAAACTAACCTTCTTCATTCTTCAAAAACTGTTGAGTAGAACTCACATAAACTATTTGCAAAATAATAGTCTACATTTTAATTACGCATCCGAGATATCTAAAATATCATCAAGTTCTTGTATGTAAGACTTTTCCAAGCCTATATTCATCTAATATTAAATTTTTTTGTTGGATTCATTCATTAGAGAAGAACAATGGCCAAGTTCATTAGGGCATTCAATACCCACCAACTATACAGATTTTGAAATACAAATGTTGAAAATAGTCTAGGACTCATCTAAAACTTCAAAATCAATATCGTTAAAACTCATATATCTTTTAAAGAGATCATATACAAAACTTCCTTCATTACTGTAAAATGTATTTCTAGGTATTTGGAACCGCTACCTAATTTTAATGACTTACAAGAAAAAATCATTTGCTTAACTATTTTTTGCGCCGTACACCACGTTAGTTTTAATTTTTTTTCTTTTTCTTTTTCGAATAACAATGATAACACAGTGGAAGATCACATTTAACATCCGTAAAAAATTATCTAAATCTTAAATGATAACCTCACTTTAGCGCAAAATAGAATGAAACAGGGAGATCAACACTGCCAAAATTTAAAGAAGCTTCGATGTAGGATCGACTATTTTTACGGCTATAACCATAAAATAATGTATCTCGAGCAAGATAAGAAGTATAATAAATTATGACCAAAGTGCTATGGTCCTTACAAGGTGTTGCAAAATATTGTACTATCAGTGCAAATTGGAGCTTCTTGTATCTTCCAGGCACTAAATTTTCCATAAACAATAAAGAAGGTTATAGGTGACAAGCTCCCACTAAACAATATTTCCAAAACTTTACAAGGAAGGAAAAACCATATTGGAACATGAAGAAGTTACAAAAAAAGATAACCCAACAAGTACGAAATCAACAATTTCAAAGTATCTCATCAAATGGAAGAACTTACCCAAATAAGATTCCACATGGGAGGATGAGAAATTTATATAGAATCATCCAAAACTACTCAAGCTTTGAAGGCAACACGTTTTTGAAGGAGAGGGGCATGTTAGGTTCCTATAATACTAGTGTATCCTCGTAATTTTCTACTTCGTTAGTAACTCCCCTATTTTTTATTTTTGTGCCCATGTAGTTCCCATATTGTTATTATCAGGCTCCCATGTATCCCACTATTTTTATCGTTGTGCCCTTACATTATTATGTTATGTAGGCTATGATTATATTGGGAGCCCTTTTACCCAATGTTTAGAAAGAAGGTCTTGTCATTTGTATCATCCAATAATTGTTTATTTATAAATTAAAGGAGGGCTCTCTCTCAAGAGGCTAATTTTTTAAGTCATCGATCTATATTTTTCGCTTTATGAGATGGTTGCTCTAAAAATTGTATTATTCAAATTGTTTTTGTTAGGGTCCTATAATAATAGGGATCATACTGAATTGTCTATGTTAAGTCTCATATAATGTTGTATATAATTTTTCATTGCAAATGTTTCCCCATATTAAAAAATAAAAATGAAAAGAGGGTATTCATAAAAGAGTAATCAAAGAACCAAAAGAAATAAAAGAATACACATATAAGAGGTGAACCCCGTAAAAAGAAGAAAAAAATAAATTTTGAAAGTATTGCACATTCAAATGTCACTACTCTAGTTTAAGTTTCTTTCGTAAATAAATTGGGGTGCAAATTGTTCCGAATATCGCAATTCATGATGATCATGTAGTCTAATTTTAATCATTCATGCCTTTAAATTTTATGTTATGACATAGCTAGGGAATAAAGATATGATCAACCATTTAATCTGCGTATTATAGCTAGTAGATAATAAAAATGAGCTCATAAGTTTAATCTAACTACTGAAGATATAAGGTTAGAAATAAGTTAGTTTTCTTATCATAAGAAAATAAAAATGTAAAGCCCAAATGCATCCTTTAATAAAGGAAAGGAAAAATGTTAGCATGAATGAAAGGGTAGGTAGTAACACTTTTCAGTTATATAAGCATCATTATGCTTATTCATTATCAAACATATCTTTCTAACTTTCCTCTTGCTAGAAACCCTTTCCCTCTTCATTCCCCTTATCCTAACCTATCCTAATCCTTTTCCCTCTTGGAAACCAATTTTCTCCAAATTTCTAAAATGCCACATCCCTTAACCTTTTCCCTTCCTAAAAAACTCAAAAGACATATTTTTCAACCCCTTACCCCTTAAAAATCCCTTTCCCCTTTATAAAACCTCTTTACCCTCTTTAAAAACTCGCTTTCATAAAACAAACACAAATACCCACTTTAAACAGTCTAAAAGCGCGTTGTTATTAATCGAACCCCATTTTGATTTAAACTCCCCATTTGATATATTTCAATGGTCCCACTTTCATTTGGCTCCCCCGCTTACATTGTAATTTTCACCCCACTATCATTCTTAACCTCCAGAACATATTTCTCAACTGGACTCATTTGAAAATTGTAACTCGAAAGTCATTCGATCATCACTAATCACAGCCTATGACTCGCCCATGATTCATTTGAAACTCCTCACATTTGATGTTTAAAACCAAGGGGGGGTGCGAAATAAGTGGGTTTTCCCCACCTTCTCCCTTCCACGCGATGCCTCCATGTTTTATCTCACCCCCATTCCCAAGTCCACTAGACCATTTTTGCTGTGCGATGAATCTAATTTTTAAAAAAAAAAATAATAAACTCTAACATGCAAGGATAAACCCCCAATTTTCAAATGATAAAACCTTGCAATTTCGTTATTTCCCTATCTCTCGTCGTACTGAAAGAGACCAAAGGTATACCTAATCAAGATTGAAGCCTCACTGCCATTTCCAGACCCCTTCCACAACCAGAGCTCTCAATATTTAGTAATCCAAAATAATTTACACCACTACCGCTAATTAATTAATAAATTGAATCAAATTGATGGCTTCCCAAAGTGACCAAATTGAAACTTCTACAACCACCCTCATAGATGCTTCCACTACTCCTTTCAACATACACCTTTGCAATAGTAGACACTCAGATCGATAGCACCTTTTTGAGCTCCATTGGAGGCATGACAAAATGTGTCGATCATGCATATGATATACATATGTGGGACTATAACCTACCAAAATGCACATTTGCCGTACTCACCTGGGCCTGAAGTCACTAAACTTTTCCAACTTAGCTATTCGTCAAATGAAAGAGCCATAGTCACCCCTACTCTCAAGAAATCATACTGTTAAATCAATGCTCAATCCATTAACCAAATGCCGAGTAGATTCTATTACAAAGAGAGGGAGTGCTCTTCTCCATTGAAAACCTCAATTTCACTTCATAAATCTAGATTTTCCTAAGAGGTTTCAAATATTTTAGACGCCTCTCAATCAAGACAAACTCCCAAACCAATTATACTCGCCACCATGTTTTTAGAGTGAACCAAACAAATTCTATTCATGTTGTCCTATATCCTAGGATATTTTGTCAAGGAGGTAGATGAATGCATCAAGGGTTTCTCTACCTTTTGTCTGCAAGCTACCCTCCATCCATACTTTCTTTCAACTTTTCCCAATTGCTACACTACATGATCAACTAATCAAAATGCGAGAATAAGGAGTGTTCAAATCCTCCTAAATATTATTCCATTTTTTCATATATTTTCGCTAGGAAAGGTTTGGTAAATAACCAACAAAAACTAGACACAAAGGGTAATCCTCATTCGTGTTTTTGGACATCCTTTACAAAAATGATTCCGATGAATTTAGTTTCAAATACTCTTATCGATTTTTTATATCCAGTACACATGCCTACCGTAAAATTCAACCCGAATCAATAAAACGAAATCAAAAAGTTCTACAGCTATCCGACTAGAGCAAGACAGATACTAGTATTTATACCAAACAACTGGCTACGAGATCTAGTGTATGGAAGCCAACTAGTCCCTTAGAATCTCCCCAAATACCTCCCAATGAGGATATTTTCCTCAGGAGTATATTAGACAGATTTTGAATTTTACTGAGATAAAATTCCTTTTCAAAGAAAAAACAAAAATCACTCAAGATAAAAACCAATTAGGGTCCTTGTACATGCAACAATAGGAATGCCGGAAAGGAAGAAGAAAGATTCCACAAGAGTTAAATTTCAAATAATAATTTCAAATGGTCATATTATCCCTTGGGTATCATAAGAAAATTAATAATTAATTCTAAACTCACCCTGCCATCCATGAATCTAAACTTGATATTGAGAAATATTCCAACCCAATGAGGTGGTTGGAAAACACTTTATAGGAGATGGAGGAGCAAAATTTTCTGATATTAGTTCCACCTAGCTTACTCTAGACCCACAAGATAGAAAACTCAAAAAGGTTCAGAGAAGAAGGCTCATACTCAATAGAAGCTTACATATGATAATAAATTTAAGCTTATGTACATAAAGAAAATAAATTTAAAACCCAAATATATATTAATGAAACAATTGAATCAAAAACATATATTTCCATCGTGAATGATGCACCTATAACACATACGTAAGAAATATCCCCATCATCCTCCATGGAAGAAATCATTCAAAATCAGAATAGTGTATATTTCAACATCTAGTAAGCTAGTTGAGAAGGAAAAATATATCATGGAGAAATATAAAGATATTAAAAATTAAAAATGAAGCATCAAGGTTAAATATGCACAATATTGAAAGAAAATTCTCAATGATTATAGCTTTCTTTGACTCGTGACAAAGAGCACAGTATGAATTCCTCATGAAATGAAATTGCTGTGCGCCCAAAACTGAAGACTATAAAGACAAGTATTTGAAGTTCCTTCCAAGGATGCATCCAATCGACCAAATTGAATTCCAAAAGCAAAAGAGAGATGATATATCAAACCATGACATACAAACATTCAAGGTCTGCTGCGAACTCCCTAGAAAAAGGTAATGGCCATTATACTAGAGAGAGCTATCCATAAAAAGAAATGATAATTAAGTCATCAGAAAGCTATAATTTTGTAAATTAGCTATAATCCAACGACATCAAGGCAAAAAAGAACTTATAAAAATGAAAATGCAGACATAGTTGCAATTCCAAGAAAGAAGTGAAATAATAACTATCAAACATCCAAACCAAGGAGGCTTCTGGACAAAAAATCAAAAGGTGGTGAGATATAAAATTTAATCATCCATTGAAACTCAACTAAAGGAAATGGAGACAAAAAAGATGGATAAACTTGTACTTCAGGAAAATAAGCTATCATGAAGTAGTTCACATTATCGCTATTCCCATAGTATCTACATCAAAGACTAACATCAACACATCAACAAAATTGAACATCCCACTCATGAGTCAAGAAAATTAATCAAATAAATGGAATATATGTCTATTCGTATCACATATATTAATAAATCTCAAAGAAAAAAATAAATAACTTAGAGATGAAAAGAAATTGAAATTAAGGCATCAATTGAAGTATAGAAAGCCAATAGACCTACCGGGGAGAGAATCCACAAGCTACAAAAGGAGTTGACATTAACAAAGCCTTTAGCCCAAGTTAAAATAACACCAGGGGCTAATATCATTAACTCACTAATGATATTTTTCCTTCTATATAGATTATATTTGAGTAGAATAACTTGGTGAAGTGAATTTTCGAGGCAATTCGTAAAATATGACCCAACCTTTGGAAAGAAATTAGAGGTAGCCATGAAATAATCAAATTCCCGAATTCTAAAAATAAGTATGAATTGGAAGAGTTTCCGTGACAAATTTCTGGATGTATCAAGACTATCCTAGAAGTGAAAAAAAAATTATTTCCAAAAGAAATCTAATGCCATATATTGGAGGAGAAATGTCAAACAATGGAACTCGCAATAAGTAGGTTTTTAGCAAATTTGATATATTTAGACAGTATGATTCGCCTACCCTCTAGTGATAAATGAAAACTCATGAGACATGAGGATTATGTCACAAATTTAAGGAAATGGCCAAAGAAACATCCCACATTTCCTCAATGAAATTCATTCCCATAGGCAAGGTACTTTACAAAGTCTAGACAACTTCTTTTTACTTTCCAAAATAAGGTAAATCAATTTTGTAAATAAGCCTACATTTGTTAGATATTTAGATGCGTATGAGATTTAACAAGGATGACAAAATTAAAATCCCGAGATGAATAAATTTGGGGAGAAGTGATGGATTTATTATAAAGGGTGAAATAAAAGACAGACAGAGAACATAAAGATAACATCAAGCAAAAGAATCAGGCCATATTTCAACAAATTGAAAGGTGTCACTATATTTTTGAGTAAAGATATTTTATTTTACTAGAATAAATCCTAGTGAGTTGATAGGATATTCTTGTGATATATTGTATAAATACTTCATGATTTGAAGTATCAAGGGTCATTCAATTGTGGATTTTTGAATATTTGGTTAGTTGACTAATATTTTGCCAAAGGGTTATTGTGTAATAATTTTACTGCCAGATCGTAGCGTTATAAAGAAAATTCTTTACAAAATGATTCATGCGTGTTGAGCGATTCCAAGAATTATAAAATTTAAATTTTCGTTATTTTTCTAAGCATCTATTAAACTTTTATTTGTTATAAATTTGAATGCTATAACAGAATACTATCGTTATAATTTAAACATTACACTCTACTAATCATACATTTCTCGTTTTTTCTTCGATATCCCATTTAGAGAATTCATAATTTCCTCTGATCTTGATTGACCACTCACCTTTCTTCATTACTGGTTTAAGGAATTTAATTTCTCCTCGATCACGATTGAAAAAATCACTTCCCATTCAACCTTGGATCTGATATTGCTCACCTATTCTGTCTAAATACTTTTCTTATAATTGATTCATTTCTATTTCAAGCACATTGATCTCAACAATGAAATTTGATAAGAACCTATTCATCTAATCATTAATTGCCCAACCAACCAAAAACCAATCAAAAACCAACCCACCAAGCATCACATAACTAGCCTAATATCCACTACTAATCAAAGTTAAATCATATGTAGAAAGAGCCCTCTGTGTTTAGAGGTTAAGATCCAACCTCCAAAGTAGGTTAGTAGTTACCTCTGATATTTATTTTTAACGCCCAAAACAACCTTTGGGAAACTTCTGAGTGATAATATTAGTGCTACCTTGCTACTCTATAGAGAATCAGCCCCTAGTTAAAATAAATCTTAAAAGAAACAATTTTCCTCGTTTTTTCACATTAGTTTTAAAAAGGTTGTTCAAATTTATCATAGAAAGTTAAAATTTTGGCTTCTAAAACAACATATTATACAAGGGCTCATCCCGATCCACAACCGTTACAATTTTTTTATATCCTATAGAATTTTAATAAACTTAAAAGGGTAGAGAGTCAAGGCAGAAATATCAATCAAATATAAATTCACTTCCTAAGGAGTTATCAAGCACAGTATATTCAATTTGATTTATCATTTTAGCATTCTTTATATCAGACGAAATCAAAACCTGTCCACAATACCGTGATAGACCCCAATTTATCGAATTTATTGAATCAAAGAAGGATACTATACAACCTGATTTACATTAACTGTTTTAGATACTTTTAACAAACTTGATGCTTTTAATTTGAAATTTTGATAAAATATATATATCAAGCCTATTTTCAATAGTCAAACTTGAACTAGCTACCCTAATCGCCGCTACTCCCTATGCTCTGAGCATTCTAGAATTGTAAATATACCTCTATTCAGCCCTACCTCACCTATAATATCCATCATAGTTCATTCCACAAAGCCATTCATACCTAAACTTCCTCTCCAACCTAAAGTTTTGAGCTCATATTCACAAGATTTTTACTCCCAAAGGAGCTAAATTCCAGCTACAGCAAATAACTTTTACCCTTTGTCTACAGACTTTTACATACCTCTGCTGCCAAGATTTAATGCAGAGTAAAAATTTTTAGTTTGATGGTAACGTTAGTATACTACTCAAAAACATGTAGATAAAAATGACAGATTATTTTTAGTTACATGAAGTTGATTATATGGATGTATAAATGAGATTATTTGCACAAACACTGCAGGAGATGTTGAAAATGATGTAACTACTCGCTATCCATATTGTTGATTTAGCTTCTTTCCACCAATTCTTTATAAATAGATGGAAAGAAAAATCCTCTCCAAATATTATCCAATATATAATATTAGGAGATATCGTAATGAATCTAATATGGATATTGTACTTGAAGTTAACAACATTTACAATGCAATTCCAAAGGGAATATCAAACATCCACTCGGGCTTGGCCCTAAGTAACTTTCAGATGGTTTTGATGCTGACATGTCCATCGCTAAGAGAAAGAAACCTCCCGCAACTTTAGAATAGTTGCAGAGTGATGCAGTTAGTGTAAAATATAACTTACTAGCTAAAAGAGCTAGGATGAGGAATGAGAGGAGAGTGACAATTAAGGAATAAGCTTCCACTTCAGATGTTGAGATAGAGAGTTTAGCTAAGAATGTATAAAGAATAATTTATATAATAGATAACATGGAAACCAAACCTAAGTGGGAAAATCAATAAGGTCCCCAAATTAGAAATCCCAACTTTAGGAAAAATTATAATACTGGTAAATCAAGAGAAGTTGTACCCAATCAACAGATTATACCACCTTTCCAGGAAAATTATGCTGAAAGTTCACAATAGCATGAATAATAACGGGACACGCAGATAAATTTGATGGGAGTAAACAATGAATATGCCATTTTTCTTGCCCAGGAAGAACAAGAGTTGTACATGTTATAGCAATTACAATTAAAATCTGGAGAGTCCTTTGACTACAAAAAAAGCTATGAATCTACTATCTACGAAGTTCATAAACACTGTAGCCTTAGAAGCAAAAAGAACACAGGGGTTCCTATTAATAAATCAGTCCACACCCAAACTAAGAAAACAATAGAAGCTCCTGTCACCAAAATTCTACAAATTATCCCTAGAGAAACACAAAATACTTCCACCTCAAAGATTGTAGAAGTCCCATCAACTGCTACTCAAACCTCTCCAGACAAAGAAGTTGAAAACAAGACCGTTGACACACAAACTGAATTACCATATGTTAATAAAGAAGCTAAAACCACACAAACCACATGTTATCACACCTCAATTTTTTAAAATCTCATGCTTGAAAATCAGTCATAATTCTCTTTCAAATTGGTTAGGTTGCAAGATATCATAAAATGATAAATTTTATGGTGTATTTAAGTTTTAAAAACATTGGATAAGGGGTTAGAAATGCTTCCAAGTCACATTGAAGGAGTGTGTTCTGAATAGATACTTTGAAATGATCATAAGTCCAAAATCTGGTAATTTGTCAGAAAACTGTCTAAGTTCGTAGCAAATATAGCACGAAATTAATGAATTTGCTACGGAAACAACTAGTAGTTCAATAGCAAATGAAACTTCCATTTTTCACCATGGATTTATGAAATTGCTAGTCATGGAGGAGTTAAATAAACTAAACAGAGACTGGGAATCGTTCTTGTTCATGAATGGATATGAGCTAGATGTCTTATCTCCAAGAAAAGACTCCAAGCTTAAAACTTCTTCTTCCAAGCAAGAAATGGATGTCAATGCTACTGCAAAATTAGAGGGAAATCAGCATGAATGTTTAAAGGTTACAAATAAAGACTTGGTAGAGAAAACTGATTTAGTCCAAGATACATCGCCACCTCCAGCAACTAGAACTAGAAAGAAAAATAACAAACATGTTATAGATAGAAATATCAAATCTGAAGCCAAGAGATCTAAAGGAAATGCTGAAGAAGATGTTAAAGGTAAAGGTAGACTTGAAGACCTTCTACAAGCTATAAACATTGCAGAAACTCCTATGGTGAAAGCAGCTAAAGTTAAAACATCTAAAGCCAAAGGTAAGGCACTCATAGTCAATAAATTAGACTTCTCTTCAGAAGATTCAGCCTTTCTTTTCAAACCTTGAAAACCTCTCACTAGGTCACAAATATCAGAAACTATTACTATAGGTGATAGTAAACAGAAGGAAGATAAAGGAAAGGGAGAAATGCCACAAGAATATATTGTGATATCACCAATTGAGATAGAGGTTATCAAGGATAAGAAGACAGATAAATATAAAATAAAGTTTCAAAGGAAACCTAAGACAAATTCTTTTAAAAGACAGAGAAAAGACAAAGAAGAAACAATCAAACAGACAAAGGGAAAAGACAAGGTCATAGAGAAAACTAGAAAGGAGATTTTGGAAGAACAATTGAAAGCTCTTAAGGATGAATTGTCTGATACAAAGAAAGAGCTAGAAGGATATAAGAAAGATAGAGATATGATAGATGAGGTAGAGAAGAAAGTAAATGAAAAATTTAATCATTTTGAGACTTCCATTGCAAAAGCCAAAAATCTATTGAAGAGGACACGACCTTTATGCTATTTGAAACTGCTGATAGATAAGGAGGTAACAATTATATTATGATCTTTTTGTCTTATATTATCAACAAATACATGCAGGCATGTTCATATACTTTTCTGAAGTTCAGATCTAAGTTTTATCAAATCTCCAAAGTATTAGGCAATTCTGCAGCAAGTGTGAGGCTTGAAGCCTAGTTTTTGCTGCGGTATTCCTGAAGATTTCTTTTGGTTTTGAGAGGCCTAAAATGATGGAAATGAAAAGTTTTGAAGGATATATCTAGTTTTTTTTTGTCATTAAATATCCTCTAATGGTAAAGAGCAGTAGAAGGGTAGCACATATCATCCTTTTATGTGCGCTACTAAAACAAGCTAATTTCGTAGCTCAAAACAGAGTTTTTGGACAGCAAGTTGAATTTTCATAATAAATGATGAAAAGGGGGAAGAAGGTTAAGCATGTTTAAAGTTGTTCATCATCAGGGTGTCAAAGAGTATCAGGATGTCAAAGAGTATCAGGGTGATAAAGAGTATCATATTTTCCAAGTGGAGATTTTCGGTTAAAGAAATAGTTTGAAAGATACTAGTCTACATGTGCCAGGTCATCAAAATAACTTCTCATAAATGATGGGCAAAGTTATTTCACGAAGGAAGTCATGGTGTTAATATTTTGTTAATGATAAACATGATAAAAATATTGGATTCCTTTCGAGGAATATTTGGATAAATTTTGTTGAATGTAATTATTAGGAGTTTAAGTCCTAGTAGGACTCCTACTCTTATTTCGAAAAGGTGTCAGTCTTAGTCTCTAGAATCTAGTTTATGGTTAGTTTTCAGTGTCAGTTGAAAGTTAAATTGTCTAGCCACTTGGCAGACTTTTTGTAAAGGCTAAGTGCCTATAAATAGTGTAAACTTTGATGTATTGGTGGTTGGAAAATTTTATTAGAACAGTGTACTTTGTAAATGCTTTGGACGTACTGATATATACAAAAGCAGTTTAACTTTTCTAAGGTTGAGATTCTTAGTGTACTTTAGTGAGCTTTATCTTGTATCATATTTTTTACTTCCATAGTTTTAATGCTTATTACTCAGAATTCATGGGAACATGCTCTGACTTCCTTTAAGTGTTAAATTATGGTGAATTGAGTTCTGAGGTCCTATATGTGGTTGGTTTATTTCAATGTTTAATACTTATTACTCAGAATTCATGGTCATTCATGCTCTTACTTCATTTAAGTATTAAGCTTTGATAAATATCTATTAAATACTTTCCTTTTAATATCTTGAGGTATCATTACTTAGAATTCATACACTCATGCTCTGACTTCCTTTGAACTTTAAGATATTGAGACTTTCCTGAATGTTTCACTCTTTCATTGAAGTATATACAAGGCTCAGTTTTATAATATGAGTTATTTTGTTATCTCTATCGCTGTCATTAAATCCATAGCCCAATGGTAGCTAGTATTCATATTTCAGCCAACAAACCTAAAAAATCATAAACCATAGAGGTAGCCATCTATCTGATCCTTAATTCAAAATCATTAACCCTTGACAGAGCCCTCTCAGGCTGAGGAAGCTAAGCCTCAGCTAAAATATTGGCTTGAAATAGTTACACTAAGATTGACTTGATGAGTAGCCTATCAGGTTCCTATTTTGGTGATAACATTTTGGTGCGTCTGTCGGGAGTTTAAAGATATACATCTCCCAAAAAAATCATGAAGTTGAACTCTTGAAGGTAGCAGGAGCTCAGAAATCTGTTTGAGGCTGAAAAACTACCTTAGTGACTCCACACATCAAACAATCAAATTGGAAGGTGACTCCATTGGTAGAAGATCAGTTGCTAGATGAAGTTTCAAGATGAGTTCCATTGCAAGAAAAAATGCCAGGTATGATCCTATGAATTGGTCTCATATCCCTGGTTTTCCAAATCCTATGCCAAAGGTTGAATGGTTATATGATCTTCCAATACTCAAAGATGAAAAGAAATACAATGTTTCTCTTCATTTGGTTAGGTTTCATCTACATGTACATAGTCTTAAGGTTCAGTTCCCTAACGACTGTCTTATGAAGATTTTTATGACCACTCTAGAAGGAAAAGCATGTGTTGAACCCTTAGTTAAACTGAGAGGGGGGGGTGAAGCATTTTAACACATTCATGGACTTTTAAAACAAATTTACACCTTAATTTCATGTTCAACTTAATATGTGAGTAATCTTAGAATGTGAGCAGCAAGTATTTATATAATGTAACAGCAGACTTAATATGAGAGTAGCAAGTATTAAGCAGATGAGATAAACCATATCAACACATAAACATCATGCATAGAGACACCAGATATAAGTGGAAACCCATAAAGGGAGAAAACCACATCTTATTATTGTTGTGATGAAAAGGCAAGCTCTAACTCCCTCTCACCATTGATTTTCTGTAGGCACCAACCTACAGGAGGCTCCTACCTCAATTCTGCAAGCTGCAACTTGCAAGGAAGCTCCAACTCCCATCAATTTTTTGCAGGCACCGAACTACAGGAGGCTCCAACCTCAGTCAGCTACAACTGACATTTTATCAAGCAACAACTTGATGTGGAAGCACCAACTCCCATCTATTTTCTGCAGGCTAAAACCTACAAGAGGCTCCTACCTCAGTTAGCTACAACTGACATCTATCAAGCTACAACTTGATAAGGAAGCTCCAACTTCCTTACTCTTTCAAAAGAAAAACACTTGCTAATTTACCTTGGATATCAGCTCTGTTCTGTACCATCTTCAATATTGTGCATCAGTCTTCATATCTACCTTATATCATTTCTGCATCTTCTCAGATTCAGTATGAGCTCCACCTTCTTCTCTGCTCAGATACTCCTTCTTCTTTGCCTCACTGCTTCATTTCTGCATTCTCTAACTTTTCAAAGCATCTCGTTCTGCTCCTCCTTCTTCTTATCTTCTATGCCTCAATTCCGCATTCTCCAACCTATCTAACCTCTGTATGCATATCAAGGTGATATCATTCATAGAGATTTCCTTATAACTGTTAGCATTCCTCAGGGAATTTGAAATGGACAACCATGCCTCTTTGCCTTTTGCCTTCTCATTTCTTTTACCAGCTCATTCAGAAAATATAAAAATATGTACTACTTTCAATATTACAGTGGGATTTTTGTTTTCCTTAGGAGACTTGCCAATGCATCACAAACAATAAAATCGATTACAACATTTACATTCAAATTTTCAGTTACATAAAAAACATTTCACTCAACCCATTTTCTGGCCTTTGGCTTTGCTGGTTTTTTCTTTTCCGCTGTTGTTAAGAAACTGTTCTGCATACCTCTGTTGTTCACTGCAATTGTGTATCTGCAGCGGTCATGTAACTGTTTTGCATACTCTGTTCACTGTCTTTTTCAGTTTTTCATATTCTCCTGGTTTCTATGCTTGTACACCTGTCAATACCACATTCTCATTCATGTGCATATTCAACTATTCACTGCAATTGTTTGTCTGTTGTATATATATAGCTGCGTTACAATATATATAACTGTTGACTTTAAATCTAGGCAATTCATATAAAACTCCGATTCATTATAATGGTCAACATCTTGGAATATAAACTTCGATTCATTATAAAATATGCGTTTTCCAATGGTTCAAAACCAACACCCAAACTTCACATGTGGAAGCTTTTCATTAATTAGGTCGGTGGTTAAAACCATATAAGAAGACCCCACTCTATAAATTTATTAACGGAAGTCATTTCATTACTTGATTGTCATATAAGTACCTATTGACATTTCATACTTCGGCTTGACCTCCCTTTTGAATCAACGTTCACCTTTTATAAACCAAACCCACATTTATTTATGGCTTTTAATATCTATGTTCCTGGCTGGCAATTTAAATAATAAAAGCCGAAGCTTTAATATCTCAATTCGGAGAATTGAGATATTAATTTAATCCTCTTCTCTTATGTCTATAACCCCATCATATTAATCAATGTTTCAACTGCACCTTATACACCCAATTAGAGTGGTCGGAATCCCAACACTAAGTCTTCAGATGCGGAAGCCATGCAATAAATCCCTCACATTCTATGCGGAAGAAAACCTTATTATAAAATTATACTTTACAGTTAACCCCAAGGCTTATCGTGCTATCGTTTAATTGAAAATTTGAACATGGTTAATTAGATACCAAGGCATATACATATCCATCCGACCTTAATAAAGGACCAACACCAACCCATAATATTAACGCTCTATATTGTAATTGAACCATGCACCATATATTAAACCAAAACTTCGCAACCATATTAAAATTTATTTAAACATGGTTGATAACCAAAAAATTATGCGATAAATCGACTGGGCCCCAGTGTTAATGCACCCTTCGCATCCAACAGTTTTTGGCTTGTCGTTTCAGCTCTGATGATCCAATGCACCCAAACACATATCTTGTGATTTAAATGCACGAGCGATCATTCACAAAAATTGCGCGATGGAAATGATATTACAAAACCACTCTCCTCCACGTGTCAACCAACTACATATATCGCATTTGAAATTTAAATACAACCTACCACTTGTGAGCTTGCGCGAAAACCACTAGTTTCTACCTCCAACCCACTGTCACTATTTGATCTCCTCGTGGTTCCGATTGTTCTTGGATCAAGGTTCCAGTTGCGCACTATCAACACTTCATTTCGTTTGTGTTGTGACTTTTTTTCATTCGATTCGGGGCCCTGCAAGGTTAAAACACTCTGACGCATATTTATAAGGCTCCATTGTAGAACCTTTCCATCGCTTCTGTAATTGCGAATTAGGGATTAAAAGTCCCCCAATTTCCACCTCGACGCTTCTAACCCAAACCACAATGTTGATAGTATGACTTCGAGTCTTCTATCGAGTTCAGAGTCTCAGAGCCCTATTATAGAGGTTATTCCTAGGCACGGTAGGTGTCCTCTGTCTATTTTGAAATTGGCCACACATGCCCAAATTCACTTTACTTGACTGCAGTTGCCCTTTGCCTATCAAAGGCGTGCAACAATGCCATTATCCCAATCATGTGCAGGGTTACTATCTAATCTTTTTACACAGAGGCGCTTGAAATGCATTGTCATATATTTACTTCTTGAAGCGAATCAATAGGACGAATTTAATTATTAATGCAGGGTTCTTATCCCACCGGTTTTCACACACCCTCATCACAGAATATATATATGCAGGGTCTTAATAAAATTTACAGAGTCTACTCCTACCCAGCACATGAAGAATCAAGGCCTTCTTCACATAGTTATTTAATCGAGGATTACATATATGATTCACACAGATCCGCTATTTCAATAATGGACATAGGATTTCATCATACACATAATTCAGAATAAGTCCCCTTATAGATAAATATGAAATCAAATACAGAACATTTCTTGATTCTAGCCAGATCTTCTTTTCGATGGCCCTCTCGATTACCTACTGTGTTTCTAGCTCTCTCTGCTTCTTTGCTAACTCTGCTGCTCTCTTTTGCTTCCTCTGCTACCTCTCTCCTTCTTTTGTTGCCTCTGCTACTTCTTTGCTGCCTCTACCTTTCTGCTATTTTGCTTCTCTCTTTGCCTTGTTGCTGTTTCAGGTGCTCCTACTTTGCCATCTCCTTTTCCATCAATGACAACATTTCCAATAGTCCCCCCCGTTGGAATTGATGGGAACATATCCTCTTCTCCTTGTTTTTCTTTGTTTTCCTCCCCCTTTGACATCAATGGAAAAGGGTTGCACATTTCCTAGTGTAATTTCTATCTCTTCATTTCCTCTTTCTAAGATGTGTTTAGGCCCTCTTCTTCTGACTTTGTACCCTGGTGCTCCAAACTGGTGTTGAGAGAACACTTTTGAGACTTATTGAACTTGTATATACACAGTATGTTGATACAATCTAAAGCATAGACTCCTTGCACTTGTTTGGAGTGTAGGTGATGATAGAAAAATTCTATATAATCAGACTTATATAATCTGAGATGCTTTCTTGGACAAAAAAAATAAAATACTGAGAATGCTTCAAAATATACTTCTCTCTAGTATGATTTTCATCAGAAATCTATATCTGTTGAGGAAGTTGTAGGCCCATAACCCTTGTAGTTGAAATATGTCTTCTGCTACAATAATCATCTGCAATACCACACCTGTTCAATTATGATGATGATGCCAATATATCTTTTTATAGCTGAGGTTCACCTTTCCTGCATGTTGGTGGTGATATGAGCTAGGATGTTGATAGTGATATTACAGTTAATAGTTGAAAGGTCCTTGTTACTGATGTGATCAATGAATTAAGCCAGAGTTTACAACTTATTGTGAGATTACATGATATCTTCCAATCTAAGAGACCAAATGACTTTACTGCTTGCACACTACACTTTCAAAAACAAACCCTTGAGGCTAGATACATTCAATGAATTAGTCAAACTCACTTATCAATCATGCAATTTTCTTCATGACATAAGGAGGTATGTATGTCAATGATCAATCTCTCTTTACTGATTAACTAGTCCTTCATACTTCAGATGTTTTAACTGCTCTATCATGACGATCTTCAACACAACTTAAAGTTGTTTGATTGAAATCTCAACAAACAGACTTCACCCAGATTTATGAATGATCTTAAGAAAGATGCCTTGAAGATATACATGTACTAACTTTAGAAAGGCATGCAATTAAATATAGAAATAGATACTGCTTCAATGTTTAATATAATGCTTCAAATTTAAACAGAGTACTGATCCTTTAGCTCTGTTATTGACCTTTTCATGCTGAATGCAGATAACTCTGGGAATTTTACCTTGATGCACTTTTTCCATAATCCTTTGATCCTGAGGACCTCTACCATACTGCTGTTGCTCCATGATAACACTTGATATTTTGTTGATAGGCATGCTGCTTGTACCTAAATACCAATTGATACTACTTTGATAAACCATCCAGAGATTTCACTTTAGCTTGCACATTAGCCCATAATTAAGACACCCTTCATGAATTCTACTATTGAGATTTCCACTGTTCACATCAACAGTCATCAATATACTGAATCTGATCTTGGAATTATTGACCTTTTTCTTAGTCTGTCATTCTAGTTTAAAAGAATGTCACTGCATTTTCTTTTCTATGACTTCTCCAGAATCATTTTTGCTTTAAGTACAATTCAATTGTTCTAACATAGTGATCTAAGGGAAGACATCTTAAATTTCTTTACTAGGAATATTCATGGGCAGATCACTCAGAGATTTATCACTCAATTAACTGCACTCCTCCAATGGGACTTTTCATAGATGAATGATGTAATGATATAATGATGATAGGCACTTTTCTTATTCCTCCTTCTTAATGTGGTTCACTTGTTCATTCTGGTTGTATGATGCATAATGTGATCATCACTTATGTACCAGTGTCTTCTTAGCTTACATGCTCATGGCTGATGATCTCTCCACTACCATGGTTTCTTGCTGCCTTTTCTTCTTCCATCACTCTGTCAGCTATTGAATGCTTCAGATCATCTTCTTCCTCAATAGTTCTCTGTTATAGGAATTTCCTTTCCCTTCCTGATCTCATAGTTGTTCTCATTTCATGGAGCTCTTCTTAGACTAATTTCATGGGGACTGTTTATGGGCTGCTCCCCCCCTGGGATGTTGCTTCATATCTATCACTGGATGGATTTTTTCTTTGCTTCCTAGAGTAGCTCCCCCTAAGACTATGATATATTCATTATGTTATTGAGATAATAGGCTCCCCCTTTCTCTTTTCCTTCCATACTTTATTGGGTTTCATCATAATGTCTGCACTTCTCTTAGATTCATAGTTTTGTTTTATTTTCTTTGATTCCATCATCTGTCTAGAGTTCTTTAATGTATATGGCATATTACAGTCTTTTTCTTTGTGACCAAGCTTGAGGCATACATAACATCTTACTTTTCCAGGTATGTTTGAGCTGATGTATAATATTTCATTCCCCTTTTTGAACATAATTTACAATCAACATATTTATGTCCAAAATTATTGCATGCATAACAGTAGCCATGGAAATGATTTGTGTACTTGGGGAAATATTGTCTTTTCCATTTTTTTTCTTAAGGTATTCTTCTCATTTGTTGCATCTTTTGTTGGTTGAATTTGTTAGGCCTTGTCTTACATTGTGCTTCAATGTGTCCTAGTTTATGACAAGAAAAACATGTGTTATTTTTCATAGGAGGAAAGAAACTCCTTTGACATCTTCCAAATCTATTTACTTCATAATCAAGAGTGTATGAGCCTTTTTCAGCTGACTATTTCATCCTTCAATTAACTGTCCTTTCATGTTGCTGCTTGTTTTTGTTTGTTTCTTCACAAATCCTGTTCTTGCTGGCTTCTGCTCCTACAGGAATCTTCTGAGCTGCTTCATTTTCCTTTACAGCTTTTACAAAGATGACATTTCTATTATCTTCAACCGTGGACATGCTGGTTTCTCCTTCATATCCTATCCCAAACTTTATGAGAGGTGACCTTTGTGCATTTAGAATCTTGTCCAACTGTTCAAAGCTTTTCATTTGAGGAGTATTCATTAATAATTCTCTTTGGGATTTTTCTAATTTCTTCCTTAGGCTCACTACTTCTTCTTCTAATCTCTCACATTCCAGACTTTTCTCTCTCATTTGTTCCAACATAGTGTCTTCTACTTTCTTTACTTCTTCAAGCTGTGTCTTCAGGCCAATAATTTCTTTATTATCTTCATATTCTTCCTCATCACATATTTTCACCAATGTCTTTAGGTCTTTGTTTTCATTCTTCAATCTTTCTATTTCAATCAAAGCAGTGTCAAGTTTGGCTTTTTCTTCAACTGTAATTTCTTCATGGTTCTTATCTCCATTCACACTAGGAGGTACCTCATTTGATTGAACATTTTCTTGTTGACATGAATTTTTCTTCTTCTTAATTCTCTTCTCCTTCTTGACAATGCAGTCCTTAGTGTCTACTCCATGCATGAAATGCAATCTATCCCAGATTTCTTTTGCAGAGGATAAATCCATTATTAACTCAAGATCCTTGTTATGTAGGCTATTGTATATCACACATTTTGCCTTGGCATTCCTATGTTGTTCTTGCACCGAGGGAGAGTCTGTGCAGTAACCATCACATACGAGTTTCCATACCTCAGGTGCATTAGCCATTAACTCTGTTTTAACCTTATCTCTCTATTCAAGAAAGTTTGTTTTACTTAACATAGGAACATTTTGATAGTCCATGACTCAACCAGATCTCCTTCAAGCTATTAGGCTTATGCCAAAGGAACCTTCTTTGATACCAATTTTTGAACCCTTAGTTAAACTGAGAGGGGGGGAGTGAATCATTTTAACACATTCATGGACTTTTAAAACTTATTTAAACCTTTATTTCATGTTCAAATTAATATGTGAGTAATCTTAGAATGTGAGCAGCAAGTATTTATATAATGTAACAAAAGACTGAATATGAGAGCAACAAGTATTAAGCAGAGGAGATAAACCATATCAACACATAAAAATCATGCATAGAGACACCAGATATAAGTGGAAACCCATAAAGGGAGAAAACCACATCTTATTATTGTTGTGATGCAAAGGCAAGCTCCAACTCCCTCTCACCATTGATTTTCTGTAGGCACCAACCTATAGGAGGCTCCTACCTCAATTCTGCAAGCTGCAACTTCTAAGGAAGCTCCAACTCCCATCAATTTTCTACAGGAACCGACCTACAGGAGGCTCCAACCTCAGTCAGCTACAACTGACATTTTATCAAGCTACAACTTGATGTGGAAGCACCAACTCCCATCTATTTTCTGCAAGCTACAACCTACAAGAGGCTCCTACCTCAGTCAGCTACAACTGACATCTATCAAGCTACAACTTGATAGGGAAGCTTCAACTTCCTTACTCTTTCAAAAGAAAAACACTTGCTTATTTACCTTGGATATCAGCTCTATTTTGTACCATCTTCACTGTTGCGCATTAGTCTTCATATCTGCCTTATATCATTTCTACATCTTCTCAGATTCACTATCAGCTCCTCCTTATTCTCTGCTCATCTCCTCCTTATTCTCTACCTCACTGCTTCATTTCTGCATTCTCTAACTTTTCACAGCATCTCGTTCTGCTCCTCCTTCTTCTTATCTTCTCTGCCTCAATTCCGAATTCTCCAACCTATCTAACCTCTGTATGCATATGAAGGTGATATCAGTTATAGAGATTTCCTTATGACTGTTAGCATTCCTCAGGGAATTTGAAATGGACAACCATGCATCTTTGCCTTCTGCCTTGTCATTTCTTTTACCAGCTCATTTAGAAAAATATAACGATATGTACTACTTTCAATATTACAGTGGGATTTTGGTTTTCCTGAGGAGACTTTCCAATGCATCACAAACAATAAAATCAATTACAACATTTACATTCACATTTTCAGTTACATAAAAACAATTTCACTCAGCCCATTTTCTAGCCTTTGGCTTTGCTGGTTTTGTCTTTTCTACTGCTGTTAAGAAACTGTTCTGCATACCTCTGCTATTCATTGCAATTGTGTATCTGCAGCTGTCATGCAACTGTTCTACATACTTTTTGCACTGTCTTTTTCAGTTCTGCATATTCTCCTGCTTTCTGTGCTTATACACCTATCAAGACCACATTCTCATTCCTGTGCATATTCACCTGTTCACTGCAATTATTTGTCTGTTGTATATATATAGCTGCGTTACAATATATATAACTGCTGACTTTAAATATAGGCAATTCATATAAAACTCTGATTCATTATAATGGTCCACATCTTGGAATATAAAATTCGATTCATTATAATATATGTGTTTTCCAATGGTTCAAAACCAACACCAAAACTTCACATGTGGAAGCTTTTCATTAATTAGGCCGGTGGTTAAAACCATATAAGAAGACCCCACTCTATAACTTTATGAACGGAAGTCATTTCATTACTTTATTGTCATATAAGTACCTATTGACATTTCATACTTCGGCTTGACCTCCCTTTCAAATCAACGTTCACCTTTTATAAACCAAACCCACATTTATTTATGGCTTTTAATATCTATGTTCTTGGCTGGCAATTTAAATAATAAAAGCTGAAGCTTTAATATCTCAATTCAGAGAATTGAGATATTAATTTAATCCTCTTCTCTTATGTCTATAACCCCATCATATTAATCAACGTTTCAACTGCGCCTTATACACCCAATTAGAGTGGTCAGAATCCAAACACTAAGTCTTCATATGCAGAAGCCATGCAATAAAGTCCTCACATTCTATGCAGAAGAAAACCTTATTATAAACCCAGACTTTACAGTTAACCCCAAGGATTATTGTGCTATCATTTAATTGAAAATTTGAACTTGGTTAATTAGATACCAAGGCATATAAATATCCATTTGAACTTAATAAAGGACCAACACCATCCCATACTATTAACGTTCTATATTGTAATTGAACCATGCACCATATACTAAACCAGAAATTCGCAACCATATTAAAATTTATTTAAACATGGTTGATAACCAAAAAATTATGCGATAAATCGACTAGGCCCCAACATTAATGCACCCTTCGCATCCAACAGTTGTTGGCTTGTCGCTTCATCTCTGATGATCCAACGCACCCAAACGCATATCGCATGACTTAAATGCACGAGCGATAATTCACAAAAATTGCGCGATGGAAATGGTATTACAAAACCACTCTCCTCCACATGTCAGCCAACTACATATATCACGTTCGAAATTCAAATATAGCTTACCACTTGTGAGCTTGCACGAAAACCACTGGTTTCTACCTCCAACCCACTGTCACTGTTTGCTCTCCTCATGGTTCCGATTCCTACTGGATCAAGGTTCCGGTTACGCACTATCAACACTTCATTTTGTTTTTGTTGTGACTTTGTTTCGTTTGATTCAGGGCCCTGCAAGGTTAAAACACTCTGACACATATTTATAAGGCTACATTGTAGAACCTTGCCATCGCTTCCGTAATTGCAAATCAGGGATTAAACGTCCCCCAATTTCCACCTCGACGCTTCTAACCCAAACCACAACGTCGATAGTATGACTTCGAGTCTTCTATCGAGTTCAGAGTCTCAGAGCCCTGTTATAGAGGTTCTTCCCAGGCACGGTAGGGTCCCTCTGTCTATTTTGAAACTGGCCACACATGCCCAAATTCACTTTACTTGACCGCAGTTTCCCTTTGCCTATCAAAGGCGTGCAACAACGCCATTATCTGAATCATGTGCAGGGTTACTATCTAATCTTTTTACACAGAGGTGCTTGAACTACATTGTCATATAATTACTTCTTGAATCGAATCAACAGGCTGACATTAATTCTTAATGCAGGGTTCTTATCCCACTGCTTTTCGCATGCCCTCATCACAAAATATATATACGTAGGCTCTTAATACAATTTACAGAGTCTACTCCTACCCAGCTCATGAAGAATCAAGACCTTCTTCACACAATTATTTAATCGAGGAGTACATATATGATTCACACAGATCTGCTATTTCAATACTGGACACAGGATTTCATCATACACATAATTCAGAATAAGTCCCCTTATAGATAAATATGAAATCAAATATAGAACATTTCTTGATTCTAGCCAGATATTCTTTTAGATGGCCCTCTCGACTACCTACTGTGTTTCTAGCTCTCTCTGCTTCTTTGGTAACTCTGCTGCTCTTTTTTGCTGCCTTTGCTACCTCTCTTCTTCTTTTGCTGCCTCTGCTACCTTTTTGCTGCCTCTTCCTTTCTGCTATTTTGCTTCTCTCTTTGCCTTGTTGTTGTTTCAGGTGCTCCTCCTTTGCCATCTCCTTTGCCATCAATGACAACATTTCCAACAGCATGGTCTTGGTATAAAGGTTTAGCAAATGGTTCATTATATTCTCTTGCTAATTTTCATGATGAATTCTATGAGATGTATAAAGAGTGTCATCCCTCCTTATTGCTGGTCAAAGATTGCTGTAAAAATTCTATGAGTTTTATTCAGTATTTGGAGGTTTGTTATGATGATGATGAATTTATGGATGAATTTTTTTTTGAGGCTCTTCATAACAATAAATTTCAAGACCTAGAAAGGATAACATCCCATAACATCCAACATGGAAATCAGCAGGAGTTTACTTATGAAAACCTTGTTATATCCTCAGAGATTGATGTAAAAATGCAGCAGACTTGCAAGTATTTTGATCATAAAGAAGATGAAAATCATAGTAAACAACAAGGAGAAATACTAGAAGAATATTTTTATAACCCTCGGGAAGAGAAAAAGGTTGATTATTTATGTCATACTTTGCAGCAGCCTACTTCAAAGAATGATCATAAGAATGAGGAAAATTACATTGTCTGTGGGAATCATACAGAAAGGCAGTTGGATAGCTTATCAAATAAATTTTGTGTGGCTAAAAATCATTTGTTAGAAGTTACAAGATGTTATGAGGATCATCAAGCTGATCATGTTTTCTGGGATCCTATAGCTAAATACATGGAAGAGTTCTACCCTCCAGTGTTTGAGTTTTATTTTTACTATGAAGATCAGTTACAATTTCAGTGGCATTGGTCATTACAATATCATAGTTGCTTTAAAGTCCACGACAGTCAAAAAACTCAAATATCAGATAAAACAGATAATTGGCTTTATTGGAAATTTCACATTGATTGAGCTGAAAGAAATTTGCAATTGATAGTTTAGGTAGGTAGGAATATGAAAATAAGCTCAAGGTTGAATGAGCATTTTTAGTAGGTACAATTTGAAGTAGATTGGGCAGAATTTCAGAGTTTTTATTTTAAAGGAATGGATTGCAGCACTGGAGCTACTAGTTCTTAGTATACCACAGGGGGCATACTATCCCTAATGGAGCCACTATTATCACACCTAAAATTTTGAAAATCTCATGCTTGAAAATTAGTCATAATTCTATTTCAAATTGGTTAGGTTGCAAGATATCATAAAATGATAAATTTTATGGAGTATTTAATTTTTTAAAACTTTGGATAAGGGGTTAGAAATGATTCCAAGTCACATCGAAGGAGTGTGTTTTGAATAGATACTTTGAAATGATCATAAGTCCAAATTTTGGTCATTTGTTAGAAAACTGTTTGATTCTGTAGCAAATATAGCACGAAATTAACGAATTTGCTATGGAAACACCTAGTAGTTCTGTAGCGAAACTGACATCTGTCAAATGAAACGTGCTATGAAAACTCTGCAATATTTTAATGGTTTAAAGAGTAATGATGAATGGTTAGTGCTTGAGAATTTCAAGGACCTGCTGCTACAATAAATCCATCATTTGAAAGTTATGCACTTTCTCATATCAGTCATCATTTGTCTTATGTCTTCTCATTCTGCTTTCGAAAGCTTATCTCTCATCTCTTTCACTTTTTTTTTCCACGTTCATCATTTGCTACCAAAGCAGCTCTCTGTCAATAAGCTCCCCGGTAGAAACCCTGGTTGTTATATCATTTTCTTCCCATTTTAACTACTCTCTATCATCAAGGGTATTCTCCCAAACATGTGTTAAGTTATAAGGAAGGCCACTGTTGCATAGCATAGGAAATGGCTACACCAAAGAAGGTTTATAAAGGAGATTTTCCATTCATATATGAACCTACAACTCCAGATTTAGTCTTGGAGGATCAATATTTCACAGAGTTATTTACAAAGGCAGGGTGCATTGAATTCTTTCAGGAATTGCAAGGGCATCATCAAAAGGTATCACAAGACTTCGTGGCTAATTTCATAGGTACATTTACAAAGGTAGGTTGTCTTCATATTCCAATTTCACCTGATAGTATCTCTAAAGCAACATGGATCCCGAGAACTAGAGAGGAATGGTTTAAAGCTACCAAGTTTGATTTGAAAATTTGTGATGACTACTTAAAGCTAGAGTATGTAGGGATTAAAATGACTGAAGGAATTTATAGAACCTGTCTTAAAGATGAATTTTCCAAGCTATTAACAGTCATACAAAAATATTTTACATGTGAAGGTCGTTTTCAGAAAATTTATATGTATCATGTCAAATTATTGCTTGAATTCACAGGGAAGAAGTTGATATACATTCCATTATATCTCTCTAGATGTCTAGGAAAAATGGCAGGAAAGGTACAAGGAGAACCTGAAAAGAATGAAAAATCCATTTTTTCACCATGGATTGATGAAATTTCTAGTCTTGGAGGAGTTAAATAAACAAAACAGAGACTCGGCGTCATTCCTGTTCATGAATGGATATGAGATAGATGTCTTATCTCCAAGAAAAGCCTCCAAGATTAAAACTTCTTCTTCCAAGCAAGAAATGGATGTCAATGCTACTGCAGAATTAGAGGGAAATCAGCATGAAGGTTTAAAGGTTATAGATAAAGCCTTGGTAGAGAAAACTGATTTAGTCCAAGATACATCATCACCTCCAGCAACTAGAACTAGAAATTAAACTAACAAACATGTTACAGATAGCAAGATCAAATCTGAAGCCAAGAGATCTAAAGGAAATGCTGAAGAAGATGTTAAAGGTAAAGGAAAACTTGAAGACCTTCTATAGGCTATAGACATTGCAAAAACTCCTGTGGTGAAAGCAGCTAAAGTTAAAACATCTAAAGCCAAAGGTAAGGGACTCATAGTCAAGAAATTAGACTTCTCTTCAGAAGATTCAGCCTTTCTTTTCAAACCTCGAAAACCTCTCACTAGGTCAAGAATATATGAAACTATTACTATAGCTGATAGTAAACAGAAGGAAGATAAAGGAAAGGGAGAAATGGCACAAGAGGTTATTGTGATATCACAAAGTGAGACAGAGATTATCAAGGATAAGAAGACAGATAAATCTAAAAGAAAATTTCAAAGGAAACCTGAGACAAATTCTTTTAAAATACAGAGCAAAGACAAAGAAGAAACAATCAAACAGACAAAGGGAAAAGACAAGGTCATAGAGAAAAATGAAAAGGAGATTTTGGAAGAAAAATTGAAAGTTGTTAAGGATGAATTTTCTGAGACAAAGAAAGAGCTATAAGGATATAAGAAATATAGAGAGATCATAGATGAGGTAGAGAAGAAAGTAAATGAACAAGTTACTCATTTTGAGACTTCTGTTGCAAAATCCAAAAATCTATTGAAGAGGACACGTCCTTTACACATAATAGTTTCACATACAAGAAAGAGGAACTTATGTTTACAAGCAGAGAGAAGAAGCCTTCAAAGACAAGTGAAAGAGCTAAAAGAAGAGATGGAGTTGATGAAGACAGAATCAAAGAAAGGAGACTTGGAAAGAGGAATCATGAACAATGCTATTTGAAACTGTTGATAGATAGGGAGGTAACAATTAGATTATGATATTTTTGTCTTATATTATAAATATAATACATGTAGGCATGTTCATATACTTTTATGAATTTCAGATCTAAGTTTTTTCAAATCTCCAAAGTATTAGACAATTCCGCAGCAAGTGTCAAGCTTGAAGCCTAGTTTTTGCTGTAGAATTTCTGAAGATTTCTTTTTGGTTTTGAGAGACCTAAAGTGAGGGAAATGAAAAGTTTTGAAAGATATATCTAGTTTTTTTTATCATAAATATCCCATAATGGTAAAGAGCAGTAGAAGGGTATCACATATCATCCTTTTATGTGCGCTACTAAAACAAGCTAATTTCGTAGCTCAAAACGGAGTTTTTGGATAGCAAGTTAAATTTATATTATAAATGATGAAAAGGGGGAATAAGTTTAAGCATGTTTAAAGTTGTTCATCATCAGGGTGTCAAAGAGTATTAGGATGTCAAAGAGTATCAGGGTGATAAAGAGTATCAGATTTTCCAAGTGGAGATTTTCAGTTAAAGAAATAGTTTGAAAGATACTAGTCTATTGAGCCAAGTCATCAAACTAACTTCTCCTAAATGATGGGAAAAGTTATTTCACGAACGCAGTCATGGTGTTAATATTTTGTTAATGATCAGCATGATAAAAATATTGGATTCCTTTCGAGGAAGATTTGGATAAATTTTTTTGAATGTAATAATTAGGATTTTAAGTCCTAGTAGGACTACTACTCTTATTTCTAAAAGGTATCAGTCTTAGTCTCTAGAATCTAGTTTATGGTTAGTTTTAAGTGTCAGTTCAAAGTTAAATAGTCTAGCCACTTTTCAGACTTTTTGTAAAGGCTAAATGCCTATAAATAGTGTAAACTTCGATGTATTGGGGGTTGGAAAATGTTATCAGAACATTGTACTTTATAAATGCTTTGGATGTACTGATATATACAGAAGCAGTTTAACTTTTCTAAGGTTGAGATTCTTAGTGTACTTTAGTGAGCTTTATCTTCTATCATATGTTTTACTTCCATAGTTTTAATGCTTATTACTCAGAATGCATGGGAACATGCTCTGACTTCCTTTAACTGTTAAATTATGGTGAATTGAGTTCTTAGGTCCTATCTGTGGATGGTTTCTTTCAATGTTTAATACTTATTACTCAGAATTCATGGTCATTCATGCTCTAACTTCCTTTAAGTATTAAGCTTTGATAAATATCTGTTAAATAATTTCCTTTTAATATCTTGAGGTATCATTACTCAGAATTCATACACTCATGCTTTGACTTCCTTTGAACTTTAAGATATTGAGACTTTCCTTAATGTTTCACTCTTTCATTGAAGTATATACAAGCCTCTGTTTTATAAGAAGACTTATTTTGTTATCTTTATCCCTGTCACTGACTCCATAGCCCAATGGTAGCTAGTCTTCATCTTTCAACCAACAAACCTACAAAATCATAAACCATAGAGTTAGCCATCTATCTGATCCTTAATTAAAACTCATTAACCCTTGAGAGAGCCCTCTCAGGCTGAGGAGGCTAAGCCACAACTAAAATATTGGTTTGAAATAGTTACATTGATATTGACTTGATGAGTAGCCTATCAGGGTCCTATTTTGGTGATAAAATTTTGGCGCGTCAGTCGGGAGTCTGAAGATATACATCTCCTGAAAAATCATGAAGTTGAACTCTTGAAGGTAGCAGGAGCTCAAAAATCTGTTCGAGGCTACAAAACTACCTTGGCAACTCCACACATCAAATAATCAAATTGGAAGGTGACTCCACTAGTATAAGTTCAGTTGCTAGATGAAGTTTCAAGATGAGTTCCATTGCAAGAAAAAATGCCATGTATGCTCCTATGAATTGGTCTCATATCCCTGGTTTTCCAAATCCTATGCCAAAGTTTTAATGGTTATATGATCCTCCAATATTCAAAGATGAAAAGAAATACAATGTTGCTCTTCATTTGGTTAGGTTATATCTACATGTACATAGTCTTAAGGTTTAGTTCCCTGAAGACTGTCTTATGAAGATTTTTATTACCACTCTAGAAGGAAAAGCATCATATTGCTATAATGGTTTAGCAAATGGTTCATTATATTCTCTTGCTAATTTTCATGATGAATTATATGAGATGTATAAAGAGTACCATCCCTCCTTATTGCTGGTCAAAGATTGTTGTAAACATTCTGTGATTTTTATTCAGTATTTGGAGGATTGTTATGATGATGATGAATTTATGGATGGAGAAATTTTTGAGGCTCTTCATAACAATACATTTCAACACCTAGAAGAAATGATAACATCCCTTGACATCCAACATGGAAATCAGCAGGAGTTTACTTATGAAAACCTTGTTACATCCTCAGAGATTGATGTAAAAATGCAGCAGACTTGCAAGTCTTTTGATCATAAAGAAGATGAAAATCATTGTAAACGACAAGGAGAAATACTATAAGACTGCTTTTATAACCCTCAGGCAGAGAAAAAGGTTGATTATTTATGTCATACTTTGCAGCAACCTACTTCAAATAATGATCATAATAATGAGGAAAATTACATTGTCTATGGGAATCATTCAGAAAGGTAGTTGGATAGCTTACCAAATCAATTTTTTCTGGCTAAAAATCAGTTGTTAGAAGTTATAGGATGTTATGAGGATCATCAAGCTGATCATGTTTTCTGGGCTCCTATAGCTAAATACATGGAAGAGTTCTACCCTCCAGTGTTTCAATTTTATTTTTACTATGAATATCGGTTACAATTTCAGCGGCATTGGTCATCACAATATCATAGTTGCTTTGAAGTCCAATACAGTCAAAAAACTCAAATATAAGATAAAACAGATAATTGGCTATATTGGAAATTTCACATTGATGGAGCAGAAAGAAATTTGCAGTTGATTGTGTAGGTAGGTAGGAATATGCAAATAAGCTCAAGGTTGAATGAGCATTTTTAGTAGGTACAATTTGAAGCAGATTGGGCAGAATTTCAAAGTTTTTATTTTAAAGGAATGGATTGAAGAACTGGAGCTACCAGTTCTTAGTATACCACAGGGGGCATACTATCCCTAATGGAGCCACTGTTATCACACCTCAAATTTTTAAAATCTCATGCTTGAAAATCAGTCATAATTCTCTTTCAAATTGGTTAGGTTGCAAGATATCATAAAATGATAAGTTTTATGGTGTATTTAAGTTTTTAAACCTTTTGATAAGCGGTTAGAAATGATTCCAAGTCACATCAAAGGAGTGTGTTCTGAATAGATACATTGAAATGATCATAAGTCCAAAATCTGGTCATTTTTCAGAAAACTATCTGAGTCTGCAACAAATATAGCACAAAATTAACGAATTTGCTATGGAAACACCTAGTAGTTTTGTAGCGAAATTGACATCTGTCAAATGAAATGTGCTACAAAAACTCTGCTAGATTTTAATGGTTTAAAGAGTAATGATGAATGCTTAAGTTTTGATAATTTCAAGGACCTATTGGTAGACTAAATCCATCATTTAAAATTTATGCACTTTCTCATATCAGTCATCATTTGTCTTATGTCTTCTCATTGTGCTTTTGAAAGCTTATCTCTCATCTCTTTCGCTTTGTTTTTTTGCGCTCATCATTTGCTACCAAAGCAGCTCTCTATTAATAAGTTCCCCAATAGAAACCCTGGTTTTTATATCATTTTATTTCCATTTTAACTGGTCTCTTTCATCAAGGGTATTCTCCCAAACAGGTGTTAAGTTATAAGGAAGGCCACCGTTGCATAACATAGGAAATGGCTACACCAAAGAAGGTTTATAAAGGAGATTTTCCATTCAGATATGAACCTACAACTCTGGATTTAGTCTTTGAGGATCAATATTTCACAGAGTTATTTACAAATGTAGGGTGCAATAAATTCTTTCAGAAATTGCAAGGGCATCATCAACAGGTATCACGAGACTTCATGGATAGTTTTAGAGGTACATTTACAAAGGTAGGTTGTCTTCATATTCTAATTTCACCTGATAGTATCTCTAAAGCAATAGGGATCCCGAGAACTAGAGAGGAATGGTTTAAAGCTACCAAGTTTGATTTGAAAATTTGTGATGACTACTTAAAGCCAGAGCATGTAGGGATTAAAATGGCTGAAGGAATTCTTAGAACCTATCTTAAAGATGAATTTTCCAAGTTTTTAACAGTAATACAAAAATATTTTACATGTGAAGGTCGTTTTCAAACAATTTATCTGTATAATTTCGAATTATTGCTTCACTTCATAGGGAAGAAGTTGATAGATATTCCATTCTATCTCTTTATAAGTCTTGGGAATGGAAGGAAAGGTACAAGGAAAACCTGAAAGGAATGAAAGCTCCAATTTTCACCATGGATTGATGAAATTTATAGTCCTGGAGGAGTTAAATAAACTAAACAGAGACTCTGTGTCGTTCCTGTTCATGAATGGATATGATCTAGATGTATTATCTCCAAGAAAATCCTCCAAGCTTAAAACTTCTTCTTCCAAGCAAGAAATGGATGTCAATGCTACTACAGAATTAGAGGGAAATCAACATGAAGGTTTCAAGGTTACAGATAAAGACTTGGTAGAGAAAACTGATTTAGTCCAAGATACATCATCACCTCCAGCAACTAGAACTAGAAATAAAACTAACAAACATGTTACAGACAGCAAGATCAAATATGAAGCCAAGAGATCTAAAGGAAATGCTGAAGAAGATGTTAAAGGTAAAGGTAGACTTGAAGACCTTCTACAGGCTATAGACATTGCAGAAACTCCTGTGGTGAAAGCAGCTAAAGTTAAAACATCTAAAGCCAAAGGTAAGGGACTCATAGTCAAGAAATTAGACTTCTCTTTAGAAGATTCAACCTTTCTTTTCAAACCCCGAAAACCTCTCACTAGGTCAAAAATATCATAAACTATTACTATAGGTGATAGTAAACAGAAGGAAGATAAAGGAAAGGGAGAAATGGCACAAGAATTTATTGTGATATCACAAAGTGAGACAGAGATTATCAAGGATAAGAAGACAAATAAATCTAAAAGAAAGTTTCAAAGGAAACCTGAGAAAAATTCTTCTAAAAGACAGACCAAAGATAAAGAAGAAATAATCAAACAGACAAAGGGAAAAGACAAGGTCATAGAGAAAACTGAAAAGGAGATTTTGGAAGAACAATTGAAAGCTGTTAAGGATGAACTGTCTATGACAAAGAAAGAGCTAGAAGGATATAAGAAATATACAGAGATGATATATGAGGTAGAGAAGAAAGTAAATGAACAAGTTACTCATTTTGAGACTTCCGTTGCAAAAGCCAAAAATATGTTGAAGAGGACACAACATTTACGCATAATAGTGTCACATACAAGAAAGAGGAACCTATGTTTACAAGCAGAGAGAACAAGAATTCAAAGACAAGTGAAAGAGCTAAAAGAAGAGATGGAGTTGATGAAGACAGAATCAAAGAAAGGAGACTTGGAAAGAGGAATCATGAAAAAAGCTATTTGAAACTGTTGATAGATAAGGAGGTAACAATTAGATTATAATATTTATGTTACATGAAGGCATGTTCATATACTTTTCAAAAGTTCAAATCTAAGTTTTTTCAAATCTCCAAAGTATTAGGCAATTTCACAGCAAGTGTCACGCTTGAAGCCCAGTTTTTGTTGCGGAATTTCTGAAGATTTCTTTCTCATTTTGAGAGACCTAAACTGAAGGAAATGAAAAGTTCTGAAGGATATATCTAGTTGTCTTTGATCATTAAATATCCTCTAATGGTAAAGAGCAGCATAAGGGTACCAAATATCATCCTTTTATGTGCGCTACTAAAACAAGCTAATTTCGTAGCTCAAAATAGAGTTTTTGGACATCAAGTTGAATTTTCATGATAAATGATGTAAATGGGGAAGAAGGTTAAGCATGTTTAAATTTGTTCATCATCAGGGTGTCAAAGAGTATCAGGATGTCAAAGAGTATCAAGGTGATAAAGAGTATCAGATTTTCCAAGTGGAGATTTTCAATTAAAGAAATAGTTTTAAAGATACTAGTCTACATGTGCCAGGTCATCAAACCAACTTCTCCTAAATGATGGGAAAAGTTATTTCATGAAGGCAGTCATGGTGTTAATATTTTTTTAATGATCAACATGATAAAAATATTAGATTCCTTTATGTGTTCCATATGCAAGTGTAGTGGGTAGCCTGATGTATGCAATGGTATGTACTAGAATAGACATTTCACATGTAGTGGGAGTATTGAGCAGGTTTATGTCAAACCCAGGGAAGGAGCATTGGACAACAGTGAAGCGGGTTTTCAGATATTTGCGTGGCACTAGTGATTATGGCTTGTGCTACCAGGGAAGACCAAGATTGGAAAGAGTGTTGGACATTCGTGGTTTTGTTGATGCAGACTGGGCTGGAGATCTGGACCAAAGAAGATCTACAAGTGGGTATGTGTTTGGCCTATTTGGAGGTGCAGTCAGTTGGATGAGTAAAAGATAGTCTGTAGTGGCTCTTTCAACTACAGAGGCAGAATACATGGCAGCCACTCATGCAAGCAAGGAAGCAGTTTGGTTGCAGAGATTGTGTTCAAGTATGGGGTTGGTACAACAAGCTATAAGGATAGACTGTGATAGCCAAAGTGAAATTTTATTGGCTAAGAACCCTGCTTATCATTCAAAGACAAAGCACATTGATGTTCAATATCACTTTGTTAGAGATATGGTTGAGGCTAAAAGGGTGTTGCTGGTAAAGGTGGACACTTTGAAGAATGTTGCACATGCATTGACAAAGTCTGTGAGCACTCAGAAGTTCTCTTGGTGTAGAGAAACAATGGGTGTTGAAGAATTGGCCAAATGACTAATCTCTCCTGTGGCCCCCAGTGGAAAGAAAAAAATAAGTGGGAGAATGTTGGGTATGTGTTATATTATTTCCACGAATTAGTCATGCGCGGGGGCTACATAGCCCCCGTACGTTGTGTTGGGTGCAACATACGGGGGGTCATAGGGGGAGTATCCCCCCCCTCGCCGTGTCCAAGTGCCTGAAAAAAATTGGTCCTTATTTTCCGTTAATAGATCGCTTCATGGTTTTGTGCATGGCTTTGCACATGGTTTTGGGGTTCGATGGTTTTCGGCCCCTGGTATTTTGTAGATCCGGTCAAGGGAACTACGGTTATGTTCTAATCCAGGGTTAATGGATTGGGGTTTATGTATGCTTCGGCAAGTATATATATGTGTTGTAACACTAAAAGAATTATAATGAAAAATCAAGCTGGTCGTCCCAATTTGGGATCCAGGGGAAAATCTCTGTGTTTATCTATTTTATGTTTTTATGCTCTCGCTATTGTTTATTTTTTGTTTTAAGATTTTTAGTAGATAATTTACCGTGCGTTAAAACCTACAAATCCTTTCCTTAAGAATCAAGTCAACAAGAGACACATCAAATTCAAAACCATAGGCAAATTAACTAGCAGAATGTCTACCAAGAATTCAAGTAAAAAATCCTTTCTCAATTTGTAACTTGTTAACTTGGTCAGGGTCTGCAACAAAGGTCTGGAATTCAACCTCTCTTCTTCACAAAAGTTTGGGCCCTACCTCAGAAGTCATGCACATAAATTTGGCCATGTTCTTTCACACATGAAATTTGTAACAAAGATGAATTCCACATGTGTGAGATCCTTTTCTTCCTTTATTTGAATCGATCCTCCTTTATTTATCACCTTGGGTGATCCATATTCCAACGTATATAGATTCATACTAGAAAAGGGAATGGTTGACTCCATTGAGGAATTTTCAAAACAATTACTTGAATATCCTTGGAAAACATACATTTAATCAAGGAAAGAAACTTATGCTATAAGAGTTGTCCACTTCATAGGAAATACCACTGGACCTAAAAACTTGTTGCTCTATCTTTGTTGCTATCTTTAATATGGAGGGTAGGGAGTAAATATGAAGTTTTTGTGAAGAAGAAATTTGATTTGTTTTATTAGATGAAGTGTTAATAATATTTTGAATGTATTTAATCAATGCATTATTCACATATAACTTGGAATCCATGACATATGACTTAAGTGCTTTAATCTAAAATTTGTCTTGTTATGAAATATTGGCATGTGGCATGTCTCTCACGTGTAATTTGTCTGTTTCACATGTTAAAAAATGGAAATGAACATAAATGACACTTAAGTCCCTATAAAGATAAAATTCTCTTAATAATCAATGTTGAAGTTGTAAACTGTATGGGGCCTCAAAGATTTGATTACGTTTTCTAAGCATAGTAGCTAGGAACATTTGGAGGCTAATACGATACCAAGGTTTATGGTATTCCTATAATGTACATATATTTTATTTTTTGTGAATGATCAATTGGATTCAAACACAAAGGAAGAGATTTATAGGGGAAGTGTTAGAGAATCAGAAACGCAGAAAGATCCTTTTGTCTGGATTATTTACTTGTGATCTTCTTTAGTTCTAATTATGTTCTTCTTATTAGTTCATCAATCAAATATCAAAGCAAATACGCATAGATCAAGGACACTAGAAGTAGGGCAACAACCAGGGAAAAACTCCCCTCGAGGGGAAAAACCATTCAAGATAATTCTTCGTTTCAATAGTATTATTTGATACTCTTCACCCTAGACATGAGCTAAACTTTCCCTCCACACCAAGTCACCTTCTAGATCTTCGACCTAATAGTAGCAACATCCAGTTACCCATCAACTTTGCATATTTGTAGTAGCAATAGTGGCAGCAGTTTCCAAACTTAAAATACTTCGATATCTCAAGAGAGACCATGAAACAAAGAGATTCCTTCACCAAAATTTAGATTTTCTCTCGCTCTTTTAGATAGACCCAACTCACACTTCTTTTGCCTCATTTTACAATTTCACACTTTTTCCCTTGATGCCGAGAGTTGCAGTGAAGTGGTGGACAAATTAATTCAACCTCCTAGTATATATAGCCTTCTGACGAGTTCAAATTACTTCCCTTAAGGCCAACTTGGTGTGGAGGGATACTATACCACTTTTGACTAAAAAACAAACCTAATTACATGATTCAAAAGTCCAAGAAGGCTCAATACAAGTCCACAATTGGGACTTTATACTAAACATGACCCAAGCATGAAACCCATGCTTTAATAAGTCATTAATAATAAAATAAATGATAATGTAAATGTGTTTTCCTCAATTATTTTGATGATTACATTAAATATAAATTATGAAGACCTAACCTAGTTTAAATCTTCAACATGAAGATATTTTTGGAAAGCAATTGTACAAGCTTTCATATTGATAGGGAATTGATGATGATTGTAATATTGCATGGGTAATTTTACATTAGCTAAGTGTCAAGCATGCAAAAATAATCAAAAGTCTTCTTGGCATAACTACTTGATCTATTAATTAAAGTGATTTTGTGATTTAGTCTAAGTCTCAGTTAGGAAAAGCACATTAATTAAGTTAATTAATTAATGTTGGGTATTTAGCTAAAGAAACTAAGGAAAAGTAAATTATTTACTGTAATGAATTATTTTTAATCTCAACAGTTGATCTCAAGTGGGTTAGAATTTAATCTTAGTTGTTCGTCACATTGGATATTAGGGTTAGGGAATTAGCTCAATGTAAAATTATAAAACCAAGGCCAAAGGAGAGAATTATGATACAATTGATAATATAGATTTGAGAAAACAAATTTTTCAAGTTAGTGTGATATTCAGGGCTAAGGAGAGAGAAGTGTTGCAACACTTTTTTTTTTTTTTTTTGAAGAAAAGTTAGTGGAGGCCAAGGTTGCATGAGTTACTCAGTATCAAATTTTCAAAGGGCCACACATGGGATAGAGATCTAGCTCTAAGGAAGTTTCACGAGTTGAAGGTTTGTGTAGGAAGGTTATGTGTGTGATGACAAGGTTGAGTTTGGGTCACACATGTGAATTGTACAACATGTGGGTTGCATGTGTGATGAATAAGAGAGAGGAAGGTTGCATGTGTGAGGACTAAGGCAAAGGTGTGGGGTAGGTCTTTGAGGGAGCCAATTTGTCTAGGTTCTATTGCTAAAAAATTTTGTATTTCTTCATGGGCCAGTTTCCTTTTAAGGGATCCCTGATTATTGATATAATGAAAGTGAAGAGTAATTGGAGGATATTTTGTTGTGTGAAATATTTCATATGTGTGTGCTTCCACTATTTAATTTTATGTTAAAAATTCTAGTGTGTTTAAAAAAGGGGTATACAATATTGCTAAGTATTAAAACCATAATTGGAATTAAGAAACTAACAAGGTTTCATAGCAGTTAACTCTAAAGGAAGAGAGATCAGATGTCATACAATTGATAATATGTTTTTTATTTTCTAGTAATAGATATTTTTCATGAATTTCTCATTTTGGAAATGGCCACAAACATTTGGGGTTTGAAAACAAGTTGAAGGGTGAATCAAGCTTCATCCCTTGGAAGACGAGGACTACATTGGTCCATGAAAAATGGCTTATGTGAACTTGATAGTAGCATGCTCACCCAACCTAATGATCTTGCTCAACACATCATTTGTAATAAAAAGGTCATGAAAGTCGGGAGGATCATCTTGGATGTGGTGAAATATCATGTGATCCCTCACTTATCTGAGAAGAAGACAACAAGGGAGATGTGGGAGGCTTTGATAAAATTGTACCATAGTGATAATACCAATAAAAGGATGGTGTTGAGAAAGAGGCTTAGGAACACTGAGATGACTAGATAAGATATAGTGACCTTTTACCTCACCAAGATAAGTCAATTTTGTGATGAGTTGATTATAGTTGGGAAAAATATTATGAATAGATGGTAAGGATAACCTTGAATGGCTTCACTAACACATGTGCTCATTTCATCAAGGGCATTGTGGCATGAGAGAGCCTTCCCAACTGGATATACAAGGGTAATGATGAGAATATTAATCTTGCTAGTCAAGTAAGGAAGGGCAAGGGGAAAGCCAAATAGGATACAAGTAGAGAGGCTACTTCATAGATTGGAAAGAATAAATATAGGAGAAAACTAAAATTCTTTACGTTTCACAAGAGTGGCCATTATGCCTCATAATGTTCGAACAAGAAGAAGAGTAAGGGCAAGGAACACTAGTTGGAGCTTTTGAAAATATTCATGATCTGCTGCGTAAAAGGCATGTGGATGATGTGGTAGGTACAGTCAACTTCTCAGAGAATATTCTCTAGATTCAGCCAATGACAATGTGCCAAGTGTTCCAGTCGTATTCGTCGATGATGACTAGGAAGTGACTTTTTTTAATCCTAAGTCTAAGGGTGAATTCTATTATTATTAATGGTGCAGGATTATTGTTTTTAATTGGGGAATTTTGGGACCAATGGGGATAGGCCACATGGCATAGCCAGGGGCTGCCACGTGCCCCCAACCCATGGCCTTAGAGGTTGGCAAGTTCAATGTTTGTTTGGTGGATATATTATATATGGTGTTAATTTTTTTATATAACCTAATATGGAAACCCATATTATATGTTGGATTAAAGCACAATTGGAGGAGCGTTATATCGCGTTTCGAGGAGGTTAAGTTGGCAGAGCAGGGCCAAGTATGGAGGCGAACCTTTAAACAAAATTATATGGTTAGGGTTGGGGTCAAACCCCCGACCTACCTCATGCCACGCCATTGTCCTACTAATCCATCTACACCAAAGGTCATAACATTTATGCGTTGCCACCACATGATAAAGTTTAATGCGTCGATGGTTGGGGGTCTGGAGGGGGCTAGCCCCTCAAGACAACCCCCTCCCATGAGACCAACACTTGATGACTGGGAGCTCCGACAGAACTGGCGGGAAAAATTCAAACTTGAATTAGCACTAAACCTGTAAATAAATCTGGATTTCGATTAATTAATCCGAGATTGTGACCATGACATGCGCTTTGTGTTAATGACTCCATTAAAGTGCGCTTATCGTTAAGATAAGTGTGCTTAACCTCTAATTAATATGGGTTTAAATTGGCGGACTTTAAGAGGAGCGCGCCAAAACTGGCAGCTTTATTATTTTTGGATTTTTAACTGGCAGTCTCCCCAAAATTAATGGAGAAATTGGGGGAAATACATTTTTTGCCATAACTGAGGCAACTTTTGCCCAAACAAAGCTCAGAAAGAGGCATTCTTGGCTAATTGACATGCTACAAGAAACCAAATCAAGTGATGTGAGTGAACCTCATCACTTAGTTTAGCTTGGAAAAGATCTCAAATAGCTAATATGAATCAATGAAGAATTATTTTAAAGATTTAAATTTTAAATTGACTACATGTATACAAAATATGCAAAAACGAATCCCTGCAAGACACTGTAATATTTAATGACATTGGTTGCATAGGAAGAAAAGGTCATCTACAGGTGTTTTTGTGCATTTGAAGATTTTTGAAGGCTAGGGCCACCAGGTGTTGGGGTAATTTCCAGAGCATCCAAAGTCCAAATTGAGCAAACAAACAATCATTTCTAAGATATTTTGATGTTTTAAACTCATTGGAATAGGTTCCAAGAGCATTTTAAGCTTATAACAGAAATTTGAGCACACTATGAAGCTGGACCAAGGAGATGTAGCCCAGGAGGAGTGAACTCCTTCATCAAAAACTTGTGTATTGAGCTTTGTTATGTGTGTTTGTTGTGTTTATATTTGCTTTTGTTCAATCATTTAAAATTATGCTTTTAAGTTTATGACAAACACAAAATTTCACCAAGTAAATTGAATTGACAATCACATGCTTATGGACAAACTCTTGATGAATAAGAAAACCAAAGAAAAGATAAATTTATATCTATAAATGATACTAGCACAACAATAACTAGTAATCATTTCAGATCAAGTTGGTATCAGAGCACAAGGTTGCTTGCCTGTTTTCTTGAATGGTTTTAATAGTTGCAATTTTTGTAATGCTTACAAGCTTGAGATTGCATAGAGGAGAAGGGAAGCTATTGGTAGCTAGTCCTGAGATTAGGAAAAGAAGGAAGAAGGCTGAGAATGCATCATCCTCACCCAAAGGACCACTCAAATCAACACCTAAAGCACCTCAAATTCCATCTCCATCAGTTGATATTGAAGAGGTCAAAATTGCACAAGAGGCTGAAGTGATTGAAGGGGTACAAGCTGCAGAGATTAAGCTTGAATCCAAAGCCAAAATTCCAGGATATGAAGAGACTCATGGAAATTCTGAAGAAGAGGATGTTAAGAGAAACTTCAAATAAATGCAAAGAATGGTTTAAATCATGTATGAAGAGTTCATTGCAGAAAAATCTGGAGAAGGTTCAAAACCTCCATATGGAGAAGGATCTTCAAACAATAAGAAGGATGAAGAGAAGAACTCAAAAGGTAGTGCAGGAAAGCCACCTCCGTCTCCACCATCTTGATCTTCCTCATCCTCATCAGCATCTTCATCTTCGACATCCACCACAAAAACTCATACCCACAGTCATTCCAAGATCCCAAAAGGAAAGACTCCATTACTCAAGTTGGACATCAAGTTTGAAATTCCCACATACAATGGAGAAGTTAATGCTGAAAAACTAGACAATTTGATTTGTCAATTAGAAGTATACTACAGAATTTCGAATTTACAAGAAGACGACATCAAGATCCAATTGGCTTCATCAAGGCTAGAAGGAGCAACACTAGTTTGGTGGGAGGCAAAGACACAAGAGGACATGTGAATCCATGGTAAGGTTTCCATTTCTTGGGTTGAATTCATTTATTCCATTAAAAGATAGTTTTATCCATTAGCCTATATGCAGAAAGAAATTATGAGTTGGAAAAACTTTATGCAGCTCAAAGTCCAAATTGTTCAAGAGTATACACAGGAGTTTAGAAACCTACTACGAGTAAACTTGAATTCATAAGATACACTTTTGAAATATATAGGAGGTTTACATTCCTACTTGAAACATACTATCCTTATGTTTAACCCAAAAAACTTAGATGAAGTATGTGTGAAAGCCACACATCTTGAAGCAAGGGGCAAAAACATTTTTGAAGAGGGTACTAAGAAGAAGCCATTCAAGGGTAAGGGAAAAGAGAAGGGAGGAAAATGGAATGAAAGAATAATGCATGGAAGGGAAAGAAGAATGCAAGTATCAAGAAAGAAGGGGAGAAAATTACATGCAAACATTGTTCCAAAGAGGGGCATGATGAAGTGCACTGTTGGAAACTACATCTCGAATTAAGACCAAAGAAACCAAATAACAAAGGGAAACAAAAGATGACTGCCACTACACAACAAGATCTTGGATCCGATTCAGGAGATGAAACCAAGACAATTGCCATCTTTAAAAAAGGAATGGAAGCCATAGCAAGTTCTAGTTCCTCAAACAGTCACAACAACACTCCAAATGAAGACACAAGGATAGAATTGTTCCATGTTAGAGTGATTTCTAATCATACAAATATTGATGCATTATTTGATACGAGGTCACAAGAAAACTTGATTTCAGAAGACTTAGTCAAAATGCTTAACCTTGAAACTGTACCACATCATAAACCATACCCTTTGGGATGGATAGTTAAGAATTCTAATTTACAAGTTACAAGGAAATGAATATTTAGATTTGCTATTACTGTAAACTTTGTTGATGAATTCAAGCTAGATGTGGTTCCACTTGACATTTCCGGGATTATCTTGGGAAGTTCATATTTGCATGACAGGAAAGCGGTGTTTTATCGTCATGAGAACAAATATCATTTGATCAAGGATGGAATGGAGTATATTGTGAAAGCTCATCGCAAGAAGCTGAACATTTCTTTAGTTAATGCGGGGAAAATGAAGAGGGTAGTAAATGAAAGTAAAAATTTTGTGCTTCTCATGATCAAGAAAAAGGATGATATTGACTATGAATATTTTGACAGATGTGATGACAAATTTAAATTTGATTTGTTTGATGTGGTAAGTCAGCATGGCGAGATGTTTCAAGAACCAAAGGGGTTACCACCCAAGAGGGGAATTCAACATGAGATTCAGCTATAACAAGATGTTACACTTCCAAACATTGGTATGTATCACATGTCAATTATGGAAAGTTTGGAAATCAAGAAGCAAATCCAAGAATTTCTAAACAAAGGTATCATATGCCCATCTACTTCGCCATGTCGTTCTCCAATAGTTTTGGTTCCAAAGAAGGACGATACTTGTCACATGTGTATCGATTTCCATGCACTGAATAAAATCACGGTAAAGAATCGCTACCCATTCCCATGTATTTATGATTTGCTTGATCAGTTAAAGCATGCAAATTATTTCACTAAGTTAGACTTACGAAGTGGTTATCATCAAGTTACAATAGCTGAAGCAGACATTTGGAAAACTGCTTTCAAAACTAGACAAGGATTGTATGAGTGGTTAGTTATGCCATTTGGCTTAACAAATGCACCAACTACTTTGTCAATGTTTACTTAGATGACATAATTATATTCAGCGAGTCAAGATAAGAACATGTCATGCATGTGAACAAGGTACTTGATGTTTTGAGAAAAGAGCAATTATTTCTTAAGATGTCAAAGTGCGAGTTTGGTAAGACTTCATTGGTATACTTGGGACACATTATTGTAGGAGGTGAGTTGACGATTGATCCTTCCAAAGTTGATGTCATTTTGAATTGGCCCAAGCCCAATATAGTTACCGAGGTAAGAAGCTTTTTAGGGGCAGCACAGTATTGGAGGAAATTTATTGCTAATTTTTCTACCATTACAGCTCCATTACACGCATTGACAAGTGTGAAGAAAGTCTTCCATTGGGGAGATTTGCAGCAGGAATCATTTGATACTTTGAAGAAAAATATAAGTTTAGCACTAGTTCTAGCACATCCAGATCTTAGACAGCCATTTGAGATCCAAACATATGCAAGTGATTATGCTATGAGATCAGTGCTCATACAACATGGTAAGCCTATCTCATTTCATTTTAAAATTTTTAATGGAGTTGTAGTTAAATATCATACATATGATAAGGAGTTATATGCATTGGTAAAAAGTGTAAAGAAATGGAAACACTACTTGATGGGGAAAGAGACCATTATTCATACCGAGCATCAACCATTGTAATACTTACAATCACAGTCAAAGTTGCAGTAGTCAAGACATTTCATATGGATGGGTTTTCTACAACAATTTCACTTGGTTATCATGTATAAAAAAGGAATCTACAATAAGGTAGTTGATATGCTCTCTAGGCCTATTGTAAATTCAGCTGTTATTCTCAAGCACAATTCCATTATGCATGAAAGTTACATTGAACAATATGTAAATGATAGTGATTTTCAAGATGTTTATGAGAGCTTGAGTAAGGGAAAACAAAGTGAAGAGTTAGATTATCATGTGCATAACAGTTTGTTGTATCACTTGGGCAAGTTATGTATTCCATGGGGAGAAAGAAACAATATCATAAGGGAGGCACACACATCATTGATTGCAGGACATTTCGGTGTAGGAAAAACAGTAGCGAATCTCCAAAGGTATTGTTATTAGCCACACATGAATGAAAGTGTTTCTAATTTTATTAGAGGATGTTATTTATGTGCAACACGTAAGCCTAGCAATAGGAAGCTTGGTTTGACACACCACTTCTGGTTCCTTCACATCCTTGGGAGAGCATCTCAATGGATTTTGTAGGAGGCCTTCCTATGTCAAGGAAAGGTCATAATTATTTGTATGTTGTGGTAGATAGGTTCAGAAAAATGTGTATTTTGATGGCATGTAATAAAACTATTACAACTAAACAAACCGCTAATCTTTTCTTTCAAAATGTTTGGGTTCATTTTGGTCTTCCTACTTCTATTGTAAGTGATCGAGATTCTCGATTTATTGGGAATTTTTGGTCAAAATTATGGGACGTGATGGACAAAAAGTTGAAGAAGAGTACAACATTTCATCCACAAACAATTGGTCAAACAGAGGTGGTGAATAGAACTGTTATTCATATTCTAATAGGCTATTGCAGCAAGCATCCCAAGTTGTGAAATGAATAGCTACACTACATTCAACATGCATACAACCGAGCAAAACATTTTTCTGTTGATCAACGGTTGTCATTGATGTCAACCCAAGCAGCACCAAGGGCTACCCCGATATTGCATGGAAATTTGGACCTACCAAATTAATATATTATAGGTCAAGAATGCTTTTGATGGTTTCTACTTATCGATATGTTTCCGTTGATATATGGCATGCCATGTAATTCTTCACGGTTTGAGAGATATTCATGTTTGAAGTTTGTACCTCCAGTTAGTGGGCTAAAACCCCATGGGGTTGTGGCATGGGTAATTGAAAAGTCATAATTAATATTTTTTAAGCTCCTAAAATCCCTCCCACGTTCACTTGTTGAAGCCCCTCTCAACCTAAGCATTTATATAAATTGTGATCCTCATTTCCTCCTTATGTAAGGGATTTCGCCATCTGAAACAGGTCATCGTGGCATTTTCACTCTAAATTTTTTTCTACGAAGGTTCAGAAGCTGAAATTTTTATGAGATGAAGCTAAAATCCTTAGGAAGTTGCTATAGAAATTTTAGATCAAGGTGCACAACATTTTTGGAGATATGATCTATGGAAGTCAGGGTTTTTGCAAGCTCCTGAAATTCATCTCAAGGAAGTGACCTTGGTAAATTTTTCATAACTCCCTCTCTGAGTATCATATTGGAATTATATAAAAAGTGACGGACTTTGCCTTGAGACTTTGGTTTCCATTCTATGGGTCTCATAGGCTGAATAAATAAATATAAACGGTGACACATGGCATGTATCGTACAAGTTCGCTCTACTAAAACAGTCCATAATTAGGGCATTGTGAGAGATTGGGCATAACTCTCACTTGAAGAATCCAAATTGGGTCAGACCTGTAGCATTGGAAAGATGGCTTAGAGGACTACTACAGGACTAAAAATATGATATTGGGGATCTGAAACAACAAATATACACCAGATTCAATATCGAGCTCCTAGAAGGCAAGAAAAAGTCAGATCATGTGTTGTCAAGGGCTGCAAAGGACCATAGTTTCTAGGGCAGAAAAGCAAAGCTTGGTGAAACAGAGGGTAGCATGACAAGAGCAGCAACAAAGGTGTAGAAAAAAAACAAGAAGTTCATCACACAAAGTCTTCAAGTGGGCAGCACTTCATACAGTCACTGTAAAGGTATCATTGTACTAAATCATTGTAAATACATTATCGTAAAAATTGTTCTAGTGTCTATCTGCTAAGAGTTGAAGAGGCAGTGTCTGGAGGTATGGGATCATCATTAGGTGGTTGTGTCATAGTTGGGGTTATGGTCTAGTGTGTATTATTCTTCTACATCATTCTATATCATTGTAAAGTGGACCATTTTCCCTGGTACGGGAGTCCATTCTTCTTTTATTATTCTATACGGTGGTAGGGTAGTGCTAGGGTGAGTTGTAGCTCATTGGGTGCCGGGGCATCCGTTCAGTTGACTACTGAAAAATCTCGGGCGTTGGAGCGTCCATCTAGTGGGATTTGGAGAAGAATTATTTTCTAGATTCTAGGAAGTTGGAGCTTTATTTTCAATTGGATTTGAATATTAAAGAATTATTAGAAAATAATTAGGTGGTTTTTGTCTTGGAGTGGGTTTCCACCTTAAAAACTGTGTGCATTTGTGTTCCTTTTGTTTGCTGCTATCATTGTACAAAAACTGATAATAATTGAAGATTAACTAATGCTCTAATTGAAAGGAATATTGATCACCCCCCTCTTAGTATTTCCAACAGTTGGTATCAGAGCTTGGTTCCTTGACCATGATTTAACTGGCTTCAGGAAACATGTCATGGAAGCATACCAGAATTGGTGTGCCTCTATTCAGCAAAATAATTATGCACTAAGAAAGAAGAATAAGTCTATACTCTTGCAGCGCAAGGTTACGAAGTATGGGACACTATTCAAAATGGATTTACATCAACCGCAGATGAACAAGGTAAGAAGAATTTGGTAAATGATGCAAAAGCAAAGAATATTATTATCAGTGGAATTATTGAATCTACTTATCATAAGTTGTTGGGTTGTAAAACCGCCAAAAATGTATGGGACAAGCTTGAAAATATATATGTAGGTTGTTAGCCCCCCTATGAAATTCTTGACAAGCAAGCTGGGGGCTAGATTATTTTGGAGCCTTCAAGGAATTCCTTTTCCCTGAAAACTCATCATCCTTGAAGTCTGTCCATGCTTTGCCTGATATAAATTCCCCTCTGTTGATTCCCATCTTGAAAGGCCTACTGTTACCCCTCATACCCCTGCAAAATACCACAATTTACCCTCCCTTTTTTTTCCCTTTGTCAAAGTTCCCTTTCTTCCCTTTATTCTCACCATTAAACTCTTAAATTCCCCCGAAATCCCCTTTAAATTTCACCATCGCCCTTTGTTTCCTCAAATTTCCCCTCCATTTCCCTATCGTTACCCTCATTGGGATTTAAAATGTAGTAAAAATGGATAGAATTGATATATTCCACATATTAGGCCTTAGCCCCTTTTTGCTGGCTCCCACGCCCTTTTTCCTCCATGAAACCCGACTCCGGAACCACCCGCCAGCACTGAAAAGCACCTATCTTTGACGTATACCGGACGTCGCTTCGACTATTGATCTTGGCAGATCAGACAGCTGTCATTAAATCCTCAGCGCCCATGTCTCCATTCGTTTCCCAGATCGCGCCATTGTCATCCATTCACTCGCCAGATCGACAGTCCGGAGTGTACCCTCCGCTATTGTCCCCACCGCGCACTACGCCATAAAATAGCCCGGTTTTCATCGCACCGCTAATGGGGGTCGGGTGGTATTCTCCTATTGCCCAGCGATTCCACTCAGATCGCGACGCATGGCTCCTGTACGGTTCCAAAACTGCCCTCCATCGCTCATTATTGTTCATCCAAAGTCGCGGAGCGATATGCATAATGTCCGTCCGATCTGTCAGCACCCATCCAACGGCTGTCGCTCCTCTGAGATGCTCGCGATTTAATCTAAGCCAAATGCCCCCAGGCCCACTGTCCGAAGTGTTCCCACCGTCGATCTCCGCCGAGATCGGACGGCCCAGATTTGTTCGCCCCGTCTTTGACCAGTCCTCCCCCACGTCGTCACCCTTTCCACCCGTCATACCGTACCTCCGCCATCCCATGCATCGCATAAATTCATTCAAAAGTCGATGTTTTTAAGGTTTTCACGTATAATCGCTCTGCATTCCGCCAACCTTCTGCCATCTCTGCTCTCTACCATTCCACAGCATTTTCCTACCATTCCTCCGCTGCTACATCATCATCCACGCAGTCATCCTCATCATTCAGCCCATCCATGGTTTTATTAATTGTTTCCGTGTTTTGCAGGGTTTTGAGTGGTGGAAAACCGCCATGTTTTTCAATCTCTGTATGGTAACAATGAACGCGGGAAGATCAGATGCAGAGATCAAGTTAATGAAGCAAAGCCTGGGAAGGTGGTGGACATGACTTCCATTTAAGAACAGGGTTGAAAATCTATATGATCTTCCCAGGGTCATCAAGTGCGAAAAATCTACACGCAGAGATATAAATGGAGCAGCAGAGAGTTCGAGGCACGAAGATGAAGACATATAAGCCTTATGTTCAAAGATTTAAGGTAAAGCACCAGATTGAAGACCCATGGATCACTCAGAAGGTACAACACGCATAAATTCAGGTATATTAGGGTTGGCACATCAGCATAATGTTTTCCCCATGAAAGGACAAAGTGACCATGCAGTGTTCCAATCTATGCCGTGCTCTAGAGAGATTTTCTACCCTGGCAATAGTCCTATGCTACCAGAGAATTTGATTCACAGCATGGCAGATCCCAGCCTCATTTATTTCCATTTTTTTTATTCACCAGATGTACTACAGAGTACTACAGCCAAAATGCATCAAAGTCATATCCGGAGTAAATGGAAGCCCAAAGAAGACCACTCTTTCACCAAAGAGTGCCAGGGATTAAATGCACAGTATTTAAACCAATTGGGCTTCGGCCCTCTTTTTCTTTTCTGAATATTAATGTTGCATTTAGTTCTTCACCTACCTCCTCGGCTCATCTTCTGCTATAAAACTCATGAGAAAATATTGTAAAGGTTGTTGATGAGATATCAGAGAAATTGCAAGCAGTTTCTCTTGAGATAAGCCTTCTGTGCATAACTGTAAGATAGGCTGAGTGAGATGTATCCAGGCTGAATGATCAAGCTATTGGCTATGTTGTACCTGATTGGTGTTGATATTTAATATGACAAGCACATTTCTTTGGATCCTGATCTAAAGCTGCGGTGATGTTTTTCTGTCTTTGTGCTTTATTCCATTTCATTTCATTTCTTCTGGCTCGCATCAGAAAACTGGTATAGGATTCACCCTTATTAGGTGCCCTATGCTTCTGCTCTCCTTACCTTCAATGTTTTCTGCTTACTGTGTTATCTGTGAATAGGTTTCAATCGATTTAACCAGTGTAGTGGATGTTGTTGCCTGCTAGCTGATGTATGAATTAATGGAATCTATTCTTAGATGTTCTTGTTAGGATTTAGTTGAATGCGTTGAGAACACTGGGGGGTCTAGAACTTTGCCTCTTCCCCACTAGGATATTTCCATTCCAGCTTGCCTTTCTAAGTTCCCTTGTATTGCCTCTGATTATGTCTAAGTAGGTTTGGAGTTAAATGACCTCTGGCCTGATCTATAGATAGGATTGGATGGTTCTCCTTCTTTCACTTTCAGTCTTTAATGTCCCATACCACCCTATCATTTTAGGATCCAAGGCTTTAGATGACTAGCCCAACTGAAAGCTTGCATGTTGATTAGCAAGTAAATCCTTTCTTGACTCCATTTCCCAATGGACTTGGTTTTCCCTGGATTATCTCTCCTTTGCCTATATTCCTCTCTGCTTAGCCTTGTCTCAAGCTGAACCCTTCTTTCCTGGTCCCCAACAACCAAAATCAAAATCAAACAAACAAACCCTGTGCATATAACTAGCCTAACATCTTAAATTTGAGCTTCAAAGACATACACCTTTGAATCATATAGAGAGATCCCTCTCTGGACCTAGGAGGGATAGATCCTAAGGTCTGAAAGTGGTTCTGATGTTGTCTCATCTTTTGGTCTTGCCAATCTGGCCAAAACACGGGAACCCCAACACAGGTGACTCAAATGTCAAAGAAGCAAAGCTTCAAATCTATAGAGAAAAATTTGAGCAACTCAGAATGAAAGAATATTGCAGCATTATTTCATACTTCCAATACGTTGATGAAATAACCAATACTATCGAAGGATTGGGAGACCCAGTTGAAGAGAAGACTATTATACGAAATATTCTTAGAACGTTACCAGGGAGATTCAACCCAAAGGTATCGGTCGTAGAATACAGTGTAAATCTGGACAAACTCAGCAAAGAGGAATTACATGGAGTTCTCATAGCATATGAAATGAAACTTGATGAAGAAGAGGGTACTTCACATCTAGAAATTGCATTGATTGCATCTAAGAAAGCTAATAAGGACAAACAACCTTCAATTGAAAAGACATGCACCTGCAAGTGTGAAGAAAAGGGAGATGATGAAGAAGGTCTTTCAGATGAAGAATATGCTTACTTTATGAGAAAAATAAAAATTAGTAAGGGAAAATTCAAAGGTAAACTTCCATTGATATGTTTCGGCTGTGGTGAGGTTGGGAATTTCGCATAAAAATTTCCGAACATAAGTGATGGCAACTCAAAAGGAAAGAAAGGCTTTTATAAATTCAACAAGCAAGGATCCAAAAGTAACTTTCTCTCTAAAGAAGATAGCTCATCATACGATGAAGACAATGACAGCGAAGAAGAAGCCAATGAGAGAGTATTGTTTATGGCCAAGCACAATAAACAAGAGGTATCAAACAATGAAGAAGAAGGATTTACCATAGAAAATTTTTCTAAGGAAGCAATCAAACTTATAAAAGAGCTCAAGGTAGAGAAGATCCATTCCAATACTCTTGAAGAACAAGTTCAAGGTCTCAAAATTGAAGTTGAAGAACACAAATGCATTGAAGAGTCACTTCAAAATAAGTTGGAAGAAAGCAACCAAGAAAAGGAAGAATTAGAAGCCGAAGTAGTCTCGTTGCGTAAGGAAGTGAAGAAAGGAAAAACTCTCCAAAACTATGCCAACTGCTCAAGGGAATTGGAAGAACTCATTAACAATCAACGATCTTACTATGACAAAACTGGCATCGGTTACAAATAAGAAGAAGCAGGACCTTCTACAATAAAATACAATGAACCTATGAGATATGACATGCATGTAGACTTCATTGGACAATATTCGCAAGAAAAACCTTGGAAGACAATTCCTCGATGAAGATTTCCATCCAGGTACCAACATATTTTTTATGGCTACTGTTATTCATGTGGAAAATATGGTCATAAAGCTGTAGAATGTCGCACGTACCCTAGGAAAAAATACAATTCCAGGAGATTTGTCAAATATGAACCTCCCAGGGCTCAACAAAACATCAATAGATTTGAACATTTAAGAAATAATATTGAATGTTACAAATGTCAAAACTTTGGACACATAGCCAGAGACTGCATAATTGAAAATCCTCTAGAAGAATCTTCGAAGCCACAGAACAAATGAACATGGAAGAAGAAGAAGACTGATAATTGTGCTCTCACTCTCAAGGTTCAAAACAACAAAGATGTGTGGTATGTTGATAGCAGTTGCTCAACGCATATGACTGGAGATAGAAATAAATTTGTATCTCTGAAAGAGAAGAAGGATGGAACCGTGTCCTTTGGAAATGATGGATCTTCAAATGTTATCGGATCAGGTATTGTCACTCTCGGAAGCAAAGATGCTCTAGCCAAGAATGTTCTATTGGTTGAAAACATGAATCACAATCTGCTCAGTGTTGGACAAATGTGTGACCAGGGACACACAATACTATTCAAATCCACAAAATGTGAAATCAGGAAAGGTAGGTATGGTGAAATTGTGGCTACAGCAAGTCAAGCTCCAAACGAAATATATGTTCTGGATGAAGCAACTAAAGCATGTCTAATAGCTAAAGAGGATGATATAATATTTGGTACCAATGATGATCGAATAAGTAAGAAGTTTTCTACAAAGATGAAAAGTGATTTCTAGATTTCTTTACTTGGTGAGCTGACATACTTCTTAGGGCTTCAAATATCTCAACAAGAGAAAGGAATATTTATATGTCAAGCCAAGTACATCAAGGAAATGCTCAATGGTAACAGGTTGCAAATTGAGCATAGATGACTCATCTAAGGATGTGGATCAAAGGTTGTATAGATCTATGATTGGTAGTTTTCTATATGTAACAGCGTCCTGGCCAGATGTTATGCAAGCAGTTGGACAAGTAGCAAGATTCCAAGTAGCACCAAAAGAATCACATATTATTGCCATCAATAGAATTCTTCGATATCTAAAGGGAACAACAGAATATGGCTTGTGGTATCCAAAGGGTAACAATCTCATTATTCATTCCTTTACAGATGTAGATTTGGAAGGAAGTGTTGATGATCGTGATAGTACTCATGAAGCATTGGAATATCTTCGGCAGAAGCTTGGGATTCTCCCAAGTCCTCATTAGATTTTCCTTATTCAGAATATAAAGGGGGAGTGGAAGTGTGTACAGGTCCATAGATGGTTATGTGTCGGGGGGAGTTATCCTTTTCCGTTGATGTCAAAGGAGGAGAGAATGTTGTAGGAAGAGGTGTCATGGTCGCAGGGGGAGTACTTGTGTTGCCATCAATGCCAAAGGGGGAGATTGTTGATCAGCAATTTTCATTGATGTCAACCCAAGTAGCACCAGGGGCTACCCAAATATTGCATGGGAATTTTGACCTACCAAATTAATATATTCTGGATCAAGAATTCTTTTGATGGTTTCTACTTGTCGATATGTTTCCGTTGATATATGGCACGCCATTTAATTCTTCACGGTTTGAGAGATATTCATGTTTAAAGTTTGTACTCCTAGTTAGTGGGCTAAAACCCCATGGGGTTGTGGCATGGGTCATTGAAAAGTCATAATTAATAATTTTTAAGCTCCTAAAATCCATCCCACGTTCACTTGTTGAAGCCCCTCTCAACCTAAGCATTTATATAAATTGTGATCCTCATATCCTCCTCATGCAAGGGATTTCGCCATCTGAAACAGGTCATCGTGGAATTTTTTCTCTAATGTTTTTTCTACGAAGGTTCAGAACCTGAAATTTTTATGAGGCGAAGCCAAAATCCTAAGGAAGCTCCTGTAGAAATTTCAGATCAAGGTGTGCAACATTTTTGGAGATATGATCTGTGGAAGTCAGTGTTTTTGCAGGTTCCTGAAATTCATCTCAAATAAGTGACCTTGGGAAAAACGTCATAAATATATCTCTGTGTATCATATTGGAATTATGTAAAAAGTGGGATATAGTGCATGGACTGTATTTTTTTCTCTATAAATTTCAGATCCGAATAAAGAAACAGTGACACATGGCATGTCGTACAAGTTCGCTCTACTGAAACAGTCCATAATTAGGGCATTGTGAGAGATTGGGCATAACTCTCTCTTGAAGAATCCAAATTGGGTCAGACCTGTAGCATTGGAAAGATGACTTAGAGGAGAACTACTATAGGACCAAAAATCATATATTGGGGATCTAAAAAACAATGATACACCAGAGTCAATATCGATCTCCTAGAAGGCAAGAAAAAGCTAGATCATGTGTTGTCAAACGTGGGAACCAGGACTTTCTAGAAGCTGACAAGCAGGGTGCGACGGTGGCATGACAAGGCGCAAGCAAAATTGGGGTAGATACTCAAATGTCGGTGGGCGAAGTCTTCGTGGGCAACAACGGCTCCCAATCCTTTGTGGAGGTATAATTGTACTAAGTCATTGTAAATACATTATTGTAAAAATTGTACTAGTGTCTATCTGCCAAGAGTTGAAAAGGCATTGTCAGGAGGTCTAGGATCACCATTAGCTGGTTGTGTCATAGTTGGGGTTGTGGTCTAGTGTGTCTTATTTTGTCAATATATCATTACACAGAGCATCTCTCCCAGTACGGGGTCATTCTGGAGTGCAACGATATAAGGTGGTAGTTAATTGCTAAGGTGAGTTGTAGCTCATTGGTGTTGAGACATCTATTCGATTGACTCTTGAAAAATATGTCGAAGCGTTGGAGCATCCATCCCGATGGGAGAGTGGAGAAGAACGCTTTTCTAGATTCTAGGAAGTTGGAGCTTTATTTTCAATTGAGTTGAATATTAAAGGGTATTTAGCATTAGGTGGTTTTAGATAAAGTAGGTTTCCACCATCACTTCATGTGCATTTGTGTTCCTTTTGTTTGCTACTATCATTGTACAAACACTGATAATAATTGAAGATTAAATAATGCTCTAATTGAAAGGAATACTGATTCACCCCCCCTCTTAGTATTTCCAGCATCTTCCACAAATACATCTCCATTTGAGGCATGTTATGGCTACTTGCCAAGATCACCATTGGAATTCATATTTGAGAAATATATCACTATAGATGGTCATTGTGACATAGATAATGCAAGAAATTTGATTGAGAAAATTCAGTTGGTAGATCACACAGTGCAAGAGCACCTTGAGAAGATTCAAAGCAGCTACAAGGCAAGGCATGACAAATACTGGGTTGATCACAAATTCCAAGTTGGTGATGAAGTTTGGTTGTACATAAGCAAAGAAAGATTGCAAGGGGAAGGTAAAAATATCAAACCAATCTGTTTTGGTCCATTTAAAATTCTGGAAAAGATTGGTACAAATGCATTCAAGCTAGATTTGCCTCCATATATGAAAATTTATTTTATCGTTAATGTTGAGAATTTGAGATTGTTTGAGCCTCATTTGATTGATGATTGAGGAGAGCATGTTCAGATTCCATCAATAGATGATTTCTCACCATAATATCTTGATGAAATTCAACAAGATCTCATACTTGACAGAAGAATCATAACTTCAAAAAGAGGGAATGTTGAATACCTTAGAGTGGGTCTCAAGGGCCAAAATCCTTCAAAGGCCAAATGGTTGGAGATTTTAAAAGTGAGGGAGTTTGTACCCTCACTTGTTGAAAAATTGGTAGTATCTTTTGGGGTCCAAAATGCTTCTAGTGGGGAGGAATGATCTAAGGCTTAGTTTTTAGCTCAAAGTTTAAAGTGCTCATATATGCTTCGAACTTGAATGCTTGGATAGAGCTCATCTCCAGGATTCCAACGCAACTTGTTTCATCAAAATCCGATTTTGTATGAGTGATTTATGGTATGTTGTTAATTTTCAAAAACAGGAAAAAAAGTAGCAGAATAGGTACAAAGATTATGTGGCAGGTACAGTCAGCTTCTCATAGAATATTCTCCAGATTCAGCCAATGACAATGTGCCAAGAGTTCCAATCGGATTCGTTGATGATGACTAGGAAGTTAAATGTTTTTATCCTAAGTCTAAGGGTGAATTCTATTATTATTAATGGTGCAGGATTATTGTTTTTAATTCGGGAATTTTGGGACCAATGGGGATAGGGCACTTGGCGCAGCTAGGGGCTGCCATGTGCCCCCACCCCATGGCCTTAGAGGCTGGCAAGTTCAAATGTTTGTTTGGTGGATATATTATATATGGTGTTAATTTTTTATATAACCTAAGATGGAAAATCATATTATATGTCAGATTAAACCACAATTGAAGGAGCGCTATATCGCGTTTGGAGGAGGTTAAGCTTGCGGAGCGTGGCCAAGTATGGAGGCAAAACTGTAAAAAAAAAATTATGGTCAAGGTTGGCGTCGAACCCTCGACCTACCTCACGCCACGTCACCATCATACTGATCCATCTACACCGAAGGTCGTAACATTTATGTGTTTCTGCCACATGATAAAGTTTAATGCGCCGATGGTTGGGGGTCCGGAGGGGGCCAGCCCCTCAGGCCAGCCCCCTCCCATGAGACCAACACTTGATGACTAGGAGCTCTGATAGAACTAGCAGGAAAAATTCAAACTTGAATTAGCACTAAACCTATAATTAAATCTAGATTTTAATTAATTAATCCGAGATTAACCATGACATGCACTTTGCGTTGATGATTCCATTAAAGTGTGCTTATCGTTAAGATAAGTAAGCTTAACCTCTAATTAATACGTGTTTAATCTAGCAAAATTTTAGAGGAGCACGCAAAAACTGGCAGCTTTGCTATTTTTGGATTTTAAACTGGCAGTCTCCCCAAAATTAATGGAGAAATCAGGGGAATTACAATTTTTCCATAACTGAGGCAATTTTCGCCAAAACAGAGCTTAGAAAGAGGCATTCTTGGCTAATTAACATGTTAGGAACTCGATGAAGTAGGTTGCAGAGGCAGAAAGGTCACCTAAATGTGTTTTTTTGCATTTGAATATTTTTTAAGGATAGGGCCACCAGGTGTTGGGGGCATTTCCAGAGCATCCAGAGTCCAAATTGAGCAAACAAACAGTCATTTCTAGGATATTTTGATGTTTTAAATTGATTGGAATAGGTTCCAAGAGAATTTCAAGCTTTTAACAGAAATTTGAGCACACTTTAAGCTAATACAAAGGCCCACACTATGAAGCTGGACGAAGGAGATGTAGCCTAGGAGGGGTCAACTCCTTCATAATTTTTTTTTGTATTGAGCTCTATTATGTGTGTTTTCTTTGTTTATATTTGCTTTTGTTAATTCATTTAAAATTATGCATTTAAGTTTATGACAAACAAAAAATTTCACCAAGTAAATTGAATTGACAATCACATTCTTATGGACAAACTCTTGATGAATAAGTAAACCAAAGAAAAGAGAAATTTATATCTGGAAATGATACTAGCACAAAAATAACTAGCAAACATTTCAGATGAATTCAAGTTAATGAATTTGTTGCAAGAACAAGGGTTCCTTTCTAGTACTTAGAGCAAAGGATGCTTATTTTGTGGACAATGGTGCTTTTCATCACATGATAATTACACAAGATATTTTCACTAGTTTGTCAAAGGATGAATTAGATTTTCATGTGGAGCTTGGTAACAATGGAAAGTGTAGTGCAGAGGGAGTTGGAACCATTCAATTTTAGTTAGATTTGGGATATCCTCTAGAGGTGACAATTTTTTTGTATGTAGTAGGGGTAACCAAGAATTTACTCTTAGTCTCAACCATGGAGGAAAAAGTGTATGGGGTTTATTTATGGGATGAACATGTAATTTTCAAGTTGAGACAATCTAGACCAAACTTAAGAAAATTTACTTGAAGTAGAGAGGGTAACTTGTACATATTGAAGGGTTAGTGTTGAAAATGGAAACAAGAAACAGTGAAGGAGGCCTCCTGAAACATCTTTCCTGATCCTAGTTGGAAAGTGATCACCTAAACTAGGTGGGGACCACACATGTGATTTTTGTCGGAAAAATCTATTTTTAGACTATGTCTATTTTTAGACATATGGAACATGGTTCAGGGATTGCATGTATGAGATTCTTGGAGTATGTGTCATGTTGGTAAAAATAGATGAGACTCTATTTTTTAGGTCAAAGAGGTCGAAGTCTATTTTTAGACTGCCTCTCCTAAAAATATGGAAGTCAAATATTATTTACCCTTAATAATATTTGGACTCTAAACTTCAGTTTACTCTCTTGGAGCACTTCAGTTTGACCCCCAGAGGTGGGGCATGCAGCTGCCAGAAGGAAATACGCTTTTCTTATGAGGTAGTTGAGCTATTGCATGTTTGACTTCAGTTAGACTCATGTGGCAGAGTTTTGGTGGAGTTGATTGAGGAGTTAATGGAGGTGGTGTTCTGGTTAACTAGTTGAACTAGTTGTATTTAGTTTAACTGGCTAATACACTAGAGATAAGTTGTGTGAATTAAATATTATTTAATTCACTAATTATTAACTCATTATTCAACTAAAGAACACATCATTTTAACTCAGTGCATGGACAGTTCAGTGGCGACAAGTGAAAGAGGTAGATGAAAGGGTGAGTACAGCTATCAGTTGTGACATCAGTTGTGCATGAGATTTGCACCACACTTGGAGGAAATTACCAATGAAAATTGCGCAGTTGAAGCCAGTGAGATTCGAACCTGGATCTCTATTTGGACCAGCCTTGATTGCGCAATAGAGGCAGAGAAGTAGTGGGTGTGTTTTGAACCTGTGACTTGTTCAAAACCAAGCTAGTTTTTGTGTAGCTTTGGGAGATAGTACTGAGTACTTGTGAGGAGTTTGTACTATGTATTTGCTGCATGTTCTCTCCATTTATAATATACTATAGTTGGGGGTTTTCAGCTATAAGCTTTCCCCATACATACTGTGTTAATGTGTGTGATGATTTGATGTGCTATCGCTTCTATTCTTTCCGCATGTGACAATTAATTGTAGAAGAGATTATGTGTTATGCATGAAATTTGAAATTGATGTGTGATCAGGTTAATCTCCATTGAATAAGTGATTTATTCAGCTAATTTCTACATGGTATCGGAGCCAAGTTAATTGTCGAGATCTATTATGGTGATTGCAAACTTATTTCCTCGGACAGAGCCTGCATACGGGCCAGATAGCCTCCGGATTCATCTTTCTTTGGAAAGTGAAAGGTCTGGTAAAAGCCCATGCAGTCAATCTCTGATTTGGAAATAATTTGTTCTCAAGTGTAGATCGGAAGCGATTGAGTTATCAGCTGGTGGTGAAAATTTGAAGTTTGCAGATTTGTGTTCTTGGTGCCGCGGTGAAAATGTCTTTCATCGGGTTGCGACTAGAATATGCCTTGGAAGGCAGTTCGAATTATGTTGCATGGAAGGACCGCATGGAGGCTGTATTAGATGATCATGGGCTGTTGGAATTCATGGAGAAAGAGATTCCAAAACCTACTTCTAATGATGCTGATGTTGTGGAAGCATGGCGAAAGAAACAAGCAAAGTGTCGAAGGATCCTATTGGAGGGCGTCAAGGATCATATTGTATCCAGCCTGCATGGAAAGGCTTCTCCATATTTGATGTGGAAAGCTTTGACAGATCTATACCAAAGCAAGAGTGACCAAAGGAAGCTGGCGCTCAAAGATAGACTCAGGAACATCAATATGGAGAAAGGCGACAGCATCGCAAAATACCTCACGAAGTTCACTCAGTGCAGAGATGAGCTGGGAAGTGTGGGGGTGACTGTCGAAGATGAGGATATGGTGGACCTGGCTCTCCTTGGTCTTCCGAAGGCTTGGCATTCCTATTAGGATAGTGTCAATGGTCGGGAGAAGTTGCCGGGATGGGAGCGACTGTGGTCGGATCTCATGCAAGAGGAGATCAGGAGGACTACCAGAGATGGATCTTCATCAAAGGTATCTGATGAAGAAGACTACGCTTTGGCTGCCAAAGCAAGGAAGGGGAAGGGAAAGGAGAAGGCTTCTCAATCCGGTGCGGATGGTAAAGAGCGTGACATGTCCAAAGTGAAGTGTTTTCACTGTCACGATCATGGACATTACGCCACAAATTGCCCAAAGAAGAAGAAGAACAAGCAGGCTGCGGGAACTGCAGCTGGTGAGGCTCTTGCCTCGCAATTTGAGCTGGACTTCTCATTGATCACATGCATGTTGTCTAGTGCATTAGGATCGCGGTGGTATATTGATAGTGGCGCTTCCTTTCACATGACGGGAGATGCAAATCTTTTCAGTGACTTGGTGGAGAAAGGTCTCCAGATGCATGTTGAGTTGGGCGACGGTGGACGATACAATGCGACCGGCATTGGTATCATAACCTTTCAGAGGGAGTCAGGTAAACTCATTCTTTTACAAGATGTATTGCATGTACCAAGTCTAACAAAGAATCTGATCTCAGTTGCAATGTTAGAGGATAAAGGGTATGAAGTTGTCTTTAGAGAAGGGAAAGTTTTCCTTCGGCACAAGGCAACGGGACAAGTCAAGAAGGTTGGGATTCGAGCAAAGAATCTCTACAGACTTGAAGTAGATGGGATGTCTACGGAGCTTCCTATTGTCGGGAAGCGGAAGGAAGACATGCAACTGAAGCTTGAGAGGGAGCAAGTGTTGCATGCAGGCGAGAAAGCCATGCAATTGGAGGTTGAGAGGGAGCGGGTTTTGCATGTAGGTGAAAGTGAACCTCGGGATGTGGAGCAGCCAAAAGAGGATCATGGAGTGGAAGAGACCACTCATGCAGAGAAATTTCGTGCCAAACGGGCAGAGGGAGTGCATGCAGCTATACCACCAGGTATGAGGTGGGGCGACATGCATGATTAATCCCATGAGGAGATTTCTGGGCAGATTCATGAGATGGCTTATTTTGTCTCATGGATTGAACACGGCTATGAGGATCCCACCGACGGTAGCAAGATGCGGTTGGGTGATGCGGGCGAGATCAAAGTGACGGTGTGGAATGCGGAGCGCGGATCGGAAGTTGGCGACAAGTGCAGGGGCATGGGTGTGAGAGTTCAGCAGTAGCAGTAGTTCACATTGACATGTGCAGTTGGCCAAGAAGAAGTCGAAGACTTTGATGATAGATGCTAGATGCATCAATACTGATTGAGTTGTTTGGAGCCTATTCAGTTTCAGAGGAGTTGTAGAGCAGATGCATGGAGTTGCATGGCGCTTGTGAAGGTTGCGGGGCGAATGCATGGAGTTGCATGTCGCATGCAATGACAGTCCTTTCTTGTTGAGAGGGAGTGTTGAAAATGGAAACAAGAAACAGTGAAGGAGGCCTCCTGAAACATCTTTATTTATCCTAGTTGGAAAGTGATCACCTAAACTAGGTGGGGACCACACATGTGATTTTTGTCGAAAAATCTATTTTTAGACTATGTCTATTTTTAGACATATGGAGCATGATCAGGGGATTGCATGTATGAGATTCTTGGGTAGCCTTGTCATGTTGGTAAAAATAGATGGGACTCTATTTTTAGGTCAAAGAGGTCGAAGACTATTTTTAGACTGCCTCTCCTAAAAATATGGAAGTCAAATATTATTTACCCTTAATAATATTTGGACTCTAAACAGCAGTTTATTCTCCTGGAGCACTTCAGTTTGAGCTATGGATGTGGCACATGCAACTGCCAGAAGGAAATACGCTTTTCTTATGAGGTAGTTGAGCTATTGCATGTTTGACTTGATTAGACTCATGTGGCGAGTTTTGAGGTGGAGTTGATTGAGGAGTTAATGGAGGTGGTGTTGGTTAACTAGTTTGAACTTGCATCATTTAGTTTGCTTGGATAAAGTACTAGAGATGAGTTGTGTGAATTAAATATTATTTAATTCATAATTATTAACTCATTATTCAACTAAAGAACATCGGTTTAACTTCCGGTGCATGGACGATTCGGTGCGACCAGTGAAAGAGGTAAATGAAAGGGTGGAGTTAGCTATCAGTGGCGACATCAGTTGTGCATGAGATTTGCACCACGCTTGGAGGAATTGCCCATGAAAATTCTTGTGATTGAAGCAGTGGTCGAACTTTGGATCTCTATTTAGACACGACTTGATTGTAATTATGCGAGAAGTAGTGGGTTTGTTTTGAACTTTGTGACTTGTTCATAATACTAGCTAGTTTTTGTGTAGCTTTGGGAGATATCTGCTGAGTACTTGTGAGGAGTTTGTACTATGTGTTTTTCTTTGCATGTTCTCTCCATTTATAATATACTATAGGCTGCGGGGTTTTCAGCTATAGGCTTTCCCCATACATACTGAGTTAATGTGTGATTGCTTTGATGTGCGATTGCTTCTATATTATTCCCGCATGTGACAATTAATTGTAGAAGAGGGTTATGTGTTATGCATGCAATTCGAAATTGATGTATGATCGGGTTAATCTTCATTGAATAAGTGATTTATTGAGCTAATTTCTACGATTAGTGAGTGCAAATAGGGCTGTAGAGTGACAACACGGGAGTTGTGGCATAGGAGAATGGGTCACTTGCATGAGGGATATATTCAATGGTATTCCAAAATTTAGCATAGAGAAACATGGGGTGTGCACTTGGAAATTATGTCGAGGTTTATTTTACTAGCAACAAGAGAAGGTCGTAGGGTATCTTGGATCTTGTACATACAAATGTGTGTGGCCCTATTTTAGTTGCATCATTGAGTGGATTCCAATTATGATGTGGCCTTCATTGATGATTTCTCTAGGAGGATGCAAATCTACTTCGTGAAGAGAAAGGATGAGGTTTGTGGTCGATTTCAGGAGTTTAAGGCTCTCATGGTGATCGGGTGCTCGGGTGTTAAGCTAAAATGGAAGTGTTCATAAATGCTCAAAACTTGAGAATGACAATGAAAGAGCTCGTTGCTAGAATTCGGCACAATTTGTTTCATAAAGCCGACTCTAGTATGTGAAGCTAATGAGTGCGATTGTTCTTTTTCCCAAACAGCTAAAAATTTTGCAGAAAAGGACAGACAGGTGACATGGCAACCTAGTCAGCAAAAAAGGATATTCTGGAAATATTTCTCCATTTTGCCCAATGACACCATGCCAAGTGTCAGATTGTGGATGGTTGATAAGGAGGGTGATTTGTTTCAATCTTACATGAGGATTTGAGAACCAATAGCATGAGGACACGTGGCTAGCCCGGAGGCCACCATTTGCCCCTGCCAAGGTTCAATTTTATGCAATGGTGAATTTCCAAACTTCATGATCTAAGGTCGAATTTCGGGTATATATGTCAAAGTTTGATTTATTATAGGCACATATGATTTTATTATAGGCATATATATATATATATATATATGTATATATATATATATATATATATATATATACACACACATACATACACACACACACACACACACACACACACACACACACACACACACACACACATATATATATATATTTAGAGAAAAACTTATCAATGGATGGGTGGAGGTCGGGGTCGACCCCACAACCTCCCCCGCGCCAACCGCATGGATTACCACCAAGCCACCAATGAATTTATTCTTATACTATGCGCCCTTCATGTATTTGAAGTTGCAAGGTTTGACCAACAGGGGTTTGGAGGGGGCCAGCCTCATCCCCATAAGACCTATCCACCAGACCGAAGGCAGAGTAGAGTTCAAAGCAGAGGCTTAACAGATTAATGCGGGGTTAAGTGCTACTAATCTCGCAACTTTAGACCTTAATTTTTTTTTAATTAAAACGTGCTTGTGTGTAGTTAATGCATACTTATCTACCATTAAAACTTTCTTAACTGATAATTAATTCATTTTAAAAATAGTGGCGGATTTGGCGGAGTCCGCTAGTTTCGGCAGATTTCCAAATTTAGCTGCGTTAACTAGAGTTATCTCCAGTTTTGGAGGACATTTCGAGGGAAACATTGAATGAAGCATAACTGGAGCAAAATTTGACCATTTTTGGCTCAGGCAGAGTCTATCGTGGTAGATTTGGACATTATGAACACATTGAAGTAGGTTTTAGGAGCAGTAGGTGTCTGTAAACAACACTTTTTTTCACATTTGAGCTAATACAGAGGCCCAAGCCATGGAAGCTGGACCAAGGAGATGTAGCCCAAGAGGGGTGAACTCCTTCATCAATACACCGTGTTAATGGATCATTGTGATGGTTTGTTATACATGTTATTGTTGTTGTTCAACATTTGTTTTTAATGTTTTTTATGCTCATGAATTAACATAAAATTCAGTACATTTACCTATTTAGTGCTCACAAACACCAAGGAAACCTATGCACATAAAGCAAGTGATCAACAATTTAATTATAAATCTGAATATGAAAGCAGCACAACAAAACTAACATTCAGATTCAAATCAAGGTGGTATAAGAGCCAGGTTGAAAGGTTGAAAGGTGGCAAAGGTTATTTGCTTGATTTGCTTGAGTTTGGTGCAAGTAGGGTTTTAATGGTTGCAAATTTGTGATGCTTACAAGATTGAAGTTGCAGAGAGGAGAAGGGAAAATATTGGTTGCTGTCAAACCAGGAGGTAACTCCTCAAAACTGGAATTGTCTATTAGCTGAAGAATGTACATGCTTATATAGATGGGAGGTGAGGCTATTGGGATTCAGCTCCCAATGACTCTTGGCCTTCCTTATTTCCTAATAATAAATAATATACAAAAATACATGTGCACACCCATCCATAGGATTAGGTGTCAACATTCCCCCCTTTAATCCGAAGGGATGTTGGTGAGTCCAAGCATCGATCTCAACTTTTCAAACTTCTCTCTTCCAAGTGCTTTGGTGAAGATGTCAGCAGTTTGCTCATTTGTGGAACAATGATGTAGATGGATGGTCTTGGCCTGAACATGATGTCGAATGAGATGGTACTTTGTATTGATGTGCTTTGTTCGATCATGGAACTTTGGGTTCTTGGCCAACTTTATCGTGTATGTTGCCGATCATGAGTGAGGGGAATATGACCGTTTCATCCGCAAATCTTCCAGGATTTTCCGCAGCCACACAATTTCTCAGTGAAGTCGAACCGCTGCCACATATTCTCGCCTCATTGTGGGAATCAGCTCGGAACCGATCGTTTTGCGTGATCTCCATGAGACAGCTCCTGATCCAAGACTCATGGTGTAACCTGTAGTAGACACCCCTGTTTCTTTGTCGCCATCAAAGCTTGAATCAGAGTATCCGGTCAAGATGACGTCGCCTACCTGTGTATATTTGAGTCCAAAGTCTTGAGTCCCCTTCAAGTACCTTAGTACTCTTTTTGCAGCAGACCAATGTCCTTCACAAGGTTTCTGCATGAACCTTGAGAGGATTCCAACAGCAAATGAGATGTCAGGTCTGGTGGTGGTCAGATAGATAAGACTTCCTACAAGCCGTCTATACTTAGTTGCATCCTCAAATTCCTTCCCTTCAACAGATGTGAGCTTCAAGTTTTGTTCCATTGGAGTGCCTAAGGGTTTACAATCATCCATGCCAAATTTGTTCAAGAGATCTCCAATGTACTTCTTTTGAGAAAGAAATATGAATTTAGGATGTTGAATTACTTCAATACCCAAATAGTAATGAACATGACCCAAACCAGTCATTTCAAAACCTTTCTTCAACTCTTTCTTCATGGATGCAATATAGCTCTCATTGTTTCCTGTTATCAAAAGATCATCTACATATACCACAAGATATACAACTTTTTTTCCAACTTTCTTAACAAACAAAGTTGCATCATCAAGATCAAAGTGTTTGAAATCAAGTTTCAGAAGATGCTCGGTCAACTTCTCATACCAGGCTCGTGGTGCTTGCTTGAGGCCATACAAGGATTTCACAAGTTTGCAAACTTTGTGTTCTTGATCCTTTATCACAAATCCTTCTGGCTGGGACATATAAACTTTCTCCTTCAGATCTCCATTCAAGAACGCTGTTTTTACATCCATCTGATGAACTTTCCATCCACTCTGAGCTGCTAAGGCAAAGAGAGTCCGGATGGTGGTCCATTTTTCTGTGGGAGCAAACGTTTCTTCATAATCAATTCCTTCCTTCTGTGCGAATCCTTTTGCCACAAGCCTGGCCTTGTGCTTGTCAAGTGAGCCGTCTGCTTTGTACTTGTTCTTGTAGACCCACTTACAACCAATTGGTTTCGTTCCCAAAGGCGAATCAACCAGCTTCCAAGTGCCATTCTTTATCAAGGCATCATACTCCTTCTGCATCGCTTCTTTCCATTCATCATGAGAAGCGGCTTCTTTGAAGGAAGTTGGTTCATGATCTATAGACAAACTCAATTCACAGTTATAAGCAATATCCATATCAATAGGAGAATCAGAATTATCTACATCACCTTCGATTTGTTGAGTGGAACTTCTTGTTCCCGTTTTTCCAACCTCATCAGGATGAACATTCTCCAGTGTCTTTGTCAGCCATTTGGGAGGACCTTTCTGAGATGGCCCAGGCTGGTCATTTGACTGAGTTGGGATTGATTCAAGATTCAATCTCCCAATTCTGTCAATCACATCATCCAATGTGTCATCCGTGGTTGTTTCTTCATGTAGGGGAGAGAGTGCTTCAGGACATGATTCCACAGTTTGATTCAATATCGGAATCCCCCCTTCAAGATGTGGAATCACATTATCAAATTCTTGGAAGGACTTTGCATGTGTGAATCTGTCCAGGCGATCAAGTTTCCGCTCAACAACCTTGTCACTCTTGGAAGATTCAAGAAATATGACATCTCTTGCTATCACAAACTTCTTATTTGCTTCATCATAGAGACGATATCCTTTGGAGGTATTGGAGTACCCCAAGAAGATACATTTTTCTGCTTCTAGCACCAAGTTTGTTCCTTTGACCCTTGGGTATCAAGGCATAACAGGTGGACCCAAAGACCCTGAAATGCTTTACCGAAGGAATGTGGCCATGCCACATTTCAAAAGGAGTTTTGTTTCTAATTGAACTTGAAGGACACTTATTCTTTATGTAAACAGCACATAGAACTGCATCAGCCCAAAACATCAATTTTACATTCTTGAAAAATAACATGGAGCGGACCATATTTAAGATGGTTCTGTTCATTCTTTCAGCTACACCGTTCTGTTGTGGATTATATGGCACAGTGGTTTGATGTTTGATTCCATGTCGACGAAGATAATTTTCAAATTCGTTTGAAGTGTATTCTTTTCCATTATCAATACGTAGAGAGCCAATATGTGTTTGTGCATCATTTTCAATCCATACATGAAAATTCTTGAAAGTTTGAAAAGCATCAGACTTATTCTTCAGTAAGTAAATCCAACACATTCTGGTGTAGTCATCAATAAATGTCATCATGTATTTGTTTCCATTTGCAGAAGCAACAGGCATAGGGCCACATAAATCTGAATGAACAAGTTCAAGTTTCCTATGTGCTCTTGAGTGTGAATCATGAAATGGCTGTTTGCTATGCTTTCTTAGAATACATGCATCACATTCCTTAGGTTTTCTAGGAATTGTAGGCAGTCCATCAACACCATTTTTCTTCAACAAACGAAGGCTTTCATAATTTAAGTGTCCAAATCTAGCATGCCATAAAAGACTTGATGGAAATGTACCTTCATCATGATGTGAACTGAATGCAAAGTTTTGAGCATGAGCAGATGAACCTTTCAGCTTCAAGAGTCTCCCTTCTTCTATTCCCTCCATGAAAAGTGAGTGATCTGATGCTGATCTGACCTCTGCCTTGCCATCAAACAAGTGAACTGAGTGTCCTTGCTGCCGGATTTCGATCAGGGACAGCAAGTTTCTCTTCAACTCCCGGAGGTATAGAACCTCATGTAGGATATGATCAGGAAGACCAGGCAGTTTAAGCCTGACTGTGCCAAGCCCTGATGGCTTGAGTTTGGATTTATCTGCGAAATATACTGCTCCATCAACTTTGTCAGTGAATTCTTCAAAAAAATCCTTTCTAAATGTCATGTGACATGTTGCTCCTGAATCTAGCAACCAATCATCTCTCCATGAAGTAAATGAAACATCAAATAGGTTTTCAGTTACTCCATTGTTACAATGTGCTAGAACATAGTGAGCGGATTCAGGTGCTTTACCTTTGTCTTTGTCATTGGTTTTACCTTTGTCTTGATTTCTGTACTGCTCAATTTTGTTCCATGGTGTTCTGCATTTGGATGCATCATGTCCATCTCTATTGCACCGTGTGCAATGAAGATTCGATTTGTCAGCTTGTCTGCCCCCCCTTTCTGTGAAGTTCTTTCTTCCTCTTCCTCTTCTGCCACCTCTTCCTCTGGATGAATCTGAAGTATGACTCTTTTCTCTATGTGCCAAGTATGCAGCCTCTTCGGAAGATGAAGGGGCTGTCATCTTCCCAAAAGCTTTCTCTCTTTCTGCAAACTTCTGCTCAAGTTTATCAAAGGTGATTTGCTCAAGGTTTCCACTTGCTTGCAAAGACTCAAGATAATGTGAGTAAGTCGGATATAATGCCTTAACATATGCTATGAGGGGTATGTCCATTTTTACACCAGTGTTTTGAATGTCATGCATTATAGATCTTATTTCTGAAGCTAAAGCAAGGGGATCATCATTCTTCATTTCAAGACTGAACAACTTAACCATCAATTGAACATTTTCTAATTCTGAGTGTGAGTCATAGAGTTCTTTTAGTTTCTTCAAGGCTTCAAAGGCATTTGAGAATGATGAAATATGGCGACTCACCTCTTCACTCACCGAGGCTGCAATCAAGGCATAAGCCTTGCAATTCTTGTTTTCCCAAATGGCAAGCTCTTTGTCTGAAGTGGGCTTCTCTGGTGGATTTTCTGCTTGTCCTTCACAGATTCCTCTCCACAGCTCATTAAAAATGAGTGTGTGTTTAATCTTCCGCAACCATTCAAGATAGTTCTCTTTGCCAGAGAGAACTATCCCAACAATGGAGATGAGAGAATGCATTAGACTGCTGGAAAAAAAAATCTTCTGAAGAGGAAACAAATTCTGTTATAAAAACTTCGAACTCTTGAAATATTTCAAATAAAGGGGCAAAAAACTCTTGCTGGAACAATTTTCTGAGTTTAAAAACTCTTTCTGGAAACTAAATCTGCTCAGAAAACTTTGCTGGAGACTGAATTTTAAAAAAACACTCTATGCTATAGACTGATTCTGCATAAAAAAAAAATGTATTTTTTTTTTGTTTTGGGGAAAAAATTGTATATAAAAAGATATGGAATGGAAGGGCAAAATGTATAAAAGGAATGGTGATGGGGGGAGGCAATGTAAAAAGAGTGGAAAGGGCGTAATTATGAAAGGGAGGGCGGTGTATACTGCGCGTGGTATATTATGTTGTGGAGGGGGCGCATACCATAAACATAGCTTTTAAATAAAACACAGCTGTCCGCTTATTACATATCAATGGAGTGTTTGTAATAAATACATAGCGTTTAAATACAACACAACAATGTAATACACAGCGATTTAATAACAATGCAATGACAACGTTTTAAATAAAACACAACGTTTTAAATGACAGCGTTGAACAATGTTTTATATATGTCGACATAGTTAGATATCAACGTGGAGGAGGGCCGACACAACTGTATAAACGCAGAGGGAGAGACAGCGTATACGTTGTATTGTAGAGCCGGCGTTTGTATTGCAGTTGGTGAGGGCGAATAGGGCGGAGATGGGAGGCGTGGACGCGCGTTGAGAGGAGCGCAGGTGGGTCGTAAGGAGAGGAGGGAGCCCGAGAGCGAGGGGCGAGAGCGAGTTGCAGAGGGAGCCGTGCTATAGAGGCAGCACCGGAATTTCAGTTGCACCGGAATTTCAGTTGCAGAGTAGTCGACGTGAGGTCGATAGTTATGCGTTTGCAGAGAGAGGGCGGGCTGCCTGTTGCAGAGGGTAGGCGCAGGGAGTGGGGGAGTGGAATGGCGAGGGGGTGGGAGTTAAGGTGAGGATGAGTGAGGGCGCAGGGAGAATGGAGGAGGGAGGTGTGAGTGAATGGAGCGTAGGGATGAATGAGGAGGCGTTACATAAAATTTTTTAACTTGAATCTGCAGAAGACAGTTGCAGGACTGCTGGACTGGTAGAGCCTGCAATTTGCAGATTGACAGAGCCTGCAAATGTCAGTGCTAAATAGGAAAAAAAAATGCAGAATAACAGTCTAGCAGTTAGTGAGCAGCAAAAACATTAAAAAATATTGACTGAGCAAAGGGTAGGGAGTTACACCACAGGGCAGAAATGCCAAATGTGGGGCTGGCTCTGATACCATGTCAAACCAGGAGGGAACTCCTCAAAACTAGAATTGTCTATTAGCTGAAGAATGTACATGCTTATATAGATGGGAGGTGAGGCTATTGGGATTCAGCTCCCAATGACTCTTGGCCTTCCTTATTTCCTAATAATAAATAATATACAAAAATACATGTGCACACCCATCCATAGGATTAGGTGTCAACAGTTGCAAGTCCCGAGGTTAGGACCAGAAGAAGGAGAGCCACAAGGGCACCATATCCACCCAAAGTTTCACTCACAATTGCACTTGAACCACCTCAAGTGTTATCTCCAAAAGCTGATATTGAAGAGGTACAAGTTGCACCGAAAGCTGAGCTTGAATCCATAGCCATCATGTCAGGTTTTGGAGAGACTAAAGGTCTTTCAGAAGAGGAAGCTTACAAGAAGGCTTTCTATGAACTGATTGAAAGGGTTAGTATCCTCTTTGAAGAGAGGGACACCACGATGGTTGGAGAGAATTCTAAGTCTCCACATGGAGAGGGAACCTCAGAAGGAAAGAAGGATGAAGAGAGGGGTTCAAAGGGCAGTGGAGGAAAGCCTCCTCCATCTCCACCATCTTCATCATCATCCTCTTCATCTCCATCATCTTCCACTTCCACCACAAAAACCACCCATACTCACTCAAAATCCACAAAAGGAAAAACTCCCTTACTCAAAATTCTTGTCAAATTTGAGCTTCCAATGTATAATGGCGAGGTAAATGCAGAGAGGCTAGATAATTGGATTCATCAATTGGAGGTTTATTTCATAATTCATAACCTTCAAGAAGATGAAATAAAAATTCAATTAGCTTCCTTGAGGATGGAAGGATCAACACTTTTATGGTGGGAAGCAACGACTTAAGAAGAGATTAACAAATACGGTAAGATCTCAATGTCTTAGTCAAATTTTATTGCTGCCATTAAAAGGCCATTTTATCCTCTAACTTACATGCAAAATCCCATTATGGACTGGAAAAATTTTAGACAATTGAAAGGGGAAAGTGTGCAAGATTATACTCATGAATTTAGGAGAAGAGCTCCTGTTTTGGGTATTAATTTATATTCTCAAGAAACTTTGTTAAATTATATTGGGGGTTTTCACAGTTACCTTAGACACGCTATTCTCATGTTCAATCCCACAAACTTAGATGAGGTTTGCATTCGAGCCACACATTTAGAAGCAAGAGGAAAACATAATATATATGAGAAAAGTGATAGTGAGGGTAAAGGAATTTATGGAAGAGGAAAGATAAATAGCTTTGTCAAAGGAGAGAAAGAGAAATTCACATGTAAACATTGTTCGAAGAATGGCCATGATGAAGATCATTGTTGGCAACTTCATCCAGAGTTGAAGCCAAACAAACTCAAAGCCAAAGAAAAGGAGAAAATTGTTGCTATCATTGAACATGACTTAGGTTCAGATTCAATTGATGAAACAAAGATTACAGGAATGGGTTTGAAAGGTAAGCACATAGCAAGCACTATTTATTCAAATTGTTCTAATGTCACTCAAGATGAAGATACAAGAATTGAAATTTTCCATATTAGAGTCGTCTCTAAACATACCAAGATAGACACACTTTTTGGTAGTGGGTCTCAAGCTAATCTAATTTTAAAATACTTAGTTAAGGAGCTAAACCTTGAAATTGTTAGACATCAAAGACCTTATCCTTTAGGGTGGATATGAAATAATGCAAATATGTAGATTACAAGGAAGTGCATACTAAGGTTTGCCATCAATTCAAACTTTCTTGATGAAGTTGAACTTGATGTGGTGCCACTTGAGATTTCAAGTATTTTTTTGGGAAGTTCTTATCTTTATGATAGGAAAGCAGTATTCCATTGCCATGAGAATAAGTATCACTTTTTTAAAGATGGAATTGGGTACATAGTTAGAGTGCATAAGAAGAAGACAAGTTTGTCTCTTATACATGCAGGATAAATGAAGAGGATAGTGAATGTAAGTCAAAATTTGACATTGTTAATGATCAAGCATAGAGGTGTTTTGAATAAAAAATTTAAAAAATATGCATAAAATGAACAAGTTGATTTCATTGAGGTTGCTTATCCTTGTAATGAGATGTTTCAGGACTCTAACATGTTTCCTTTGAAAGGAGGTAAACAAGATGTGACAGATTTGTAGCTGTCAACATCAGTGTTGAGCAGTGTTGGAAACAAGATGTCGGTGCAAGAGAGTGAAAGGGTCAAAGAGAAAGCGCCAAATATATTTGAAAAAGAAGGCATGGGTTCCACAAGTGCTTGTTTTTGGTTTCCAAAGGGTACATGGAAATGGAAAAAATACTTGGTTAAGAGTCGACACAAGTACAAAGCAAGATCAGTTAAGAATCGCCATGACGATAGTGTGCGAGGTGAGGCAGTTTTTAAGATTCCTTTGATTGATGACCAAGTCAGGAAAAAGTTTTTTTCTGAAAGGAAAGATTGTTGCTCTGGAAATTTAGGAAAATTGCAACATGACGGTGTCAACAACAGCAAGAGAAGGTCGCAAGAGTCAAGGTAAAAGCTTAATTTTTTTGAAAAGCTCCAATTGATGAAAATGGGAAAATTTCAGTGGATTGAGACTGGAAGGGTGAGGGAATTGTACCCTCATCCACATGTTCAGTAATCAAAGATATTTTGGGGTCCAAAAGGCTTCTAGTGGGGAGGACTGATCAAGTGCTCAATGGTAAGCTAAAAAATTGAAGTGCTCAGAAATGCTCCAAACCAAAACGACAACGAAGAGCTTGTCATCAGGAATTCGACGCAATTTGTTTCAACAAAAACCAACTCTGTATGTGAAAGTAATGGTCTGCTGCTCGTTTTCCCAAACAGCTAAAATTTTGTAAAAAAGGACAAACGGGTGACATGGCAGCCTATGCAGCAAAAAAGGATATTCTGGGAATATTCCTCCATTTTTCCCAATGACACCATGCCAAATGTCAAACTATGGATGGTTTCTAAGGAGGGTGATTTGTTTCAATCTTACTGGAGGATTTAAGAACCAGTATCATGAGGACACGTGGCTAGCCTAGAGGCCACCATGTGCCCCTGCCAAGGTTCAATTTTATGCAATGGTGAATTTCCAAACTTCATGCTCTAAGGTTGAATTTCAGGTATATATGTCAAAGTTTGATTTATTTTAGGCGCATATGATTTTATATTAAAGTTCTAACTATATCAAGGTTGGGTGCACATATATTTATATTTGGAGCAAAACTTATAAGCAGATGGGCAAAGGTTGAGGTCAACCCCACGACCTCCCCGCGCCATCCGCATAGATTACCACCAAGCCACTAACGAATTTCTTATTATACTATGCACCTGACATGTATTTGAAGTTGCAACATTTGATTAGCAGGGGTTTGGAGGGGGGCACCCCTGCAGGCCATCCCCCTCCCCATAAGACCTATCGACCAGAACGAAGGCGAAGCAAAGTTCAAGGCGGTGGATTAATGGATTAATGTGGGTTTAAGTGCTACTAATCCCATAGCTTCAGACCTTAAACAATTTTTAATTAAAACATGCTTATGCACAGTTAACTCATACTTATCGGCCATTAAACCTTGCTTAATTGCTAATTAATCCAACTTAAAAATAGCAGTGTATTTGACGGAATCTGCTAGTTTCGGAGGATTTCCAAATTTAGTTGCGTTAACCGGAGTTATCTCTAGTTTTGGAGGAAATTTCTAGGGAAAAAATGAATGAAGCATAACTGGAGCAAATTTCGACCATTTTTGGCTCAGGAAGAGTATATCTTGGTAGATTTGGACATTATGAACACATCGAAGTAGGTTTCAGGAGTAGTAGGTGAATGTAAACAAAAAAATTTCACATTTGAGCAAATATAGAGGCCTAAGCCATGGAAGCTGGACCAAGGAGATGTAGCCCAGGAGGGGTGAACTCCTTCTTCAAAACATTGTGTTAATGGATCATTGTGATGGTTTTCTCTACATGTTATTGGTGTTGTTCTACATTTGTTTTTAATGTTTTTATGCTCATGAATTAACATAAAATTTAGTACATTTACCTGTTTAACACTCACAAACACCAAGGAAACCTATGCACATAAAGCGAGTGATCAACAATTTAATTATAAATCTGAAGATGAAATGCACAACAAAACTAACATTCAGATTTAGATCACATGGAGAACTAAACAAAGAGGAATATTAGATTTTTGAGTTTAGATAATGGGGGTGAGTATAACTCCAAAGACTTCAAGAATTTATGCAAAGAGGAAAGAATTAAAAAGGAGCTTGGTACCTTACAACCCACAGAAAAATGGAGTCACCAAGACGAAGAATAGGGCCATCGTCTGAGCTACCAAGGCAATGATTTATGACTAGGATCTATCGATGTTTTTTTAGGTGTACGCATGCAATATGGCAGTGTATGTACACAACAGGTCATCATAAGGTCTTGGGGGACAAGACACTTAAGTAGACATTCACTAGCGTGAAACTAGAGGTTAGCCATTTTAATATTTTCGGTTATCCAATATATGCCTATGTAGCTTCAGAAAATAAGACAAAGTTGGAGCCGTTATTAGAGAATGGAATCTTTGTGGGGTATATCGAGACTTCAAAAGCATATAAATTATATATTATATTGTAGAGGAATACTATGGTGAGCCGGGATGTTAGGTTTGAGGAGGGTCAAGGATTCAGGAAATCACATGAGCCCCTTCTAGTAGGTATAGAGGACAAGGAGTAGGAGGCTTTGAATATTTAGGAGAGACCATCACCACATACAATAAGAATTCGGTCTTTAGGTTGGGAGGGGGAGTTGGAGGCTCCTTCTATTTTTGTCAAGAAGAAGCCAAGATGGCTAGAGCATACACTGAGAAATGATCAGGAGCATGTCAGGGCTCCTGCGAGTACTTTCAAGGAGATCAAAACACCAAGGAAATTTTATAGTTATATGTTTCTCATGATTATCATCATTGACTTTGAGCCGATCAATTTTGAGGAGGCAACAAGCCAGTCAGTTTGGAGGGATGTTTTGATGAAGGAATATCACTCCATTTTAAATAATGATGGGTGGGACATTATGCCAAGGCTAGAAATTAAATCAATTGTGAGCTCTTGATGTATGTTGATATGTTTTGATACCAAACGTTATACAACAAATACCAAAATATATTGAAAAATATAGCCTCTTTGAGGAAGTAACCTCTTTTTATGATAAAACAATGTACAAGGATGAAAAGTAATGTGCCTTAGGACTAGATATCCTTAGACAAAACCCCAGGGAAAAACTCTAAGGTAACCTCAAACCTCTTTGAGGTTGAAAGTTGGCCCTTCAACGTGGAGAGGGATCTCTCCTTAAAACACAACTACTCAAGGTCACTATAGTAGAAGGTTTTGCTTAAAACTCTGTGTCTAGATTTAAGTTGTAAGATGAATTTTTTTTGGGATGTATATAAAACAAAACATTAGGAATGGAGTCCAGTTTTATCGAATGATTCTACAAATCTAATGAGCATAACACGAAAAGCAAGATAGCAGTAACTCCTTTGAAAATTTGAGAAATTTAGAAGAAGAAAACTGGAAAGAAAAAAAATTATAGCTGACATAAGTAACAAGTACTAATGTTTGAGAAATATGGTGAAAGAGCATGAATGAATCCCAATCTCATAAACTAAAGTTTCCAGACATGAAGAAGATTTTTCATAAACATTGCAATAATGAACATGGAACTACAACACATGAATTTTTTGCAAATGCTCATAAAAACTGTAATATATTTAATATCTGCTCAAATACCCAAAATGTTAATGTTTTTACAATAAAAACCAACCCTCATTCATTTTACAGAACTTGTCTTTATAGAAAAGACTTCAACTTACAACCTGTTTCTAGCAAAACTTAATTACAAAATCTAAAAATGATAACGTACTTTATTAAATACATGCATAGAGAAAAATTCCTAATCCTTTATGCATCTAAAGATCATGTTGTTGTTGGAGTCATGGCTAGATATAAGGATCACCAAGTCGAATTTGATGAGGTGGCATCCAAGTCAACAACTGTTCATGAGCTTTTCCTTCACGAATTCCTGAAAAATATGGTCTAGTGATCCCTTTGAAACTCCAAAACCGTGATAGCTGTTAGAAAACTCATAGATGTTTTTGTTAATGGTTCTATTACAGGAAAAAAAAAAAACGTTCTTGGATTTGGAAAATTCGTTTTCAGATATTTGGAAACCGCTCCCAAAGTTACTTCCTTTTACAGGAAAAAACAGAGTTTTAAACTGACCATTTTTACAAAAATGCACTGCTACTCTGGTTTTCAGCACAATTTCCATTTTTTTATTTTCTAACAAATGATAATGTTGGCACACTGTTGTCAACGCATTTTAAACATGTTTATTACAAATCGGCACTGCCACTCTCGTTGTCAGCACTTTAACACGATTTATTACAAATCCGCGCTGACACTCCCATTGTCAATGCATTTTAAAAAAATTCAAAACTTTAGTAATGCTGACACTCCTGTTAAAATTCAAAACTTTAGTAATGCTGACACTCCTGTTGTCAGCGTTTTAAACCTATTTATTACAAATTTGCACCAACACTTCCACTGTTAGCACTTTAAAAAAATACAGACTAAAAAATGTGATAACACAATGAAAGGTTATAACTAACTTACTAGTATAACACTATAAATGTAATGAATCAATATCTAGGGCTGAATAGGAGGTTTTATGGTTAACATGGGGATTTTTCTATGGCTTAAAAATCCACTCGCAAGTGTCTCTACATCTCCTGTAGTTCTAGAAAACAATTGCCCGCAACAATCCTAATAGCCTTAACTTCTTTTTGACTTAAATTTCTTCAAACAACCCACCATTCACTTACTTCAAACTCAACAATACATATTTTAATGCATTATAGAAATTTTAGGTATTGGTAGGAAGGGTGTATCTTCTCTAAGAGGAAGCTTGCACTAGAGGCTAGTTGCATGGAGCTCAAACTATTGCTTAGGAAATGCCCCTTCTTATATGAATTCTTTCATAATTTTTGAAATATTTCTCAATCCTCTTAGTTACCAATGCTTAGAAGTACTCAAATTTTTCTGACTCTGTGGGAATGGGTATTTATTTTCATGCCTATTGAAATCCTTCTGACAAAAAACCAATTTAGACATAATTTCATAGTTACAGTAAAAAATTTTGATGTACAAGAAGATAGATGAATTTCCTGAAAATTAGCCGTCTTTGAATACTATTTGGTAGGTATTTTATTTCCTTGAAATGTTTGTAAATGCACTAAAGTCCATATGCCAAAATCTATGGTTCTTTTATGAAAATGATGAGTTTCTTTTTGGAATAAAACTAGGCATCATATAATTCAACACTTCCCTTCTATATCATCATTCCTTGATGAGAAAATTTTGTAGCCCATTGACTCTCTATATTGCATCACATGGCTCATATACAACAACTTGCAATGCATGTGCCCCTCCATATCAATGAGAAATTTGTGTAATTTGAGGGTATAATGTTTTTTCCTATGTTTTTATATATTTCTTATTAATTCATATAACACCAATAGAACATACAATACTATGCATCAAAGACCATGTCTTGGATAAATGACATGTATTATCTCATTAATTTGGTTTAAGGCAATCTCAATAATAGAAAATAAAAATATCACAAAATATTTTTATTAAAAATTGCAATACCCTATCATATTCCACTTATAGTATACCACCAATGGCACCTAATCCACCTCTAACAATGCTCCATTTATTCTCGAGTGGATATGAGCTAGACATATTTAGAAAATAATGACTATATATCCTACCCATGAGGTGCAGTTTGTGTGGGCTTTAGACCTCCCTTGGTCAGAGGTTCAAATCTCATTGGGAGGGGTTGAGGATGGGAGCCACCTTTAGGGGAATTAAACTATCGCAAGGGGCATCCAATCTTGACCAAGCTTCACACAATCCTGGTGATTAACATCCCACTAGTGGGAAAATCGTTCTTTCATTCGACATTGGAGCTAGCCCCGACATAAGCTCAACCTAGTTTGAAAAAAAAGAGAAATACGACATAATATATCTCTTTTTTTTCCTAAGAAAAGAAACCGGAAAATTTATTCATCCAAAAGAGGAACAAAGGTACATTTTCATATGCTGAGTGAATTCGAGCATTTACGACCTCATGAAAAATCACAAATAATAAGGTCGAAAGGCTAAGCATGTAAGAAGGTCACATGAATCCGCAAAGAAGCCCCAAAGGGTGCAACAAAATAAGCAGAAAACTAAACCCCAAAGGGTGGAAAATATACAAGCCAGAAACCCTAACAAAATGTTGGCTAAATAACTAGCTAAAAGGTTGGGCACAAGCCACCTAGGTAGCCCCAAAAAAACATGCCCAGGGCATGCCTTCATAAAAAAACCAAGAAGATGCCCCCACAAAACCCATCTCAAACCCTAGGTAGGTGACAACACCAGAGGAAATGACGACGAACAAGTAACAAAAATTGTAGTCCCTAGCATGAAAGAGGGATGAACCAGAGTTCATAGTAGCATGGGAGCCTCCAAAAATCTACTCCCTCAATCCCCACTCACATCCGAACAGACACAGGTAGCAGACCAACAAAGGCAAAAAACCCTGATAATGGAACCACACCAATAGGCAACAATAGAAGAGACACAGAGAAACCCCCACCGAAGGCAACACCAAGTATATGAGATCAACAAGACTCAAGAAGGCGCCGTCGAATTAAAGCAATAGGATGCGGTAAGGAAGAGGGGGATGCAACGACTAGGGTTCCAACCGCCAAGCCCCCTCATTGTTGAGACCAAAAATAAAAAAACAAGTAGCTAGGGTTTTGAAATTTCTCCCTCTCTTAATATCTCCATTCAGACTATATCTCTTGCTAGGGCATGCTTGAAAATTAATTTACCCAACCTCATAAGAAGCAATTTTATTTGGTAAAAATGGTTAATTTCCAGGAATTATTTACAATTGACATGCATATCTTTATTATATATACCATCAATGTACATAAATTTCAAGTTCGAATACTCAATTACAAAGAAAACACAAGGAATGATAAAAAACTAAGGATAAGAGAAAGGCTTTTTTTTTTTTTTCTTATTTGTTGTTTGAACTATAAGGGAGCTCAAATATTGTACAAGAAATCCCTCCTATGTATTATGCCCTTTATTTTTCCTATTTTTTATTTGTTTTAAGAATTTCCATATCCAAGTCAATTTTCCACCTCAAGATATGGTTTAATTGAAACTTGGAAATGATTTGTTCTATATTTCATTTTCATTGTAACTTAACATCTTGACCTAAATTGAATATTCAAATTTTGAGCAAAATAATCTCATATTTAAATTGGGAACAATTACACGTTCCAAGCTTTAACCAAATCAAAGTTTCAATGAACATTTTTCTCTTATAATAAAAATATTCAAAGTGTAGTGAAATCAAATTTTTAGTGAAAAATCAAATGTGAAATCTTTGACTTTCATATCTCTAAATGTTCATATTTTTTACTAAGATCATTCATTTAATTACATTACAATAAGTGAATGTTCAAATCAAACTTGAGTAAAGTTATGGACTTTGTTTTATTAATAATATTTTGCTGTGTATAATGATTCTCGTTGTTGTTGGACTAATAATTTTCTTTTAAATTAAAATAGAGAAATAATGAATTGAGCGAATTTTTATAATATTTTTTTGTGTATAATGATTCCCCTTGTTGTTCCCCGGATGCGGATGACAGTGGAAGCACGTGTGAAAAAAGTCTCTCTCACACTCGAGATGATGAAGATCTGCAACGCAGGCCTTCACTTGAAGTGGGTCCACACTCCCGCAATAATTCACATGAGGTGACAGAGGCAAGGCATCATGAAGATACGCAGCGCTAGCAACCACCCCATGGGGGTACCTCTCAGCTGAAATCATTTGAATGATCTCCCAGATGGATATGATGCTCTACCATAACCCAAATTACATGCTTCCACATGAAAACTATTGCATCCTGCATCTGCGAGTGAGTCATAATAATGCTCAACATATTCACATGTGCCACAGGCCTACAAAGGGGAGGTCCTTCCGCATACATCTACTCACAATTTTCTTCTTCCATATTTTCTATTTCAGTTTCCGCCCTCCTGCGCGCCCCGCCCGCTACACAGTATCCCCCGAGAGTTGCGCTACATAGAATCCCCCTAGTTGCACACCCCCTTGAATGCGCGCCTCACCTTGAATCCCTTTGCCTTGCTAGTTTCACTAGCCTGTGTGCTCCCATCACCAAGCTCCTCCAGCTGCACATCCTCCACCAGCGCATCTCCCTATCCAATAGCATCCAGGGGTGCACTCCCCATCTCTGGTCAGAGCCGCTCCTCCATACCTCTCAGCCCCCCATCTACCCTCTGCTTTACCTGTCCATGGCTCCAAGACTGTGCCAAAGAAAAATCAGAGGAGGCCAGAGAGTTGCCTTCCTTGGTCGCTACAAGCGAGGACCCGATAACCGCTTGGAGTCCTTTGAGGGCTCTGCTTCGGGCAGTCACGCCAGGGAGGCCTCCCAGAGCCCTGCGCACGACCAAGAGGAGGAGGCCCCCACTCATGAATTGCAGAGAGGCAGAAGAAAACCAAGGAAATCCATCATTGCGCACTAGGAGCACCCCATGCCCTGCAAAATCGAGCCTCTTCCGGCATAGGAGGCAGAGGGGGGAGACACTGATGTTTGGATAATGGACTCGAAGGGCACCTAGACGAGAGTCCTAGATGTTGAGTACCCGGTTGCTCCCATCCTCTGCGCACCTGTTTCCAGGTCTCTGCATTCACCAACTGCTGAAGAGAAAGCGACTGCGCAGGAGTACACTTGCCACAACGTGGAGGAAGATCCAGATATCAAGGATGATGTAGAAGACCCATGACTATGTAGAAGCTCAACTCTTTTTAGTTTTTTGTTATGCTAGTTATTATCACAAAACCTTTACTTTCAGTGGTGCTATGGCACATTTTGTAATCTTTTGTTTGATGTTTTTTCAGGGCTGGCTTCCTCCAAGGAGGCAGCCCCATACATGTGCAACTATGAAGACAACAAAGGCTGGGATTGGTTAAGTGCAACTTACCTACTCAGCCTGTAGCATATGTAATGTTTTATTTTCGAATTAATATAGTTTAGCCTCAATTACGCAAAAAAAATAAAATTGATTCCCCTTGTTATTAGACTAATAATTTTCTTTTAAATTAAAAATAGAAAAATAATGAATTGACATGAATGTATCATTAAATATTTTGATAGTAATTGTGCAATATCTTAATTGTAAACATACTTAAATAAAAATAATAATTAAAACTAACTAAACAATTACAAAGTAAGACAGATGCAAATTTTTTTTTTTTTAATTAATTAATTATTTATTATTATTTTTTTTATGAAAAATAATTAGTTACATAATTAATATAATTATTTCACTATGTCCTTAAAAACACATAAGATTAAAAAAATTTAAAATATCATTTTTTAAATTTAAAATTTATATATAACTAATTACAATTTTTATAAGATTATTTATAAAACAAATTATTATTTTTTAAATTTATAATTATCTTTCCCCTACTAAATGAGAAGAGATGATATACTAAAGGGGTGGTCAGGGTTCGATTACCCCATATAATAAATGAAGGTGAACGTGATGCGCCACACCATCTTCGTCATGTAATTTTGGAGGTTTTTGGTTACATTCCCATGCCATCTAAAACCACTCCATTTTAGTTATTTTGAGGTTTTTGGTTACATTCCCATGCCATCTTTCCTTTTTAACATTTCTGCTCAATCATGATGGGGATTTAGTCATGATGATGAAACAACTTATTTCTACTCTTGCTTTCTTTCCATTACTCTATCATAATTCAGTTGGTTTAATAGTGAAGACAACCATCTTATGTGACTAAAACGGATAATCTGAAGGAGCCAATAAAATGATTGCATATGACACCATCATGGATGCACAATGCAAGGAATGCACACCCGAGAAAGCCGATAGAATATTGTATGAGATCTTCAAAAAAGTTTGATATTGGTGTTGTGACATATTCAACCACAAATAACAGTCTCTGTAACGGTATTGCTGAACTGCACCTGGAAAGATTTAGCAATAGAGTAAATTGCAATTGATGAATTGCAGGGGTGACTTCAGTTGTAATTATGCACTGGGCAAGCAATCTGAAACAAGAGGACACCAGATTTGGTGGATGCCAGGGAAAAACCCTTTGATCGACTCTTCTTATTTTATATCAAAAGTTTAGCAAAGAGAGAAAGTACAAAAGTCAAATTGACTTGCCCAACTCAAAGTCAAAACAACCCTGTCAATTTCTGTAGTCAAATTTCAGCCCTAACCAGAAAGTCAACGTTGGTCAAATCAACAATAATTCATCCTCAAAACAGCTCGGTCTTCCCTAATCAAACTCGGCTTGATCACGAGGTCAAATTCAACCCAAAATAGTGACAAAGTCAATGGTTAAACTCAGTCAAACTGCTTCCCTGAAATCTGCAATCAACCTGCAATTTGATTTGCGGTCAAAGTGCTCAGAAGACCTCGGTTTCTGTGCCAAAATTTGCGTCCAGTTGAGACAGAAATATCCCCCAAAAAAATCAAAGTCAAATGATGCCTAGAAGGTCTCGATCAACACTGGTCAAACTGCAGAATTTCTTGTGATTTTCAGCCCTGCAATTCATTCTGAAATTTTGTCCTCCTTGTGTCACACATGGGAGAGAGAGAGGATGCCCAATTTGTATGAACCAATGAGAGAAGAAGAGAGAAAATGTGAGTGGTGAAGAAGCCAAATGAGGTGAGAGGTCACTTGTATTTATACAATTCGTTGTGGGTGAAGAGACACATCTATTGGGCTTCCTAAGCCTACATGTTGATGAGGCCGACCTGCAAAATTTGAACATATGTGGGCATAAATTCAAAATCACACTTCTGCTTGTCGAAATTGGATGATCTTTATATCAATTTTGGTCCTCTCGCAAAGAGAAATTTAATGCAATCATCGTCTCCATCAAATGAGTTGTCTCAAGGTGGAATTTGGCCCTAGTTGCCAATTTTGACACCACCTCTGACAATATACCATTTTTTCTCCTGTAGATATGAATAGGACATATTTAGAAGATGAATTACTATATCTCTTGCTATAACATGCTTGGAAATGAATTCATCCAACCTCACAAGGAGAAATTTTAGTTTGTATAAATTTCCAAGTTTCATGAGTTCTTTGCAATTGACACACATATTTATTATTATGCCAAAGGTTTTCTTTTAAGGGGAGGTTACTATAGATCCCTTCGTTGTTTGTTTGCGAAGTATGAAGAGGTGCCACATGAAAGCTTTCACGTCATTTGCGTGTCGGCACCAAGCGACTTGTAAGGTAGTTCTGTCTAGGGTTTGTGGTCACTCAGAGTGGAGATAGAGGCAATTGAACCACTAACAAAGGTATCTTGGTGATGTGGCATCAGGCCCGACTAACAAAAATGTTATTATATATCCATCAAAGCCAAATCTACTATTTTTTGTAGCATCAGGTGTGTTCTAGCCTCAAGATTTGGTAAAGAGGTTAGAGTACATGTATTCTCTAATACCCAGAAATCGTTTCTAAAAGTTCCACTCAGAGACAACCTAATTAAATTAATTAGTCAGTTTTTAATATTTCCTAAGTCTAAGCTTAGGAAATATGATTAATTAATACGAATTAATTAAGCTATGGTGAGAAACTTCTATAAAAATACATGGATCGATTTATATTTAATATTAGCCATCGATTAAATTTTAATTGTGGTCGTTGAAGTTTCAACGAAAGATTGTAACAAGAACTCGATGGGGCTTGGAGAACACAATTCAACAGTACGATTTCCAGAGCAGCAACATTCAGTTGCCAGAGAGAGAGCTAGTGAGCTCGAAGCAGTGAGAGAGGGGCAAAGATAGTAAGGTCGGAGGAATTTTTTCTAGTTCCAGGGAGTACATTGCAGAGAGGCATTGAGTGCCACAGACAGGCAATGCAGAGCTTTATGAGGAGATTATGTATTTGCTAGGGAGCAGGATATTTTCTGAGCTAGAAGCTGGGAAGAGGGTCCAGAGGCAAAGGAGATCAGTATTCCAGACAACAACTGTAGAGACAACAAGAGGAGACACAATTTTGAGCTTGTGGGACGTAGTACTGTGTAGGCTGACACAGTGACTGCGCAGAGGGAGCAAGGAGCAACTCAAATCGAGCTGAGGTGAGTGTCGGATTTCCTGTGGAAGGGAGAAAATTTCTCACTAGTTTTATTGCGAGACATTTCTCTGTTTGGATTGCTAGATTAAGCATCCATAATTTTGTACTTATATTTACTACTGCATAATATTCAAACCCTTGACTGCTACACCGATTTTCTTGAGTTGGGTTTTTCTAGGGACTTAGTCCAAAAATAACTGTGTATTTTGTGCGTGTGCATCTATTCTTCTAGCCTTTATTTTTCTTTTGCAGTATTTGTTTTGTGAAGGTTGTAGTGTGTTTGTTTCATTATTTTTCGTAGCACATGATAAATAATTTTTTTAACTAATAGAAGAAACAATATCAGTTACTGCAGTAGGATTCAGGATTCCCGAATTTTCACATGGTATCAAAGTGCAGATAGAAATCCAGAGAGCTCAGTTGTAGAAAGGAAGAGGAGCTTCGTAGAACTGCATAAGAAGCTACTCAAAACCCCAGAGGCAGCGTACCCCCTTCGGCCAGGATGGTCAATTTTTGAGTAAAAATCGATTTTCTCTAAGAGAGTGACAAAGAAATCAAATTTTTCAGATCGAAGATTACCAGAGGTAGAGGGAGAAACAATTTTTTTCCTTGAAAAGTAGATCTTCAGCTAGACACAGTATTTTGCAACAGTTTCTAGTGAAAAGTAATGTCAGAGGGGAGAAAGAGAACAAACTGAGGGAAATCTTTCCTCAGGGGACTTCTAGCTTCAGAAGTTTGATTTCTCATTGCAGAGGAGCAGTTGTTGTGACCAGATTTACTCACTCCAGTAGGGAGTGCGTAGAGCCTAGCATCAACTATGCAAAGGATAAGAGGAGGATTTCGACTTACTTTTTGTTGAAATGGCATCAACAAGGCTGAGAGATCAGGATCGGTTGGATGGAGAATCCAACTATGTGATCTGGAATGCAAGGGGTTCCTTCCTATTGGATGAGTATGATCTCAAGGCTTACATCAATAACTTGGTGGTTGTACCCACCGATCCAGACCAGATGAAGGCCTACAAGAAGGAGGTGGCGAAAGTGAAGAGATTGATTCTCGATGGGATTGGAGATCATGTAGTATCACATATAGTTGGAAAGGACACTGCCAAGCAGATGTGGGATGCTCTCGCTATGCTATACCATGGATCTTTCGAGTAGAGAAAGATGTATTTGGAGAAGAAGTTGAGATGTATTTGTATGCAAAAGGGGGAGCGCATAAACCCCTTCCTCACCAGACTTCAGGAGGTCTGAGATCAGCTGTCAATTGTAGGGTCAGTGACCCAACCTACAAAATTGGTGCGGTTAGCTCTCAACAATGTTTCTGAGAACTGGTAGGTCTTTTTCCAGAGTATTTTGGGCAGAGACAAGTTGCCAGAATGGGACCACATGTGGTTTGATCTGCAACAGGAGGAGATGAGGCGAGATTTGGTGAAGAGCACCATCAGTGGTATCAACAATAGCAGTGGGACAAAAGTGGTGAAGGAAGAGGAGAATATGGCCCTCACATCGAGGGGAAGCAGGTGCAATGCAGGAAGAAGAAGGACCTTTCTAAGGTCAAGTGATTCTGGTATGGTGAGTTAGGCCACTACAACACTTAGTGTCCTCTCATAAATAAGGACAAGGAGAAGAAGCAGGACCAACAGGCTGCATCTGTGGATATTGATAGGTTTTCCTCTAGGCTGGAGGAATAATTTTCCATGATAATAGACATCCCTCCAGGAGTGAGGTAGGGCGACTTGGTTTTTTAGCCCCAGAGTGCTACAAGATGGGTATGATTCTTGAGGAGGTCCACCTCTTGGATCAATACCTTGCTACGGGAGCCCACAGTACGTAGTAGTAGGATGGACTAGTGGCATTTGACATAGTTAGATGCCAGAGTGATAGATGCATTAGCTAGTAGCAGTTAGAGATTGAGCACCGTTGTGCAGAGTTGGCAGAAGTGTGGTTGGCACATTTGCAAAGTCAGTAGAAACATAGCGACTTCAATGACAACACGAAGACTAGTAGCAGTCAGGACTTGATTGACAGATGCATCACACTGACTACAGTTGGTTCAATATGTTGGATAGTTCTCAGTTGCAGATGCAACATCAACAAATGAGAGAGGGTTGAAGATGTTGCAATAGCAACAACAACAAAGGTGCGTAGTTGGTAGCAGTACAACATGATCAACAACAACCCAGATGCAACACATATCAGAGTTGCATAGTAGTTGGTAGGAAGAGTAGCCAAACATCAATAGTGTTACAGGAGATGGTGTAGAGGCAATGTATTGTAGTAGCAGTTGCAGTACTAAAATAATTTCCTCGCTAAGAGCACCAACAATGTTTCTGAGGACTGGTAGGTCTTTTTCCAGAGTATTTTGGGCTAAGACAAGTTTCCAGAATGGGACCACATGTGGGTTGAAGGAGGAGATGAGGCAAGATTTGGTGAAGAGCACCATCATTAGTAGCAAAAATAACAGTAGGACAAAAGCGGTGAAGGAAGAGGCTAATGTGACCCTCACATCAAAGGGGCAGTAGGCGCAGTGCAAGAAGAAGAAGAAACTTTCTAAGGTCAAGTGCTTCTGGTGTGGCGAGTTAGGCTACTACAACACTCAGTGTCCTCTCAAAATGAAGGACAAGGAGGAGAAGTAGGACCAACAGGCTGCATATGTGGATATTGATAGGTTGTCCTCCAGGCTGGAGGAAGACTTTGCCAAGATAGTAGACATCCCTCCAGGAGTAAGGTGGGGCAAATTGGTTTTGTAACCCCAGAGTGCTACAAGATGGGTAGGATTCTTGAGGAGGTCCACCTCTTAAATCAAAACCTTGCTACAGGAGCCCACGATACGTAGTAGCAGGATGGACCAGTGGCATTTGATGCAGTTATATGCCAGAGTGATAGATGCAGTAGCTAGTAGCGGTCAGAGATTGAGCAATGCGGTGCAGAGTTGGCAGCAGTGTAGTTGGCACATTTGTAGAATTAGTAGCAACGTAGTGGCTTCACTGACAACTCAAAGACTAATAACAGTCAAGACTCAGGTGACAGATGCATCACACTGACCACAGTTGGTTTAGTATGTTGGACGGTTCTGAGTTGCAGATGCAACAACAACAAATGAGAGAGAATTGCAAATGTTGGAGTAGCAGCAAAAACAGAGGTGCAATAGTTGGCAGTAGTACAACAGGATCAACAATAGCATAGATGCAACACATGTCAGAGTTGCACAGTTTTTGGTAGGCAGAGTAGCCAAACATCAACAGTGTTACAGGAGATGGTGCAGAGGCAGTGTATTGTAGTAGCAGTTGCAACTGCAGTTGCAGTACTAAAATACTTTCCTCGCTAAGAGGGAGTGTTAGTTTTTGTAGAATCAAATGTGTTCTAACCTCGAGATTTGGCAGAGAGGTTAGAATACATGTATTCTCCAATACCCATAAAGAATTTCTGGAGATTCCACCTAAAGACAACTTAATTAAATTAATTAGTCAGTTTTTTTATATGCCCTAAGTCTAAACTTAGGAAGTATGATTAATTAAAAGGAATTAATTAAGTCATTGTGAGAATCTTATAGAAAAATACATGGATTGATTTCTAGTTAATCTTAGCCATCAATTCAGTTTTAATCGTGGTCGTTGAAGTCTCAATGAAATATTATAAGAACTCGATGAGGCTTGGAGAACACACTTCAACAGTTCGATTTCACTCGCATATCGATTTCTAGAGTAGTAGCATTCAGTTTTTGGAGAGAGAGCTAGTGAGCTCAAAGAAGTGAGAGAGGGGCAGAGATAATAAGGTTGAAGAAATATTTTCCAGTTCCGGTGAGTACATTGCAGAGATGCAGTGAGTCCATAGAGAGGCAGTGCAAAGCATTGTTAGGAGATTTCATATTTGCTAGGGAGCAGGAGATTTTTCTAAGCCAGAATCTGGGCAGAGGGTCCTGTTACCACTGGTTTTGATTCCTTTCAAAGCTTCCCTCTCCATCATTTTTTCTTGGCCTCTAGCTCCTTATGATTCAATTCTTTCGCATCCTTTTCGCCATTTTCGCCATTTCTCTTCAATCCTTTCCTCATTTTTCCAAAATACTAAAGTCCAGCGTTTCATTTCTTTCAAAACCCCTCTTTAACTATTAAAATCCATATTTTATAGTTAAAAAGTAGCTCCGCCCACCCACTAACATCCATATCATATTCCAAATCAAATTTTCCCACACCACAACAAACCTTTGTAATATCATATCTCATATGATATAACTTACCGCACTTAATAACATTTGTGGACCCCTTACCTTTTCATCACATTTCGCTTCATGTATGTGCATGTGTTATGAATTATTGGTTCTTTCAGAACCAACCACATTGATTGTTGGCAAGCCTTATCCTTACTTTTCAAACCAGTTGATCCTATTGGAGATCGATAGAAGATACCCAATAGTAGTTCAAGCAAATCTCGTTCCATCTCAGGAACCAGCAATGGAGGATGAATGACACTAGCTTTACCTGCCCTTCCATAAGACTTAAGCTAGCTTGAATGTAACCCACTCAGGGGTTTTAGTTAGACAAATAGTAGAACACACATTTTCCTTTCCTTTTATAGAGACATCAATCACACTAACAAGTTATCCTAGGTTTACCCTTTCAGAGGAGATAAAGCATTAAGTCCTTGTCAGGGGTTGTTTGGTTGTCCATATGACTAGACCTTTTCAATAAAAATTAATCCAGAAACCAACGAAGTGAGTGAAATGAATAGAGCCTTTTACCTCGTTCAACAAGTGCTTAGCCTTATGCCACTTATATGATGCTAGGTGGGACTTTAAGATCATGTAGTTATACCAAAATAGGGTATAGGGGAGGGTAATAAGGTGAAGGAAAACCAATAGCACATACAAGAGACCGTATCAAAAGCCAAAAATCATTCACAACTAATGCATAATGTGTCACATCTTCCATTGTTATGAGTAGAATTGGTCAAATATAGGAAAATCTGAACCTCAATTGGATCCACACCTGGAATGGGGTATTAAATGGGTTTGAATCTCAAAATATATAAGTATTCCCATGTTTTATTGGTCAACCCCAACAACCAGATCTTTACTTTAGCTATAGGCCCTAAATTATGCACTAAGCTATCATTAGTTGTGATGCTACCCCTACTTTTTTTACCTCTGCAAGTATTATAGACCAGATGCATCCAAAGTCGTAACACAAGGAATACGAAGGTATAGAGGTATGCAGGTTCATGCATTAGTCAATCAAAACTACACTTTTTCTCCCTATCTTGTAGCTCACATCCTAGGTAAACCCTACTGTAATTGCCTATTTTTGTAAGAATGATTTGAGACTTTATTTGGAATGACCTATCCTAAAGGAACTGTAGGACGGTTGTTGGGCCAACCAGGTAAGGAACCCTACAAAGGGGAAGTTGGTGAAGGTATTGGATCTTTATATGCTTTTGTTTTTTAAACGGGATATGGCCCTAGATATGGAACTAGATATGCGCCTATAATAGATGCTACCATATTTTCCTCTGGTCCCTAATCAATAATGTAAATTGGATCCTTATAAATAACGAATCATAACATTTTATGCGAAGTTCCCTTACCTTTGGTGCTACCGCACCTTCTTGTTTAGGAGTAGCGTTGCAATACTACTATTTTCTATTCTTGCCACAACTGAATATGAAACTGCATGAAGGGAATTTGGGAGTGATGGTCATCAATCTGGAAGCAATATCACCTTTTCCAAAGCTCTCACTTCTATGAAAATGCATGAATCATAAATCCTACTGCAGCAACTTATATTGTTTCTTCTATTTATTAAATAAATTAAAAAAATTATTTACTGTGTGTTATGGAATATAACGAAACAAATACATTGCAACCTTCACAAAACAAATACTGCGGAAGAAAAATAAATGTTGGAAGAATAGATACACAACACAAAATACACAGTTATTTTTAGAATAAGTCCCAGAAAAACCCAACTCGGGAAAAACGGTGCAACAAGTGAGGGTTTTAATATTATGTGGTAGTAAATATGAGTACAAAACTATGGACGTTTAATCCAACAATCCAAATAAAGAAATTATTGGCAATAAAAAATGTGAGAAATTTTCTCACTTCCACAGGTGATCTGACACTGATGTCGTCTTGATTTGAGATGCTCCTTTCTCCCTCTACATAGTCACTGCATCAGCCTATGTAGTGCTGCGACCCACTCGGAACTATGTCTCCTCTTTGATGTCTTTGCAAGTATTATCTGGAAGACTGATCTCCTCTGCCTCTCAACCTATTAGCGCTGGAATCATCACTTGGACTGCATCAAGCACCTGAGTAGACACATCTTAAGCTCGAGGGCTATTTCTTATGATTTGATTGGGTTTTTTTGGAAAGTGGTTGAATCTCAAGAACTTTGAAAGGAATGTTGAATAGATAAAAATGCTCTGACACATATGAGGGTACTTGTATATATGATGTGGTAGTAAAATTTGTAGTTTAATGATTAGAAGACTGGGAGAAAGATAATGGGTCTGTAGGACAGAAATCCACTGCTGGGAGGAAAAAATGACACAAATTCCAGATCTAAAGGGTCCACAAATTTTATTAAGTGCGGTAAGTTATATCATATGATATATGATATTACAAATATTTGTTGTGGTGCAGGAAGAGTTGCTTTGAAATATGATATGGTTGTTAGTGGGTGGGCGGAGTTGCTTTTTAACTATAAAAAATGGATTTTAATAGTTAAAAAGGGGTTTTGAAAGAAATGAAACGTTGGACTTTAGTATTTTGGAAAAATGAGGAAAGGCTTGAAGAGAAATGGTGAAAATGGAAAAAATAATGTGAAAGAATTGAATCATAAGGATCTAGGGGCCAAGAAAAAATGACAGAGAGGGCATCTTTGAAAGGAATAAAAACCAGTGCTAACAGTGGCTCTAATTGGGGATGATATGCGCCCTGCGGGCTATCAAGAACTGTAGTTCCAGTGCGTTATCCAGATATTATTTCTCCAACCAACGATCCTGCTCATTAACTCAAAAAACCAGCATGCCTAGCCATTGGGTAATGGAGTGAAAAGCATCATTTCAATTGTGCAACTTATTTCTCCAAGCAAAAATTGAATTTAGACTGAAAACTGAAATTTATCTTTCTGAAAAAATGCTCAAAACAATGAGCTTATTCATTCTCCTTCTTCTAATCGGATTTGAATGGTAATCTTCATATAATATGGAACTTGTTGTACAACCAGTCAAATTGCTGAAAAAACCTCATATGGATTATGAATCTTAAGAGTAAAACTGAAAGAATCCATATCATAACATAGTGCATCTCAGGATGAAAATAATCACAACGTGGGCATTGGATGTCTGCACTATAAGAAAACTCCAAATCATCAGCTACTGAATGAGGAAAAACATTAAATGCTACCTCTGCAATGATGTCCCTTTTAGAATTATGAAAGGTGTAGCTGTTTATCGAAAAATTCCACTGAAAATATGATCTCTGCATCCCCATGAAGTCGCCACTGGATCCGGAACAATGGAGTCGCCAAGTGAAAAACTGCAGTCCTCTTCAAGTTATCAATTCTTGTTCACCTTCAAGAATCTATCTTCGGCAATTAAAACAAGAGACTCGGGAGAATACTTAGTTTCAAGGCCTTCATCTCCCGGCAAATGCACCAAAAGATGTTAGCGCTAGAATCAACACTTGGACTGCATCAAGCGCCTGACCAGACACATCTTAAGCTCGAGGGCTATTCCTTATGATTTGATTGGGTTTTTTTCGAAAGTGGTTGGATCTCAAGCACTCTGAAAGGAATGTTGAAAAGATAAAAAATCTCTGACACATATGAGGGCACTCGTATATATGATGTGGTAGAAAAATTTGTAGTTCAATGATTAGAAGAATGGGAAAAATACGGTGGGTCTGTAGGACACAAATCCACTACCGAGAGGAAAAAATGACACAAATTCAAGATCTGAAATGTATAGTGAAAGAATGCTTTTAAAAGACTTATAAGAATCTCACTTTACATTTAAAGAATCCCATTAGAAGGAATGCTTCTGACTAACATGGCATCATGAATCAAGAATGCTTGGTGAATCAAGACTGACAAAAACAGATTAATATGCATGCTAGATCAAAAAAATTACAAAAAAAATGAAATAGGGTTTAATTCCACCTCAAGGAATGCTTATGAATAGTCTTCAATTCATATTGAATCAGGAAAGCTTGGAACAAGACTTAAAAAAACAGATCCATATGACTTGGAGGTTCACAAGACTTATAAAAACATAAGATAGAACTTTTATGATAAACCTGGAAAGATAGATAAAGTATGTAAAAACAGAAGGGAAAATAATACACACACCATATGATTTTGTGAATCCACAAGAGTGTAATTGGAATATATTATGTGTTAAAAAATACACAGCTTTAGGAATATCACAAGGATCAGCAACAGGGCCAAGGCACTAGGCCCTGTGCCACCAACCATCTCCCCCATCTCCCCCATAGAAAATCTGCCTTCCCCAACACATATTTTTCTACAAAAGTCGATTTTTTTTCTAACGGTAGGGAAAAGTGTACAGAGCATCAAAAAGGGTATGGTTAGAGGTTGTCAGAAAATATTGGCTCATGATTCCTCCCTATTGTCATTTTCCATCATTTTGTATATGCATGCTGCTTGATTATCATATTCCATTTTCACGTTTTCATTTCGATTTCTTGTCTCAAATTCAATCTTATCTCATTCTTGTGAGTAGATGTAGTTGTATTAGTATTGGTCTATTACTCTTCGAGTCTATCTTGTTGTCTCATGGTAGATTATATTAGTGTCAAAGGTCAATGTGTTTTCCCTAAAAAAAATTGCAGGTGTCAGGGAAGGGTATGTTCAATACATCTTGAAGCCATGGCATTCCAAAAAAAGTAATATAAAGGAGGATCCATTGTTAGGTTCGAGCCCATGGGCATGAAGCTTCTTGTAGAAGGTTGCAGGGTCAAGTCAAAGACTTAGAAGCACATATGGAAATGGTACAGGCCAAAATGTTGAAAAAATGCCTCAAAATGATGGTCCAAACTAATGATGCTCCATGAATATGGTAAAACCATCAATTTTTTCTTATGTTATGGATATGTTGTGCTATACAACACCCACCATTTAAAGACTTAGAAGCACATATGGAAATGGTACAGGCCAAAATGTTGAAAAAATGCCTCAAAATGATGGTCCAAACTAATGATGCTCCATGAATATGGTAAAACCATCAATTTTTGCTTATGTTATGGATATGTTGTGCTATACAACACCCCCCATTTATTTTAATAAATGGGGGCCCTTTAGAAATAATTAGGCAATTCATTTTCATTTACTTTTAGCTTAAGTCAAAAAACTTTAGGAAACAAAGTTTCTTTGTGCCTTTCTTCTTTATTCCTTAGTGTGCATCATAAAACACATAACTTACAGCCTTAAAAGACTTGAAACCCACTAAGTCACGTGGGCTACGAAATGCACTAAGCTCTTTCTGAAGTTATATTAAAATCTTATTGCGAATTATTTAATCATCATTATAAACTTAAATATTATTGCACCTCATTTTAACCGATCAAACTTATAAAGATATTCGATATAAGTTGCAATTATGCGGACCCAAAGGGCCATTAAATTAATAAACATAAAGCTCCAAAGTCCCATAAAGCGCATATGCTTGATTTCTTGAATGCGCAGTGAAAGCAAATTCATTTACCACATAAAGGTTGCGATGTGCGATTTGCGCAGATCACATTTCGCAGAATTTATGGGTAACATCATAAGTGAAAAGTTTATAAGTTGCGATATGCGAATGAATGGTATTTAATTACTCAAGCATGTGAAATTACTTATATCATATCAAACCAAAAAAAGAGATCCAACGTCTTAAATTGATCGATGTACACTTCACGTCAAGGTGTAAGAGAATTAATTTTAAATGATCTTTAATGATTAACGACATTTAATAGAAGTAAGGTTTTGATAGATTCATATCTACCCCGAGCATGCTATTGAATGTTGGATTTGTTTTAAATTATGTCTGTCTTTCTGTTCTCTATATTCTTAATGTTCGCTCTGTTCGCTTGAAATCAGGAAACCACTTAACGGAGCGAAGCAAACAGAGATGAGAAAGAAAGGCAAAGAAATTTCCCAAACATCATCTACTGAAAGCACAGATATGTCTCCCCTATTTTCAGACACTACCTGTAACAAGGATTGTGGCATTTCATCATAGGAAGCAATGCATCAGTTATTTGAAGACGAAAATCCAAGGGTAATAGCCAAAGTCTCTACAACAAGCACGTCAGTTACTTCAGACGCTACTTATTTCGACGTTGCATGTTCATTCATCCACAAGGTATCTGCAAGGCCAAAGATTCTCCCCTATACAGACATGGTTAAGTTGGAAATTTACCACTTAAGCATAGAAGATAGAACGTTCAGAGATTCAAGGGACGAGAATATCGGTTCTTTCAGGGGAGACGATTTAAAAGAAATGTACCACTTACCAAGCCCACAACAAAATTATGACAAAGCTTTTGTCCAAAGCTTTAGAACAAAAAATCCAGATCTGATGAAAGTCATAAAGGAATGGAAAGACGACCAAGGCAAACTTAAGAAAGATAAACTCGGTACGTACCCAATTCCCAAATTCCCCCCCCTTACTGTTATGCTGCCAGTATGATGTGTAGATTGTTTGCAAATCCTGATACCACTAGGTTTTCTCTAGATAGGGTCCCATTGATTGACGTAATCGTCAATTATTTAATTTTGAATTGGGAAAATGTCCTATCTGATAATTTAGCTAAACACATCTTGGAGTATAGGAGTAAAAGAAGTGTTTCATCTAGAGAAATACCTCCCTTTTACATGAGTGCCTATGTCATGGACACAATTTTCTTTTCTTCTAGTTTTCCTACCATGGGATGGAAATCTACTACCCAAGACCCTACCCCAATCCATATTTATCACATATCCCTTTGGGATTCAGACTTCTATTTACATTTCTATGAAATTTTCCATAGAGTCATATTTCCTATGCACCAGATGATATTTAATGAGAACGCCCCTAGGAATTCCAAAGAGGCTAGTACATATATTCTTTCTGTTTCTAGATGGTTCACAGAGGAAAGTTTCACATATGTCAGAGAATTTGGCAGTTACGCTTCTTCCCACGTCCTACCTTATTATGTTCCTAATAAGTTACTTGCAAGAGAGATAGCCTACTAGCTTGTTAATGGTATTTCTAAACAACTTAAAGATGCTAAGAAGGCCGTTTAGCCTAATTTTCCTTTACAGTGCAGTACTTTTGCACTTTTTGATATTGGCCATGCCTACAAGGAAGTTTCAAAGGTTAATCTATTGAATTTGGCAATAATGCCAATGCGGCCATATGATCCCAATGATGTAATTAAGAACTTCATCACAGAGCTCAAAATGAAACCTTTTGTGAAAGAAAAAGACAAATTTGATGATTTATTTCAAGGCATTGAAATTTTTTCAGATATACTCAAGTCTGCATCTAGTCAACTCAATCAAGATGACTTGGAAGCCTTCCAAGAATACAGAAATAAGATACTGGAGAGAATTCCTCTTAACTTGTTAACTATTGAAGATGTCATCAGATCAACTCCAAGTATTAACTTGGATATTGAAATAAAGGACATGTCTCAAGATGAGTCAAGACAATAGGAGCATCAATCTCACAATTCAGATCATTCTGAAAATGAATCCGAAAACAAAGAGGAAAGCCCAAAAAAGATAATTGATCAAGTAATCCAAAAGATTGATATGCAAGAGAAAAGAGGAAGTAATGGAACAGATTCAACTTCTCAAGAAGTTCAACATAATCAAGATGCACTTGATCAGTCAGAAAAGTCCCAACCAAAGAATTTTAATAGGGAATGGGATGAATTTTCTAAAGCAATAAATACTTCTAATACAAATCCCAATACTGATCAAGGTACTAGTTTTCAGATACCTGAACATTCTTAAAAGCTAGTAGAATCTGCTACTCCACTACAACAAGTTTGATAAGCTCATGATTGAGAGATCATCCCAAATTATCCCACATAAAAAAATAGTGTTACAAATTGAGGAAATCCCTTCGCTGAATATCTTCTACAGTCCTATTCATAAGGCTGTAGTCAAGAGAAGAAAAAGGAAAAGAACTGATGATGCAGTCGCAGATCTTACAAATGAATCTGTTGATGTCTTATGGAAGGATCCTCTAGATGATCCTACTGAACATTTAACCAAACTATCACAGTTTGCAGAGACATATGCTACTTCCAATATTGATAAAGCTATTGTGGTTAAATTTTTTATTAAAGCAGAAGGAAGACGGAATACAAGAACTAGAGAGACTTTTAGATCAAGAAAAAGCTAACTCTAGCGAGCAAATGAAATCGAATATGGCCCAATTTCAAAAATATTTTGAGATTCTTAATTTGCAACATCAAACAAAAATCACTGAGAAGCAAACACAACTGGAAGTAGTAATGACAAGGCTAAAAATCCAGCCACAGTCAGAGCAATTCATAAAGGAAGCATTGGACATAAATGCTAAGTCAAAGCAACAACAAGAAGTATTTTTCCAACAAGCTTCTATTATTGGATCTTATTGTGACTCAAGTAAAATATTGATCCAACGAGTAGCTATCCAGAAACTTGAATGTGAGAAGATCGAGAATAAAATCAATGAACACATTCAATGGAAAACATCAGACTCAGGCAAGGAAGCTGATCCGCCCTAGGTAGATAAGTCCCACAAGGAAATCTTATTCAAAGATTGGGAAGCACAGACAAAGCAAGCAGAGAAAGCAGAGACGAAAGCATTCAAGTTGGAAAATGAAATTACTGAATCTGTGTTTGAACAGCTTGTGAAAGCATAGCTTATCAAAGAGTGCATGACTGAAGTGCTCTCAGAATTCAAACAGTTGGAAACATAGTGAAACAAAAGGTAGAAACACAGGATGAAACAGCTAAAAAGGTAAATAAGTTTGATCAAGAAAATTATTGGAATTTTCTGATCAAACCTTATCATCAATACTAGACCCTACAGTATTTAACAAATTCGATGAGAAGATCACATCCAGCACTCTCAAATGCGATTTTCAAAGGACATTCAGATCACAGATTTCATAGCCAGCTCAGCTCAAGCTCGTGCTAGATATTTTTCAACTTCGGGAAGAAATCCAAAATAAAGATCGAAACTCATAAACCATATTGTTACTTTATTTCCTAGATTGTAGTTAAAGTTAGTCTTACGAGGATGTTTGTTTGAAACCTCCTCTATATTTTTGTAATATATATTTTAGAACATAGTTAGTTTAGTATTTAAACCCCTCTCATGCATTTAGAGAAGGGTCCAGAAAGTTTTCAAAAATATTTGCAAAGAATGCACTATTGTAAGTTTGTGAATGCTTTGATGAATTGATGGAGCACAATCTGTTATCTTTTGAAAATTAAAGTTTTTTAACTGATGTTGCACTATTGTACTCTTTAAATTGCTTGAAAGTGAAAAGGAGTAGATTAATTATTGTCAGTTTACGAGTAGAACTTTGTACATATGGTACTTCTATTCACTTGTACTAAGTCTTGCTTTATAGACTGATAAGTCATCTTTTAATTGCATTATATATTTGAAACGTTATTATTGATGAATGTTACATGCACTTCTGTTCTAATATTTATCTATAATTTCTTATGAAATATATATCACATATATGAATGTGATATATTTTTCACAGTTCTTCTAATCAAACTACTTTTTTAGAAGAATCATATTACATAATTTTCATCTCTTTCAACTATTAAATTATCTATATTAATAATATTTGAAGGATATCTCTTTAGATCGCATAAAGGAAGAAACACCTCAAGTATATAGTAGAATAAATAATTTAGATAAATGCATGTGATAGATTAGAATCATTTTCCATTGCATGTTGTATAATCAAAACACACCCCAAAATCATCCTTATTGGGAAACTGGTCCCATCATCCCCAGTCGGAGCCACTACACCAAATGGAAAAGGAGCTTCTTTAAGTTTCGGACAAGGTGGTTTTCCCCCATGTTTTGCCAGCGGAATTCTGAGGCCTCAACATTCTAGCGCTAGAAGGAGGGCCTTGTGAATGGCAAGAATTTATGATCAATATAAAGGTCAATTTAAAAGTCTCTCTCCCTCTAGATCCCCATCAACGTCCAGAAAATTATCTAGATCTTCATCTTTAAAATTTGAAGTTGACCATCCTTCTCCTAAGTCTCCTAGCGAAACTCAACCCGTACTATCTACCGATTTACATGAAAATTCACCTGAATTTCAGTCTTTGATAGAAAATTTAGAGAGAGTATCCATTTTTGCTGAAAATCCTGAATCTTCTCAAATATCGGATATCAATATTTCGTCTTCTTTACAGCCTCACAGAATATTAAATCGATCAGAAATTCAAAAGACAAGAATCCCTCCTTTCGAATTTCCCATTGATAATACTCGTAAAATAATAAAGAGGACTCAATCAGAGTCAATCGCCAGCGAGATCTTATCTCATTCACCTCCATTACCTCCACTCATTTCCACCACTTCCACTCCAATAATCAGTGTTACTTTAACTAATTTCAATACTCAGAATACTATCCCTTCGACTAGTTCTAGCACTCAGCCTGCCTCTTCTTCAACTCAAACTCAACCCCTCCAACCTCTTCAAGTTCCAATGGCATGCTACCCATGGAGCAATCTAGGGGCTGTAAATATGCCCGCTCCTCTTCACGCTCAACCAAAATCACCTGAAAGATGGTTACCTAAGTTTAATCCTAATGATGGTCTTCCGACAGAAGAACACATTCATAATTATATGTTAGCCATCAATCTAAATGGAGTAGTTGAAGAGGATTGTGTTATAAGATTATTTCCATACACTCTTATAGGATCTGCAGGATCCTGGTATTTTTCACTGCCTTCCCGCTTAATAACTACTTGTAATATATTCAAAGAACGATTTCTAGCTAAATTTGGGGATGACAGGACTACCGCAACACTCATCAACGATTTATCAAATCTAAAAGCTAATACAGGGGAGAAAATAAAATATTTTAATTCAAGATTTAATAAATTGCTCAATAAAATTCTTGCTACAGCAGTTCCTGGTGCAAAGTTTTCGTTGATAGAGCAAAACTGCCTACACGAGCAGAAAACATGAAGGAATCTTTGTCTGTAGAGAAACACATAATCGCTCTTGAGAAGAATAATTCCCAAGATGACAAGAAATCAAAGAAAGTTTCTTTCAAAGATGATTCAATGAAAAATCCATCTAAATACCCTTTTGATGTAGAAGGTCTTCAGAAAGTTTTGAATACTATGACAAATTAGATGGCAGATATCAAGAAACAAGTCACTAAAAATTCAAGTTCAAGGAAGGAATTCAGGAATTTTGAGAAAGGCCAGTCTTTTAATTCCCAACCTCCAAATATTATATCTAATGCTGAGTCTGATCAAGACACAGATGACTAATAGACAAAGCAAGAAGATGATGAAGAAGAAGAACAAGTTGAATTAAATGGGATGTTGGATTTCATCCTATCAAATGAAGAAAAACAAGAAGCTTTAGCCGTAAGTACAAGGAGAAAAAATACCATTAAAGCAACGCAACCAAATCAACAACAAAATATTTCAACGCCTACTAAGGATAGGATAGTAAGTAAAAAGTCTACTTCTTCAGATACTTCACCTACATCAAAAACAATGGTAGTCTCTAACACTATTGAATATGATATAGTTGAAGAAATGAAAAAGACCAGGGCCAGCATTTCAATTCATGAACTTACTAAGTTAAAGAAACAATAGAAAATCTTACTTAGAGACTTAAATGTGGTTCCTGCTTCAACCTTACCTGCTCCAGTAATAGTACAAGTTGTTAATGAAATGGGTAAGCCACCTTCTCCTTCAAATAAAATTGATGCTACATATTTGATCATGATAGGTGATCGATCCATCTATCATACTCCTCATTTTCTCTTAACTTATGAGATATGTAATAGAAACGTCCATAATTTTTTAATAGACTCAGGGGCTTCCTCTAACATTATGCTAAAATCACTATGTGCTAAATTGAATATAACTCCTTAGAGTTCTCCTGTTCACAAATTACAACTTGATAGAACTAAAGTAGAGGTTGTAGGAAAAATAAACTATGTTTCCATCATATTGTCATCAAACTCTAAAGTGGCTCACATAATTGATATATTATTGGCTGATATTCCTGAATTTTACGGCTTAGTGCTAAGCAAAGATTGGTCTACAAAACTTCATGGATATTTTGCAACAGACTGGTCACTTATGTGGCTACCACACAATGGAAAGCCAAATCAAATTCGGGTAGAGCGTGAAAAGTTCATGAAACATACAGTCACCAATCTTGAAGGAATAAACGAACTAGTAGCATTCATTAATAACATTATTGGAAACTACTTGGCACAATCATTTTTGGGAAATTTTAACGCTCAGCCTTCACCTTTTTTTGATAATGTAGTCACTGGCTATATATAAATTTTGTAGATAAACCAGTAGTTCTAAATCTGAAGATGGTGCAAGCACTGACTATATTTTAATAAACCCAGAAGGAAAAAAAACCATGTTAGCCTGCAGACTAGAATTTGATTGTACAAACGATATAGCTGAATACGAAGCATTAGTTCAAGGTTTGTACAAAGTCACTAATCTTAGTATCAAACATCTTAAAGTCCTAGGAGATTCGGAAATCATTGTAAGAAAGGTAAGAAATACCATTCATTGTAATTATGAACATTTCAAACATTACCAATCATTAGTCCAAGAATACTTCTCATTTCTTAGCCTTCAATATTTCTTTCGTGCCTAGAATACAAAATGCTAATGCAGATTTACTGGCTAATGTAGCATCTAAGTTAATTCCATCCCAAGAATTTAGTCCCGATAGATTTTACATTGAATTAATTTTTAGACCATCAATTCCTGACAATATTACCAACTAGAGAGTATTCAATAATGATTCAGATATCATAGATATCTTAACATCTGAAGGATCTTATGATAGTCAAATTTTAGATGAAAATGAACATGACATTCAGATTAAGGAATAACAAGATGAAAATCTAATTCCTAAATCAGTTGTCAAGTTAGAAGACCTTTATGATTTGAAAGATAAGTTCAAAAGGGTTACTAACTCAAAAATTCAAAGTTATATGTTAAGATTTGAGTTAGTAAATCTCGGAACTGATGATAAACCTCAAAATGTAAACTTAGGTCTCGGTCTATCTTCTGACAAAATTGTATCATTTATAAAGTTTTTAAGAACTTACAAAAGTGTACTTGCTTTGGATTACACTGATCTTACAACATATGATACCTCTGTTATTCAACATACCATTCCTATGATCTTAGAAGAAAAACCTATACAACAGAAGTTGAGGAAAATTCATCCAAATCTTGAAAATCAAATCAAAACAACGTTGAACAAACTTTTTAAGGAAAAGATCATATTTCCAATTATACACTCTAAATGGGTTCCAAATTTGGTTCCTATTAGGAATAAAAATGGTGATATAAGAATTTGTATTGATTTTAGGAATTTAAACAAAGCTTAGCAGAAGGACAACTTTCCATTACCAACCATGGAACAAGTACTGCAAATAGTTGTTGGTTCTGAACTTATGTCTTTTCTAGATGGATTCTCAGGATATAACCAAATCCTAGTACATCCAGATGAGAGACTAAAGACTACATTCAGGACTAAGTGGGGAACTTACACCTATCAAAATATGCCATTTGGATTAATTAATGCAGGTGCCACTTTTTAGAGAGCTATAAACACATCTTTTAGGGGGTTCATAAATAAATCAGTGGTTATTTATTTATATGACATTACAATCTTCTCTATGTTAGTGTCAGTGTAGTCATATTTCCATCAGTGATCAAAGTTACTCTTTGCATTTTCATATTAGGAGCCCCATAATAATCAATTTCACCGTTCCGCTAGGTCATGGATTCATTGATGGTAGTAATTCTTCATCAATTTTCCCTCATGTGAAACTTGCTGATTTTCCTCTCTATGGTCTTCAGTCATTATTCACTTTCATTCTTAAAATCATATCGGTAGGTCATAGGATGGGTCTCATTAGTTTCTAGGGTCTCACCATGGTCAAATTAATGAGTCAAATGTCAATAAATATCAGCAAGGTCATGAGGAAGCCAATAAGCTCAAAGTCACAGCACCGGGAAGAATCAGAGAGAAATTTTATTCAGTTTGATGTAATTTTTGCCTCAAAACCATGTTTTGAGGTGAAAACATGATATTTTGCCTTTATTATTATTCATTATGTAATTTTATATCATCATATGTAATAAGTCACAATTCAGAAACTGCGATTTCCACAAAGTGATGTCCCTACCTTCAGAAGAGTTTTCCGTAGCATGTTCAGTGCCAAATCATCCTCCAAGTAGATCCATCACAAAGAGCCCGGAAAGAGCTTTCCAACGGTATACTACACTCTCAAAACTGACTTCTGGATTGAAATTTATGCTTAAGTGAAATAAAAATCCCCTATATCCTCAAAAGAAATCCCTTTTCCCATCCTTCCCTTAAACTTTATATTATTAAAGTTTAATATTTTCTTTATAAATCCCTTCCCCCCCCCCCCCCCTCCGATTATAAAATCACATTATTATATTAAATACGATCCCAAAACACTTCCCCTCCATCCCCCGTTGAAAACCTTATGATAAACATTTCGAAGGTTCATATATATATACCACCCCGCCATTCCCAAACCACTTCCCCACCATACATCATAATATAAAGTTCAAAGGTTTTATTTTAAAACCTCACCGACCATCCCATCGTAAATCACAATATTTGAACGATGCTTCCGATTGGCCAATCGCAAAAACTCTGATGCGATTGTGATGTTTGATAGCCTACCTCCGATCGCATTGCACCATTTAAAGCCCATCGATGATTGAACCCTCCCCACTACAAAACTCCAATGCGATTGATCGCAAGCTGCTCCTCTGATCTCCTGATCGCATCACAATTTTTATATTCAGCGTTTTAAACCGCTCCCCACCTCCGATGTGATTGCGATTGGTCGGCCCCACCACAGTTCCTTCCACCTTTTCCTAATTAAATGGGTTTTCTCCTTTGTTAATGCAATAAATCGATTTTCAAAATATTTCAATTACATCGCATTATTTCTTTCTACCACGGCACTTTGCTCCGCTCCCTCCTCAGATTTCGATTGCTATGTGGACCCCATCTCCCTCCCCTTTTCCCATTCAAATTACATTTTTCCCTTCACATAAGGCATTATTTCATTTCATTTCTGTTTCAACAACATTAATAAAAAGTCAGTTTTCTTCAAAACGGCAAATGGAAAGCGAAACGTCAGAGGCCGAGAACCAACGTTGTAACAGTCACATCTTCAGTTACGATTCAAAGGATCTACGCTACAGGTTTCGCCTCCTCATTGGTTATCAACAAATTTCAAATGTAACGCAGCTCTTCCTTTCGGAAAGATTATTGGCTCTTGTTTTCTATCTTTAGTTTTCAGTTCTTGAGCTGTTATAACAACTCCTCTTTCTGTCGATCTATATTCCCACAAATTGGTTCAATTTAATGTAATTGTAAATCATTTGTAAGCGGTCTGAAATTCTGAGGTCTGAAAACTCAGAAGTAGGGGAATAGTGTGGCAGTGAGCTCTGCGCTCCATTGTACAGTTTGGCAGGGAATTAATAAAGTGATGCAGCTCTGATTTGTGGGATTCATGTGGTATGAGTTTTAGCATATGCCCGTCCTTTGTGTTTCATATGTACATTGTTATGTCTCACCATTCATTCATAAACATTTCCAGTTGAATGTTTTCAAGTTAGAAAGGTAGAATCCATTTTATATGCTCTGCCTTGGGGAATCATTCATACTCTGTGTGTTTTCTTCTGTTTGAAAAGGATCCATTTATTGTGCCCTTTTCAGCTCCTCACCAGTTTTTCCATCCCATCCTCATTAAATTTTATTTGCTAAGTTTCCTGCCTATCTTGCCCCATGAAACACCCTGTGTCCTGATTTAATTCCCAGTTTCAGCTGTCCCATTTTTGTCCCACACATCCCCGAAAATTCATTTCATTTTATTTAAACCTTTTATCCCTATCATTTTACCTAGCCTAATATCAGATTTCTATTGCACTTTATTGAATATTCTTTTACGGAGAGAGCCCTCTCCTATCCTTGTAGGGCTAGCTACAAGGATGAGCATGGTTTAGTTGTTACCCTGATTTTCCTTTTTCAGCCTGGGGTCCAATTCGGGTGCTAACACTCTAAACAAGTAACTAATCATGTGAATGACCTTAAGCAAGTCTTCAAGCGATGTAAAAGGTATGGCATCTCATTAAACCCAAAGAAATAATTTTGTGCTTTAGATGAAAGAACATTTTTAGGATTTATTGTGTCAAAAAGAGGTATCTATATTGATACTAAAAGAATTGAAGAGATTAAAAGTATTCCTTTCCCTCATAACAACAAAGTTATGCAGTCGTTTCTTGGGCAAATCAATTTCGTAAAAATGTTTGTCCCTGACTTTTCACAAATAATTTTACTATTACAAAACATGATTAAGAAAAATCCAGTCTTTAAATGGGGACATAATGAAAGAGAAGAATTTGATTAATCAAACAATCCATTGTCAATGCTCCATCCTTGATGACCCCCAATTTTCTTAATCCTTTTACTTTATATATTTTTTCATCAGATACATCATACGTTGTTGTTTTAATACAACTTAATGACCAACAAATTGAAGCACCAATATCATTTTTCAGTTACAATTTGCAAGGTGTGGAACTAAATTATTCATCTGTCAAAAAACAAGCATTTGTTATCTTTAAGGCTATAAAGGATTTCAGGCCATTTCTCCTAAAGACTCACACTAAAATCATAGTTTCATTCTCTGCAGTGAGACAACTATTAATGCAAAGAGAATTAGGAGAGAAAATGACTAATTGGGTTAGTGCTTTACAAGAATATGATTTAGAAATAAGACCCTCTAAAATTATTAGAGGCCAAGGTTTTTGCAGAATGCTTACAGGATCATCCCATCTATCATCAGAATAATATTCAGATAACAATGTGCAAATATCAGAGGTAAGCCTCAACAATGTACAATCACAATATGTTGATCTCATATTGCATTTGAAAAATGGATATGCTTCGACCAAAATTAGTTACAAAACGAAACGTGCTTTGAGATTAAAGGCCAAGCAATATGAATTAATCAACGATGTATTATTTAGGAGAAAATTTGATTATGTACTATTAAGATGCTTAGAAAAATCTGAAGCAGAGAAAGTCTTGCAGGAATTCCATGATGGACCAGCTGGAGGACATTTTGAAGGAAATACGACATCACAAAAAATCCTACATGCAGGTTACTATTGGCCTACACTTTTCAAAGATGCTCATGAATATGAAAGAAAATTCAAAGTGTGTCAAAGTGCATCTGGAAGACAAAGGAAGCCAGCCTTCCCATTACAACCAGTTAATGTCGAACAACCATTTGAACAATGGGGATTAGATATAATTGGTGAGATCATTCCTAACTCTTCCAAACATCATTGATATATTCTCATAGCTATAGATTACTTTACTAAATGGGTGGAAGAAATTCCATTAAAGGTAGCCAATTTTGAGAATATCAATGATTTTATCGACCAATATATCATAACTAGGTTTGGCTTACCTAATGGTTTAATGTTTGATAATGCATCTTACTTCTCAAGAACCTCTATGATGGAATTTGCTATCAAAAGAGGTTTTAAACTTAAGTATTCTACAAATTATTGCCCGTAAGGAAATGGTTTAGCAGATTCCACGAACAAAAACTTGATTAGAATAATCAAAAGAACTGTTGTTCAAAACCAATGAAATTGACACATATCATTGATCTTTGATCTTTGGGCTGATCGAATAACTCAGAAAGCTTCTATTGGCACTTCTCCATTCAATCTTGTTTATGGAAAATAAGTTATTCTTCCTACTATTATGGTTATTCCCTCTCTTTCCTTAGTACAATTTATTGATGAAACTCCTTCTTCTTCTTTATAACTTAGACAATGTCAAATTCTTAAGTTAGAAGAAAAAAGAGAAAAATATAAACATACTCATGCACATCATCAACAGATAGTTAAAGCTTCATTTGATTCAACTTCTGTTACTCCAAAAAAAATTTGAATTGGTGATCTGGTACTGAAATGGGACAAAGCACATGAGGAAAAGGTTAAACACGCCAAGTTTCAAAAACTCTGGCTAGGTCCATTTCAAATAATTGAAGAAATAGGCCCATAAACATTCTTATTGCAAGATCTATCAAGCAAAAGAGATTCTTTGCCTATTAATGGGCAAATTTTGAAAAAATACTTTTCATAGGAGGTAACCCATTCTATTCCCTATATACTAGTTTCTTTTTCTTTCCCCTAGAAAAATAAAAGTTGCTTAGTACAAATTTTGGCTTTTCAAATAAATATCTCAGATGGTCCTCTTTATTTATCGCTTATATAAATAAGAAATGTTAAGGAAACAATCGAAAGATTTGAAAGACAAATAGATTTTATTTTCACTGAAATATGCCATTTCACTAAAGTTATTTATTCTCTGATGAACTCTCATCCTTATATAGCATGATTATTTTGTTATCAGTTAAGAAAATAATCTTTAACATAGTAAATACTCTTTTACAGAGAAGCAATCTAAAACTCAACATTATCATCTAGAATCCTCAAAAGGACCAATGATTCACCCCATCCGGGAAAACTTATCAATTTTTAGAAGAAATTCAAAAAATATTATACTAGAAAAACTTAAAAGATAATAAGTCTCATCACGAGCTTGTTTACCATTTAATAGGGAAATAGTTGAACTGACATTACCAACACTGCCTACCAAAACAGGGTAATGACTTGAGATTATATCAAGAGGACAAGGGGTATCATCAAGAGCCAGCTTGATCAATTTAATTACAACTAGTGAATGGCATTGTCATTATTTGGTTACCAAGCCAAGACAATGGCTTTTAAGTAAATAAAAATATGATACAAAAATAAAAGTTTAAAAAAATATCAATTGTATAAAGTTAGAATTTATTTTTGGAAATTGTGAGAAAAATTGGATGTGACAATGAATCATTGCTGGGTAAAAGGTAACCCTACCAAGAGCTTAAATTTCCTATTGGATCAGAGGCTCTACCTGTGATAAAAGAGTAAATATTTATAAAGTTGATTTGTAAGAGCCACCTGATTTATCTTTTTGAACTGAGTAAAGACTGGTATAGATTCTCATACTTATATCTTTAAAAGAGGAATTCTTATGAATTTTAATTAAGATAGATTTCATTGCTTAGTAAGATATTATTTGTTTGAAATTCATTCCTGCAACTATTTTTATTTAAAAAAATATTTAGAAATTTCAAGAAGTTAGTCAGAGATTGTTGGTTCTCCCAAGTGAATCGCCAATTATTGTGTTATACAACACCCCCCATTTATTTTAATAAATGGGGACCCTTTAGAAATAATTAGGAAATTCATTTTCATTTATTTTTAGCTTAAGTCAAAAAACTTTAGGAAACAAAGTTCCTTTGTGATTTTCTGCTTTATTCCTTAGTGTGCATCGCAAAATGCATAACTTACAAACTTAAAATACTTGAAACCCACTAAGTCACGCGAGCTGCGAAATGTGCTAAGCTCTTTCCGAAGTTATATTAAAATCTTATTGCAAATACTTTAATCGCCATTATAAACTAAAATAACATTGCACCTCATTTTAACCGATCAAACTTATAAATAAATTCGGTATAAGTTGAAATTATACAGACCCGACGAGCCAATAAAGTAATAAACATAAAGCTCCAAAGTCCCATAAAGCGCATCCGCTTGAATTCTTGAATGCGCAGTTCGCAGTTCACAAGACTTAACTGAAAGCAAATTCATTTACCGCATAAAAGTTGCGATGTGTGATTTGCGCAGATCACATTTCGCAGAATTTATGGGTAACATCATAAGTGAAAAGGTTATAAGTTGAAATATGCAAATGAATGGTATTTAATTACTCAAGCATCGAAATGACTTATGTCATATCAAACCAAAAAACGAGTTCCAGTATTAAATTGATCGATGCACACTTCACGTCAAGGTGTAAGAGAATTAATTTTAAATGATCTTTAATGATTAACGACATTTAATAGAAGTAAGGTTTTGATAGATTCATATCTACCCCGAGCATGCTATTGAAAGCTGGATTTGTTTTAAATTTTGTCCGCCTTTCTGTTCTCTATATTCTTAATGTTCTCTCTATTCACTTGAAATCAGGAAACCACTTAACGGAGTGAAGCAAACAAAGATGAACAAGAAATGCAAAGAAGTTGCCCAAACGTCATCTACTGAAAACACAGATATTTCTCCCCTGTTTTCATACACTACCTACAACAAGGTTGCGGTATTTAATCATGGGAAGCAATGTATTAGTTATTTGAAGATGAAAATCCAAGGGTAATAGCCAAATTCACCACAACAGGCACGTCAGTTACTTCATATGCCACTTATTTCGACGTTGCATGTTCATTCATCCACAAGGTAGCCACAAGGCCAAATATTTTCCCCTATACAGACATGGTTAAGTGGGAAATTGACCATTTAAGCATAGAAGATAGAACGTTCAGAGATTCAAGGGACGATAATATCGGTTCTTTTAGGGCAGACAATTTAAAAGCAATGTACCACTTACCAGGCCCACAAAAAAATTATGAAAAAGCTTTTTTCCAAAGCTTTAGAACAAAAAACCAAGATCTGATGAAAGTCATAAATGAATGGAAAGAGGACCAAGGAAAACTTAAGCGTGATAAACTAAGCACGAATCCAGTTGCCCAAATTCCTCCCCCTTACTGTTATCTTGTCGGTATGTTGTGTAGATTGTTTGCAAAACCTAATACCACTAGGTTTTCTGTATATTGGGTCCCATTGATTGATGCAATCATCAATTCTTTAATTTGGAATTGGGAAAATATCCTATATGATAATTTAGCTAAACACATCTTGGAGTATAGGAGTAAAATAAGTGTTTCATCTAGATAAATACCTTCCTTTTACATGAGTGCCTATGTCATGGACGCAATTTTATTTTCTTATAGTTTTCCTACCATGGGATGCAAATGGACTACCCAAGACCCTACCCCAATCCATATTTATCATAGATCCCTTTGGGATTCAGACTTCCATTTACATTTCTACGAAATTTTCCATAGAGTCATATTGCCTTGGCACCAGATGATATTTAATGAAAAATCCCCTAGGGTTTCCAAAGAGGCTAGTACATATATTCTTTCTTTTGCTAGATGGTTCACATAGGAAAGTTTCACATATGTCAGAGTATTTGGAAGTTACGCTTATCCCCACGTCCTACCTTATTATGTTCCTGATAAGTTACTTGCAAGAGAGATAGCCTACTAGCTTGTTAATGGTATTTCTAAATAGCTTAAAGATGCTAAGAAGGTCGTTTGGCCTAATTTTCCTTTACAGTGCGGTACTTTTGCACTTTTTGATATTGGTCATGCCTACAAGGAAGTCTCAAAGGTTAATCTATTGAATTTGGCAGTAATGCCAAAGTAGCCATATGATCCCAATGATGTAATTAAGAACTTCATCATAGAGCTCAAAATGAAACCTTTTGTGAAAGAAAAAGACCAATTTGATGATTTCTTTCAAGACATTGAAATTTTTTCAAATATACTTAAGTCTGCATCCAGTCAACTCAATCAAGATGACTTGGAAGCCTTCCAAGCATACAGAAATAAGAGACTGAAGATAATTCCTCTTAACTTGTTAACTATTGAAGATGTCATTAGATCAACTCCAAATATTAGCTTGAATAATGAAATAAATGGCATGTTTGAAGATGAGTCAGGAAAATCAGAGCATCAATCTCACAATTCGGATCATTCTGAAAATGAATTCGAAAACAAAGAGGAAAGCCCAGAAAATATAATTGATCAAGTAATCCAAGAGATTGATATGCGGGAGAAAAGAGGAAGTAATGGAAGATAGTCAAATTCTCAAGAAGTTTAGCACAATCAAGATGCACTTGATCAGTCAGAAAAGTCCCAACCAAAAAATTTGAATAGGGAATGGGACGAATTTTCTAAAGCAATAAATACTTCTAAAACGAATCCCAATATTGATCAAGCTAATATTTTTCAGACACCTAAACATTCTCAGAAGCTAGTATAATCTGCTACTCCACTACAACGAGTTCCAGAAACTCATGATCGAGAGATCATCCTGGCTTATCCCACACAACAAATAGTGCTACAAATCGAGGAAATACCTTCGCTGGATAACTTCTACAGTTCTAGTCATAAGGCTTTAGTCAAGAGAAGTAAAAGGAAAAGAACTGATGATACAGTCTCAGATCTTACAAATGAATATGTTGATGTCTTATGGAAGGATCCTTTAGTTGATCCTACTAAACATTTAACCAAACTATCATAGTTTGCAGGGGCATATGCTACTGCCACTGTTGATAAAGCTACTGAGGTTAAAATGTTACTAAATCAGAAGGAAGACAGAATACAAGAACTAGAGAGACTGTTAGTTCAGGAAAAATCTAACTCCAACGAGCAAATGAAATCGAAGATGGCCCAATTTCAAAAAGATTTTGAGAGTCTTAATTTGCAGCATTAAACATAAATCACTGAGAAGCAAACACAACTGGAAGCAGCAATGAAAAGGTTACAAAGCCAGCCAAAGTTGGATCAGTTCGTAAAGGAAGCATTGGATATAAATGCTAAGTTAAAGCAACAACAAGAAGTATTTTTCCAACAATCTTCTAATACTGGCTCTTATTATGACTCAAGTAAAATATTGATCCAACAAGTAGCTATCCAAAAACTTGAATGTGAGAAGATCGAGAAGAAAATCAATGAACACATTCAATGGAAAAAATCAGACTTAGGAAAGGAAGTTGATCTACCCCAGGTAGATAAGTCCCACAAGGAAATCTTATTCAAATATTGGGAAGCATAGACAAAGCAGGTAGAGAAAGTAGCGGCAAAAGCATTCAAGTTGGCAAATGAAATTACTGAATCTTTGTGTGAACAGCTTGTGAAAGCATAACTTATCAAAGAGTGCACGTATGAAGTGCTCTCAGAAGTCAAAAAGTTGGAAACATAGTGGAAACAAAAGGCAGAAACGCAGGATGAAACAATTAAAAAGGTAAATAAGTTTGATCACAAAAATTATTGGAATTTTCTGATCAAACCTTATCAGCAATACTAGACCCTGCATTCTTTAACAAATTCAATGAGAAGATCACATCCAGCACTCTCAAATGCGATTTTCAAAGGACAGATCAGATCACAGATTTCGTAGCCAGGTCAGCTCAAGCCCATGCTAGATATTTGTAAACTTCGGGAAGAAATCCAAAAGAAAGATCAGAACTCATAAGCCATATTGTTACTTTATTTCCTAGATTGTAGTTAAAGTTAGTCTTACAAGGATGGTTGTTTGAAACCTCCTCTATATTTTTGTAATAATCTATTTTAGAACATAGTTTAGTATTTGAACCCCTCTCATGCATTTAGAGAAGGGTCCAGAAATTTTTCAAAAGCATTTGCAAAGAATGCACTATTTTAAGTTTGTGAATGCTTTGATGAATTGATGGAACACAATCTGTTATCTTTTGACAATTAAAGTTGTTTAACTAATGTTGCGCTACTGTACTCTTTAAATTACTTGAAAGTGAAGAGGAGCAGATCAATTATTGTCAGTTTACATGAGTAGAACTTCATACATATGGTACTTCTATTCACTTGTACTAAGTCTTTCTTTATAGACTGATAAGTCATCTTTTAATTGCATTATATATTTGAAACGTTATTATTGATGAATGTTACATGCACTTCTGTTCTAATATTTATCTGTAATTTATTATCAAATATATAATCACATATATGAATGCGATATATTTTTCACAATTTTTATAATCAAATTACTTTTTTATAAGAATCATCTTACATAATTTTCATCTCTTTAAACAGTTAAATGGTCTATATTACTAATAGTTGAAGGATATCTCTTTAGATCGCATAAAGAAAGAAACACCCCGGATATATAGTAGAATAAATAATTTAGATAAAGAATAATTTTACGTTGCATGTTTTATAATCAAAACACACCCCAAAATCATCCTTATTGGGAAACTGGTCCCATCATCACCAGTCATAGCCACTACAGCAAAAGGAAAAGGAGTTGCTTTAAGGTCCGGACCAGGTGGTTTACCCCCATGTTTTGGCAGCGGAATTCCGAGGCCTCAATAGGATAATGGTACTATACAAGCTTATGCAGGCTTTTATAAGTGTTTTGGAGGCAAAATAATGATGAAAATTCAAAATCTCAGGAAACTGGGTACTTTCGTAGCAACTACCAGGCTTGAAGGCATAAATTTGCTACGAAAGTGCTCTAGCTTTCCATGGAGGTAAACACCCACAAAATTTTAGAAACAAGAGGGCTCAAGGAATATATTTAACTCATTAACCTCAAAAAATACCCTAGAATAGTCAGAAAATTCAAATAATATGCAGAGGGTTTATTTTGACATTTTCTACCAAATTTTGCTACTGAATTTCTAGAAATGATTGTTTTAGTAGTTAACTTCAAGCTCACTTTATGACCAAACGGAAATGAATTTTGAAAATATGGAGGTTTTTCTTCCGCACGAGTCATTCTACAAAAGCCTCTCTCATTGTTTTCACAACCATCAAGGTTTGGAAACTAAGACTCACCTTTGAGGCCTAATTAAAGATTTTTTTAGAAATTTGAAATTCGGCTTGGTGGAGGTCCAGCTCAGCAAGGTCAACATCCACGTGGCATGATGAAACATCAGTAGTCCAACACATTCAGAAAATAAGTTGGTTTCATTTAATAAGGGTTATTAAAGGAATTTGTTGAGATATTTAATGATAGAAGAGTCCTTTTTGTGTACAAACTCTGCCAAATAGAAAATATCCTTAGAAAGTATCCAGGTGTTGTAATTCTATTAGAAATAGGTCTCTTAGTTAGGAATTCAAGGCTGGCCCAGGTGGAAAACCATTGTATGAATGCCTCACTCTATATATGGTGGAATTTTTCACTTTTTGGAGTTGATGAATGTTATGAGGAAGCTATTATGTAAATTTTCTCTATCAAGCTAATACACAGTTTACAGTAGTTTCCTTCAAAACCTGAGATTCTTATTGACTTATGTTTTTCTCTCTTCAATTTGTATATTTTCATCAGCTTCGTGGTATTATGATTACTTGGAATTCATAACTTTATGATCCATTTCCTTCATGTAGTATGTTTTGCTGTAAAAGTTATATTTTAACTCAATTTTCCTCAACTTCCATGAATGTATATGCTAGTAATTTACTTTCTTTAGTTGAATCCATGCCCAACGGTGGCCATCATACATTATTTCACCTGTAAAAAACCACATAAACCATAGAAATATTTAACCATTTACATATAGATATTATCTTGAGTAATCCATTTTATTTTTCTTTGAGAGAGATCCCTCTTTGATTGGAAAGGCTAACTTCTAGTCCAAATTGGTTTAAAATAGTTGTGCTAGGTTGATGGTTGAACAACCCGCTAGTTCTAGCCTAGTGATAAAAATTTTGTGCATCTTATGAGAGCGAAAGCTTTATCTTCCCCAGAGAAGAAAGAAAAATATAAGCCCTGATTGATGACGGTGAACAACAGTTGGACATCAATAGGTTGTATATCTTTCACCTGGTGACTCTAGTGTCAAAGAATCCAAAGTTTAGAGCTTTCAAGGTGCCTCCACTCTTCATAGAACAGTAACTTGAAGAAGATGAGTTCAATTTCAAGAAATAAATCCAATTATGCCCCCATGAATCGATCTCACATCCCTAGTTTTCCAAATCCTATGCCTAGATTTGATTGGTTAACTTATATTTCTATATTTAAAGATGAAAAGAAAGATAATGCAGCTCTTCACTTGGTTAGATTCCATATGCATATACATAAGTTTCGAGTTGATTTTCCTGAGGATTGTCTCATGGAAACGTTTATGGCCACCCTAGAAGACGAAGCTAGAACATGGTATGAAGGGTTGCAGCCGAGAAGGTTGTTCTCTCTTAAATATTTCCATAGAATTTTCTTCCAACATTATGAGAAATCTCATTCTTCTTTATCACTGTTAAAAGACTGTTGTGATTTTTGTGAGATTTTCATTCCATATCTTAAAATTATTGGTGATAATGGAGAGAGCTTAGATGAGTGTATGTTAGAGGCACTTTATGAATTCTCTTCTTAGGTCAATTATCATGATAATGAAGAAGGTTTCCATCAAGCCTATGTGTTTTATTTTCTTGAAGATGAAATAGATCAAAAATTTGATAGCCAACTTATATCCCATGAAATTTGTGAAAATTTGCAGCAGCCTTGCCAATATTTAGGTGATGAATAGGAACATAAAGATGGTCAGCTACAGGGCTCTTAAATTTGTTCATTTTTTGAACCTTTGTTTCAAGAAGATTATACCTAAGAAATTAATGATAATCCCCAAGCATATGAAAAACTTTCCGGGCATATTAAGAACAAAGGGTTGAAGGATGAGCAACATGAAAATGGGCAAGAGCAAGGAGAAGCTTATGTGAAACATGTTTCTTTTCATCATGAGAAGGTGGTTGATTCAATTATGCTTGAAGGTTTTCATGAGGAAGCACTTATAGAGAATAACAAGAAACTTTTTGATCTACAAGTTGATGTCCCAAAATGTCTTGCTACAGATTTAAATGATAAAAAAAATATGTTTGTGCATGATGATATACATGAAGTTCTTATTGTAATGCATAAGAAGTCATTTTTAAACATCCATGTAGCACATGATATGGTTGCTCCAATTGAAGATTTTCATGAACATTTAGAATCTTGTCTTAAGAATGATGTTGAAAATGAAGGCATAAAACAGAGACAGCCTTCAGTTATGAATGAAAATTATCCTTTGGATCATCAAGATAGGATACTTTTCAAATTTTTCAAGGATACTTTTGTTGATTTGTTGCTTTCATCAAAAGAGGAAATGTTTCATGGTTTCCAAGGTCCAATGGTAAGTCTATTGCAGTCATCAGTCAAGAAAAATTTTGTGTTTTTTTGGATTATGGATTCAATTTTCATTCCGAGTTGAAAATAGATGATCCACTCCTAATTTTTTTCAAGCACAATCAAGAAGCCCAGGTGTTGTTCAACTCTTTGACTGCTATACTAGAGGTTTCATATTGCTTGAGTTAAGCAAGTGGATTTTTAGATGTTAGAGTAGAGTTATTGGTACATAAATAAGCTTGTTGGGCAAGCATCTGTTTTAGCATTTAGTTTGAAGATTGTAGTTTTAAGTTTTGTTTTGTACACTGTTTTGCTTCAAGAGCATGTCAAGGGATGAATGCAGGCTAAAGAATATGACAAGAGGTTGGGATCAACCCAATGGATAAGGCATATGGTCTAATAGTTCTTTGTTGCACAATATGGGCGCATCATCCCCATTGGAGCCACTATAGTCCAAGATAACCATTAGGTTTTTTTTGAGTCATGAGTCAATTAGTTTAAGTTGGTTATGGTTCAATAAGATTTTTAACTTTTTTATTTTCAAAAAAAAAAATTCATGTATAAAGGTCTTTTACTGATTTTGAAATTTCATTATGAGTCTTTATGTGAGTCATTATCAAGGGAAAATCCAAAATTTCATTCTTCACGAGCTGATCTGGTCATAATTTGAGTTTGACAATTTTACACACTTCTGCAGCAAATCTAGTTCAAATAGGTCAGGATTTGCTATGGAAGTACCTGAAACTTCAGTAGCAAATATGCCTTCCCCAACACAGATTTTGCTACGGAAGTCAGTTTTTCTGCTAACGGTAGGGAAAAGTGTACAAATTTTCAAAAAGGGTTCGATCAGAGGTTTTCAGAGAATATTGTCTCACGATTTCTCCCTATTTTCATTTTCCATCATTTGTGAAACACACGCTGCTCGATCATCATATTCCCTTTTCACGTTTTCATTCTGATTTATTCTCTCAAATACACTCTTATCTCATCCTTGTGAGCTTCTTTATTTGTCTTAGTATCGGTCTGTTAGTCTTTAAGTTTATCTTTCTCTCTCAGGGTAGATTATATTAGTGTCAAAGGTCAGTGTGATGTCCCTAAAAAAAATTTGCAGGTGTCAAGGAAGGGGTTGTTCAATACATCTTGGAGCCATGGCATCACAAAAGAGGAAATATACAGGAGGATCTGTTTTCAGGTAAGAGCCCATGGACATGAGGCTGCTTGGAGAAGTTTTTAGGGTCAGGTCAAAGACTTGGAAGAACAAATGGAAATGGTACAGGCTGAATTGTTGAAAAAATTCCTCAAAATGATGGTCCAAACTGATGATGCTCCATGCATATGGTAAAACCATCAATTTTTGCTTATGTTGTGGCTAATGGTACTATACAGGATTATATAGGTTTTTATAAGTGTTTTGGGGGCAAAACAATGATGAAAATGAAAAAACTTAGGAAATAGGTACTTTCGTAGTAACTCCTAGGGTTGAAGGCAGAAATTTGTTATGAAATTATTGTAGCTTTCCATGGAGGTAAACACCTGCTAAAATTTTAGAAACAAGAGGGATCAAGGCATGTATTTGACTCATTAACCTCAAAGAATACCCTGGAATAGTAAAAAAATTCAAATAATATGCAAAGCGTTTATTTTGACATTTTCTACTAAAGTTTGCTACTGAATTTCTAGAAATGATTGTTTTAGTAGTAAATTTCAAGCTCACTTTCTGACCAAATGGAAAGGAATTGTGGAAATATGAAGGAGGTGTTTCTTCCGCATGAGCCCATATACAAAAGCCTCTCTTATTTTTCGCACAACCATCAGCGTTTGGAAACTACACACTCATCTTTGAGGCCTATTTTTTATAATTTTACAGATTTGTGCAAAAATTTGAAATCCGACTTAGTGGAGATCCAACTCAGCAAGGTCAACATCCACGTGGCACGATGCCACATCAATAATCCAGTACATTCAGAAAATAAGTTGGTTTCATTTGATAAGGGGTATTAAAATAATTTTTTGAGTTATTTAATGATAGAAGAGTCATTTTTGTGTACAAACTCTGCCAATAGAAAATATCCCTAGAAAGTCTCCATGTGATGTAATTCTATTAGAAATAGGTCCCTTAGGTAGGAATTCGAGGTTGGCTCAAGTGGCAGACCATTGTATGAAGGCCTCACTCTATATATGTGGACTTTTTCATGTTGTGGAGTTGATGAATGTTATGAGGAAGCTACTATGTAAATGTTCTCTATCAAGCTAATACACAGTTTATAACAGTTTCCTTCAAAACCTGAGTTTCTTCTTTACTTATGTTTTTATCTCTTCAGTTTGTATATTTTCATCAGCTTCATGGTATTATGATTACTAGGAATTCATAACTTTATGCTCCAATTTCCTTCATGTACTATGTTTTGTTGTAAAATTTATATTTTAAGTCAATTTGCCTCAGCTTCCATGAATGTATTTGCTAGTAATTGAATATATTTAGCTGAATCCATGACCAATGGTAGCCATTATACATTATTTCACTTGCAAAAAAACCATGTGAACCATAAAAATATTTATGCATCTGCATATAGATATTATCTTGATTAATCCATTATTTTTTTCTTTCTTTGAGAGAGATCCCTCTTTGATTGGAAGGGCTAACTTCTAGTCCAAAGTGGTTTGAAATAGTCGTGCTAGGTTGATGGTTGAACAACCCAACTGGTTCCAACCTAGTGATAACATTTTTGTGCTTCTTCCAGGAGTGAAAGATTTATCTTCCCCGAAGAATAAAGACAAAGATAAACTCTGATTGCTTATGGTGAACAACAGTTGGACATCAATAGGATGTGTATCTTTCACCTAGTCACTCTAGTGTCAAAGAATCCAAGTTCAAAGTTTTCATGGTGACTCCACTCTTCATAGAACAGTAACTTGAAGAAGATGAGTTCAATTGCAAGAAATAATGCCAGGTATGCCCCCATGATTTGGTCTCACATCCCTGGTTTTCCAAATCCTATGCCTAGAGTTGATTGGTTAAGTTATCTTCCTATATTTAAAGATGAAAAGAAAGATAATGTTGCTCTTCACTTGGTTAGATTCCATATGCATATACATAAGTTTTGAGTTGAGTTTCCTGAGGACTATCTCATGAAAATATTTATGGCCACCCTAGAGGATGAAGCTAGAACATGGTATGCAGGGTTGCAGCTGGGAAGCTTGTTCTATCTTAAATATTTCCATAGAACGTTCTTTGAACATTATGAGAAATCTCATTCTTATTTATCACTGTTAAAATACTGTTGTGATTTTTGTGATATTTTTATTCCATATCTTAAAACTCTTGGTGATAATGGAGATTCCTTAGATGAAGATATGTTAAAGGCAATTTAGGAATTCTCTTCTCAGGTTTGTTGTCATGATAATGATGAAGGTTTCCAACAAGCATATGTGTTTTCTTTGCTTGAAGATGAAATAGATCAACACTTTGACAACCAAGTTATATCCCATGAAATTTGTGAAATTTTGCAACAACCTTACCAATATTTAGGTGATAAAGAGGAAAATAAAGATGGTCAGCTACAGGGCTCTTCAATTTGTTCATTTTCTGAACCTTTGTTTCAAGAATATTATACCCAAGAGATTAATGATAATCCCCGAGCATATGAATAAATTCCTGGGAATATTAAGAACAAAGAGTTGAATGTTGAGCAACCTGAAAATGGGCAGGAGCAAGGAGAAGCTTATGTGAAACATGTTTCTTTTCATCATGAGAAGGAGGTTGATTTGAGTATGCTTGAAGGTTTTCATGAGGAAGCACTTATAAAGAATAATAAGAAACATTTTTATCTACAATTTGTTATCCAAAAATGTCTTCCAACAGATTTAAATGATCAAAAAATTTTGTTTGTGCATGATAATATACATGAATTTCTTATTGTAATGCATGAGAAGTCATTTTTAAACATCCATGTAGCACGTGATATGGTTTCTCCCATTGGATATTTTCATGAACAGTCAGAGTCTTGTCTTAAGAATGATGTTGAAAATGAAGGCATAAAACAGAGACTATATGTAGTTATGAATGAAAATTATCCTTTGGATCATCAGGACAAGATGCTTTTCAGTTTTTTCAAGGATCCTTTTGTTGATTTGTTGCCTTCATCAAAAGAGGATATTTTTCATGGCTTCCAAGATCCAATGGTAAGTCTGTTGCAGTCACCAGTCAAGACAATTTTTGTGTTTTTTTATGGAGTATGGATTCAATTTTCATTCCGAGTTTCCAATAGATGGCCCACATTTGATTTTTTTCAAGGAAAATCAAGAAGCCTAGGTGTTGGATCAACTCTTTGACTGGTTATACTAGAGGTTTCATATTGTTTGAGTTAAGCAGGTGTATTTTCAGATGTTAGAGTAGAGTTATTGGTCCATAAATAAGCTTGTTGGCCAAGCATATATTTTAACATTTAGTTTGATGATTGTAGTTGTAAGTTTTGGTTTGTACAGTGTTTTGCTTTAAGAGCATGTCAAGGGACGAATGCAGGCTAAATGATAGGACAAGAGGTTGGGATCGATCCAATGGATAAGGCACCTGGTTTGTTGTTTCTTTGTTGCACCACAAGTGCGCAACATCCACATTCGAGCCATTGTTATCCAAGATAACCATTAGGTTTTTTTTGAGTCATGAGTCAATTAGGTTTAGTTAGGTTCAATAGTATTTTTAACTTTTTGATTTTCAAAAACAATTTTCATGTATAAAGGTATTTTAGTGATTTTGAAATGTCATTATGAGTCTTTATGTGATTCATTATCAATGGAAAATCCAAAGTTTCATTCTCCACAAGATCATATGGTCATAATTTGAGTTTGACAGTTTTACACACTTTCGCAACAAATCTAGTTCAAACAGATTAGGATTTTCTACGGAAGTTCCTAAAACTTCCATAGCAAATTTTCCTTCCCCAAAACAGATTTTTCTACGGAAGTTGGTTTTTATGCTAACGGTAGGGAAAATCATACAAAGTGTCAAAAAGAGTTTTATTAGAGGTTTTCAAAGCATATTGGCTCATGATTGCTCCCTATTGTCATTTTCCATCATTTGTGAAACACATGCTGCTCGATCATCATATTCCCTTTTCATGTTTACACTCTGATTTCTTCTCTCAAATACACTCTTATCTCATACTTGTGAGCTTCTTTAGTTGTCTTAGTATCAGTTTGTTAGTCTTGGAGTCTATCTTTTTGTCTCAAGGTAGATTATATTAGTGTCAAAGGTCAGTGTGTTGTCCCTAAATTTTTTTTGCATGTGTGAGGGAAGGGGACGTTCAATACATCTTAGAGCCATGAAATCACAAAAGAAGCAATATAAAGGAGGATATGTTTTCAGGTACGAGCCCATGGACATGAGTCTACTTGGAGAAGGTTGTAGGATCAGGTCAAAGACTTAGAAGCATAGATGGAAATGGTACATGCTGAATTGTTGAAAAAATGCCTCAAAATTATGGTCCAAACTAATGATGATCCACGAATATGGTAGAACCATCAATTTTTGCTTATTCTATGGCTAATGGTACTATACAATCTTATATAGGCTTTTAGAATTGTTTTGGAGGTAAAATAATATGAAAATGAAAAATATCAGGAAACTAGGTACTTTTGTAGCAACTGTGAGGCTTGAAGGCAGAAATTTGCTACAAAAGTGTTGTAGCTTTCCATGGAGGTAAACACCCGCTAAAATTTCAGAAACAAGAGGGCTCAAGGCATGCATTTAACTCATTAACCTCAAAGAATACATTGTATTAGTCAAAAAAGTCAAATAATATTCAGAGGGTTGATTTTGATATTTTCTTCCAAAGTTTGCTACCAAATTTCTGGAAATGATTGTTTTAGTAGTAAAATTAAAGCTCACTTTATGACCAAATGGAAAGGAATTTTTTCAATTGGAAGGAGGTTTTTCTTCAAGACAAGCCCATATTAAAAATTGTCTCTCAGTTTCTACACAACCATCATGGTTTGGAAAATACGTACTCATCTTTGAGGCCTATTTTTCAAAATTTTACAGATTTGTGCAAAAATTTGAAATTAGACTTGGTGGAGGTCCAACTCAACAAGGTCAACATCCACGTGGCATGATGAAAGATCAATAGTCCAACACATTCAAAAAATAAGTTGGTTTCATTTGATAAGGGTTATTAAAAGAATATGTTGAGCTATTTAATGATAGAAGAGTCCTTTTTGTGTATAAACTCCGCCAAACAAAAAATGTCCCTAGAAAGTTTCCATGTGATGTAATTCTATTAGAAATAGGTCTCTTAGGTAGGAATTCGAGTCTGGCCCAGGTGGTAGACCATTGTATGAAGGCCTCATTCTATATATGGTGGAAGTTTTCACTTTGTGGAGTTGATGAATGTTATGAGGAAGCTACTATGTAAATTTTCTCTATCAAGCTAATACACAGTTTGCAACCATTGCCGTCAAAACCTGAGATTATTCTTGACTTATGTTTTTCTCTCTTTAGTTTGTATATTGTCATCAAATTCATGGTATTATGACTACTTGTAATTCACAACTTTATGCTCCAATTTCCTTCATGTACTATGTTTTGCTGTAAAAGTTATATTTTAAGTCAATTTGCCTTAGCTTCCATGAATGTCTTTGCTAGTAATTGAATTTATTTAGCTGACTCCATGCCCAATGGTAGCCATCATACATTCTTAAATCTACAAAAAAACCACATAAACCATAAAAATATTTATCCATCTACATATAGATCTTATCTTGATTAATCCATTTTTTTTTCTTTGAGAGAGAGCCCTCTCTGATTGGAAGGGATAACTTCTAGTCCAAAGTGGTTTGAAATAGTTGTGCTAGGTTGATGGTTGAAAAACCCAATTGGTTCCAACCTAGTGATAACATTTTGGTGCGTTCTAGGAATGAAAGCTTTAACTTCCTCGGATAAGAAAGAAAAAGATCAACTCTGATTTCTAATGGTGAACAACAGTTGGAAATCAATAGGTTGTATATCTTTCACCTGGAGACTTTAGTGTCAAATAATCCAAAGTTCATAGTTTTCATGGAGACTCCACTCTTCATAGAATAGTAACTTGAAGAGGATGAGTTAAGTTGCAAGAAATAATGCCACGTATTCCCCCATGAATCGATTTCACATCCTTTGTTTTCCAAATCCTATGCCTAGACTTGGTTGCTAACTTATCTTCCTATATTTAAAGATGAAAAGAAAGATAATTTTTCTCTTCACTTGGTTAGATTCCATATGCATATACATAAGTTTCGAGTTGAATTTCCAGAGGATTGTCTTATGAAAATTTTTATGGCCACCCTAAAGGATGAAGCTAGAACATGGTATGCTGGGTTGCAACCGGGAAGCTTGTTCTATCTTAAAGATTTCCATAGAACGTTCTTCAAACATTATCAGAAATCTCATTCTTCTTTATCATTGTTAAAAGACTATTGTGATTTTTGTGATATTTTTATTCCATATCTTAAAAATCTTGGTGATAATTGAGAGTTCTTATATGAAAATATGTTAGAGGCACTTTAAGAATTCTCTTCTCAGGTCATTTTTCATGATAATGACGAAGGTTTCCAACAAGCATATGTGTTTTCTCTGTTTGAAGATGAAATAGATCAACACTTTGACAACCAAGTTATATCCCATGAAATTTGTGAAAATTTGCAACAAACTTACCAATATTTAGGTGATAAAGAGGAAAATAAAGATGGTCAGCTACAGGGCTCTTCAATTTGTTCATTTTATGAACCTTTGTTTCAAGAATGTTGTACCCAAGAAATTAATGATAATCCCCGAGCATATGGAAAATTTCCTGGGCATATTAAGAACAAAGAGTTGAATGTTGAGCAACATGAAAATGGGAAGGAGCAAGGAGAAGCTTATGTGAAACATGTTTCATTTCATCATGAGAAGGAGGTTTATTTGAGTATGCTTGAATTTTTTCATGAGAAAGCACTTATAGAGAATAATAAGCAACATTTTGATCTACAAGTTGTTGTCCAAAATTGTCTTGCTACGTATTTAAATGATAAAAAAAAATTGTTTGTGCATGATAATATACATGAATTTATTATTGTAATGCATGAGAAGTAATTTTTAAACATCCATGTAGCACGTGATATGGTTGCTCCCATTGAATATTTTCATGAACAGTCAGAGTCTTGTCTTAATAATGATGTTGAAAATGAAGGCATAAAACATAGACAACTTGTAGTTATGAATGAAAATTATCCTTTGGATCATCGGGACAAGATACTTTTCAGTGTTTTCAAGGATCCTATTGTTGATTTGCTGCCTTCATCAAAAGAGGATATTTTCATGGTTTCCAAGATCCAATGGTAAGTCTGTTGTAGTCACCAGTCAAGACAATATTTGTGTTTTTTTATGGAGTATGGATTCAATTTTCATTCCGAGTTGCCAATAGATGGCCCACTTCTGATTTTGTTCAAGGACAATCAAGAAGCCCAGGTGTTGGATCAACTCTTTGGCTGGTTATACTGGAGGTTTCATATTGTTTGAGTTAAGAAGGTGTACTTTTAGATGTTAGAGTAGGGTTTTTGTTCCATAAATAAGCTTGTTGGCCAAGCATATTTTTTCCATAAATGTATTTGCTTGTAATTGAATTTCTTTCGCTGACTCCAAGCCCAATGGTAGCCATCATACATTATTTCACTTGCAAAAAAACCACATAAACCATAAAAAGCTTTATCCATCTTCATATAGATCTTATCTTTAGTAATCCATTGTTTTTCTTTCTTTGAGAGAGAGCCCTCTCTGATTGGAAGGGATAACTTCCAGTCCAAAGTGGTTTGAAATAGTTGTGCTAGGTTGATGGTTGAACAACCCAATTGGTTCCAACCTAGTGATAACATTTTGGTGCGTCTACTGGGAATGAAAGCATTACCTTCCCCAAATAAGAAAGAAGAATATCAGCTCTGATTTCTTATGGTGAACAACAGTTGGAAATCAATAGGTTGTATATCTTTCACCTGACGACTCTAGTGTCAAATATTCCAAAGTTCAAAGTTTTCATGGAGACTCCACTCTTCATAGAATAGTAACTTGAAGAAGATGAGTTAAGTTGCAAGAAATAATGCCAGGTATTCCCCCATGAATCGGTTTCACATCCTTGGTTTTCCAAATATTATGCCTAGACTTGGTTACTAACTTATCTTCCTATATTTAAAGATGAAAAGAAAGATAATTTTTCTCTTCACTTGGTTAGATTCCATATGCATATACATAAGTTTCGAGTTGATTTTCCAGAGGATTGTCTTATGAAAATTTTTATGGACACCCTAAAGGATGAATCTAGAACATGGTATGCTGGGTTGCAACCGGGAAGCTTGTTCTATCTTAAATATTTCCATAGAACGTTCTTCGAACATTATCAAAAATCTCATTCTTCTTTATCATTGTTAAAATACTATTGTGATTGTTGTGATATTTTTATTCCATATCTTAAAACTCTTGGTGATAATTGAGAGTTATTATATGAAGATATGTTAGAGGCACTTTAAGAATTCTCTTCCTAGGTCATTTGTCATGATAATGACGAAGGATTCCAACAAGCATATGTGTTTTCTCTGCTTGAAGATGAAATAGATCAACACTTTGACAACCAAGTTATATCCCATGAAATTTGTGAAAATTTGCAACAAACTTACCAATATTTAGATGATAAAGAGGAAAATAAAGATGGTCAGCTACAGGGCTCTTCAATTTGTTCATTTTATGAACCTTTGTTTCAATAATTTTGTACCCAAGAAATTAATAATAATCCCCAAGCATATGAAAAAATTTATGGGCATATTAAGAACAAAGAGTTGAAAGTTGAGCAACATGAAAATGGGAAGGAGCAAGGAGAAGCTTATGTGAAACATGTTTCTTTTCATCATGAGAAGGAGGTTAATTTGAGTATGCTTGAATTTTTTCATGAGGAAGCACTTATAGAGAATAATAAGCAACATTTTGATCTACAAGTTGTTGTCCAAAAATGTCTTGCTACATATTTAAATGATCAACAAATTTTGTTTGTGCATGATAATATACATGAATTTCTTATTGTGATGCATGAGAAGTAATTTTTAAACATCCATGTAGCACGTGATATGGTTGCTCCCATTGAATATTTTCATGAACAGTCAGAGTCTTGTCTTAAGAATGATGTTGAAAATGAAGGCAAAAAACAGAGACAACCTGTAGTTATGAATGAAAATTATCCTTTGGATCATCGGGACAAGATACGTTTCAGTTTTTTCAAGGATCCTATTATTGATTTGCTACCTTCATCAAAAGAGGATATTTTTCATGGTTTCCAAGATCCAATGGTAAGTCTGTTGCAGTCACCAATCAAGACATTTTTTGTGTTTTTTTATGGAGTATGGATTCAATTTTCATTCCAAGTTGTCAATAGATGGCCAACTTCTGATTTTGTTCAAGGACAATCAAGAAGCCCAGGTGTTGGATCAACTCTTTGGCTGGTTATACTGGAGGTTTCATATTGTTTGAGTTAAGCAAGTGTACTTTCAGATGTTAGAGTAGGGTTATTGGTCCATAAATAAGCTTGTTGGCCAAGCATATTTTTTAGCATTTCATTTGATGATTGTAGTTTCAAATTTTGGTTTGTACAGTTTTTTGCTCTAAGAGCATGTTAAGGGACAAATGCATGGTAAATAATAGGACAAGAGGTTGGGATCGGGACAATGGATAAGGCACCTAGTCTGTTAGTTCTTTGTCGCACCACAGGGGCGCAACATCCCCCTTCGAGCCATTGTTATCCAAGATAACCATTAGGTTTGTTTTTAGTCATGAGCAATTAGGTTTAGTTATGGTTCAATAGGATTTTTAAATTTTTTATTTTCAAAAACAATTTTCATGTATAAAGGTATTTTAGTGATTTTGAAATGTCATTATGAGTCTTTATGTGATTCATTCTCAAGGGAAAATACAAATTTTCATTCTCCATGAGATGCTCTAGGCATAATTTAAGTTTGACAGTTTTACACACTTCCGCAACAAATCTAGTTCAGATAGGTTAGGATTTGCTATGGAAGTTCCTAAAACTTCCGCAGCAAATTTGCCTTCCCCAACACAGATTTTTCTACAAAAGTCAGTTTTTATGCTAACAGTAGGGAAAAGCATACAAAGTGTCAAAAAGGGTTTGGTCAGAGGTTGTCAGAGCATATTGGCTCATGATTTCTCCCTATTGTCATTTTCCATCATTTGTGAAACGCATGTTGCTCGGTCATCATATTTCGTTTTCATGTTTTCATTCTGATTTCTTTTCTTAAATACACTCTTATCTCATCCTTGTGAGCTACTTTAGTTGTCTTAGTATCGGTCTGTTAGTCTTGGAGTCTATCTTGTTGTCTCAATGTAGATTATATTAGTGTCAAAGGTCAGTGTGCTGTCCCTAAAAAAAAATTTCATGTGTCAGGGAAGGGGACGTTCAATACATCTTGGAGCCATGGCATCACAAAATAAGAAATATAAAGGAAGATATGTTGTCAGGTACGAGCCCATGGACACGAGGCTACTTGGAGAAGGTTGCAGGATCAGGTCAAAGACTTAGAAGCACAGATGGAAATGGTACATGCTGAATTGTTGAAAAAATGCCTCAAAATTATGGTCCAAACTAATGATGATCCACGAATATGGTAAAACCATAAATTTTTGCTTATGCTATGCCTAATGATACTATACAGGCTTATATAGACTTTTAGAAGTGTTTTGGAGGAAAAATAATATGAAAATGAAAAATATCAAGAAACTAGGTACTTTCGTAGCAATTGTGAGGCTTGAAGGCAAAAATTTGCTACAAAAGTGTTGTAGATTTCCATGGAGGTAAACACCCGCTAAAATTTCATAAAAAAGAGGGCTCAAGGCATGTATTTAACTCATTAATCTGAAAGAAGACCCTATAATAGTCAGAAAAGTCAAATAATATGCAGAGGGTTGATTTTGATATTTTCTTCCAAAGTTTGCTACTGAATTTTGGAAATGATTGTTTTAGTCGTAAAATTGAAGCTCACTTTATGACCAAATGGAAAGGAATTTTTGCAATTGGAAGGAGTTTTTTCTTCAATACAAGTCCATATTAAAAGCCTCTCTCAGTTTCTACACAACCATTAGGGTTTGGAAAATATGCACTCATATTTGAGGCCTATTTTTCAGAATTTTACAGATTTGTGCAGAAATTTGAAATTCGACTTGGTGGAGGTCCAACTCAACAAGGTAAACATCCACGTGGCATGATGATAGATCAAAAGTCGAAAAAATTCAAAAAATAAGTTGGTTTCATTTGATAATGGTTATTAAAATAAATTTTTGAGCTATTTAATGATAGAAGAGTCATTTTTGTGTATAAAATCCGCCAAACAGAAAATATCCCTAGAAAGTCTCCATGTGATGTAATTCTATTAGAAATAGGTCTCTTAGGTAGGAATTCGAGTTTGGACCAGGTAGTAGACCATTTTATGAAGGCCTCACTCTATATATGGTAGAAGTTTTCACTTTGTGGAGTTGATGAATGTTATGAGGAAGCTACTATGTAAATTTTCTCTATCAAGCTAATACACAGTTTACAATTGTTGCCTTCAAAACTTGAGATTCTTCTTGACTTATGTTTTTCTCTCTTCACTTTGTATATTGTCATCAGCTTCATGGTATTATGATTACTTGTAATTCATAATTTTATGCTCCAATTTCCTTCATGTACTATGTTTTGCTGTAAAAGTTATATTTTAAGTCAATTTGCCTTAGCTTCCACGAAATTATTTGCTAGTAATTGAATTTATTTAGCTGACTCCATGCCCAATGGTAGCCACCATACATTCTTTAATCTACAAAAAAACCACATAAACCATAAAAAAATTTAACCATCTACATATAGATCTTATCTTGAGTAATCCATTGTTTTTTTTCTTTGAGAGAGAGCCCTCTCTAATTAGAAGGGATAACTTTCAATCCAAAGTGGTTTGAAATAGGTGTGCTAGGTTGATGGTTGAACAATCCAATTGGTTCCAACCTAGTGATAACATTTTGGTGTGTCTGTCAGGAGTGAAAGATTTATCTTCCCCAGATAAGAATGAAAAATATCAGCTCTGATTTCTAATGGTGAACAACAATTGTAAAACAATAGGTGGTTTATCTTTCACCTGGCGACTCTAGTGTCAAATAATCCAAATTTCAGAGTTTTCATGGAGACTCCACTCTTCATAAAATAGTAACTTGAATAATATGAGTTAAATTGCAAGAAATAATTCCAGGTATACCCCCCTGAATCGGTTTCACATCCTTGGTTTTCCAAATATTATACCTAGACTTGATTGGTTAACTTATCTTCCTATATTTAAAGATGAAAAGAGAGATAATTTTTCTCCTCACTTGGTTAGATTCCATATGCATATACATAAGTTTCGAGTTGAGTTTCCAAAGGATTGTCTTATGAAAATTTTTATGGCCACCCTGGAGGACGAAGCTAGAACATGGTATGCAGGGTTGCAGCCGGGAAGCTTGTTCTATCTTAAAGATTTCCATAGAATGTTCTTCGAAAATTATGAGAAATCTCATTCTTCTTTATCACTATTAAAATACTGTCGTGATTTTTGTGATATTATTCCATATCTTACAACTCTTGGTGATAATGGAGAGTTCTTAGATGAAGATATGTTAGAGGCACTTTAGGAATTCTCTTCTCAGTTCAGTTGTCATGATAATGACGAAGGTTTCCAATAAGCATATGTGTTTTCTTTGCTTGAAGATGAAATAGAACAACACTATGACAACCAAGTTATATCCCACGAAATTTGTGAAAATTTGCAACAACCTTACCAATGTTTAGATGATAAAGAGGAAAATAAATATGGTCACCTATAGGGCTCTTCAATTTGTTCATTTTCTAAACCTTTGTTTCAAGAATATTATACCCAAGAAATTAATGATAATCTCGAGAATATGAAAAAAATTTGGGCATATTAAGAACAAAGAGTTGAATGTTGAGCAACATGAAAATGGGCAGGAGAAAGGAGAAAGGATCCTTCTGTTGATTTGATGTTTTCATCAAAAGAGGATATTTTTCATGTGTCAGGGAAGGGTATGTTCAATACATCTTGGAGCCATGGCATCACAAAAGAATAAATATCAAGGAGGATCCATTGTTAGGTACGAGCCCGTGGACAAGAGGCTTCTTAGAGAAGGTTGCAGGGTCAGGTCAAAGAGTTAGAAGCACAGATGGAAATCGTATAGGCCGAATTGTTGAAAAAATGCCTCAAAATGATGGTCCAAACTGATGATGCTCCATGAATATGGTAAAACCATCACTTTTTTCTTATGCAATGGATAATGGTACTATACAAGCTTATATAGGCTTTTAGAAGTGTTTTGGAGGCAAAAGAATGATGAAAATTCAAAATCTCAGGAAACTAGTGTTAGGTCCCTATATTACTAGTTCAATCCCTTATTGTTATTAGTGTAGCCCCCTTATTGTTAATGTTGTACCCATGTAACCCCAATATTGTTATTATTGTGCCCTTACATTGTTATTGTTAGGTCGGCTAGGATTATATTGTGGGCCCATGGACTCCTATATATAGAAGGAGGTTTTGGTCGTTTGTATCATCCAAGAAATTTTCATTCATGTAATGTATTGGAGGTTGCCCCCTCGAAGTGGCTTATTTCTAAGGCGTTGATATCTCTTTTCTTCTATTTTTGGAGCGGGTTTCACAACATTTGGTATCAATGCTTTGGATTCTACGGTTTCGCTGCTCCAAACAGGTCATCGTGGAATTTTTGCTATAACATTTTTTCTATGAAGGTTCAGAAGCTGAACTTTTTAGAGCGCGAAGCCGAAATCCTGAGGAAAATTTTCACAAAATTTCAGAGCTTGGTTCGAAAACGATTCGGAGATATGATCTGTGGAAGTTAGATAATTTTGCAGGCTCCTGAATTTAAACTAAACAGGTCATCGCGGAATTTTCGCTATAAATTTTTTTCTGCGAGGGTTCAGAAGTTGAAATTTTCATAGAGCGAAGCCGAAATCCTGAGTAACATCATCGCAAAATTTCAGATCTTGGTTCGGTATAGTTTTGGAGATATGGTCTGTGGAAGATAGGGATTTTTCAAGCTCTCGAATTTCATCTCAAAGAGGTCATCATGGGAAAAACATCGTAACTCTCTCTCTGAGCGTCGGATTGGGATTCTGTAAAAATTGATTGTAATCACACGGACTTTGGTTTTCAACATATCAATTTCAGAGCCAAAGGAGGAAACAATGAAATGTGGCAAGTCATACAAGTTCGCTCTACTGAACCAGTCCATAATTAGGTCATCGTGGGAGATTTGGCCTAACTTTATCTTGAAGAATCCAAATCAAGTCCGACCTATGGCATTCAAAAGAAGATACAGAGGGCTAATTTAAGCCCGAATTTCAGATATTGAAAATAATAAATCGCAGAGATAATTCAGTTTCAATATCGAGCTCCTCAAAAGAAAAAAAAAGGTGTGTATTTGTTTCGAATTACATAAGCCTCTTAGTTTGAATTTATTCCAGGGGCATATTGAAGAATAGATATCAGTATTGGGTTCTAAAATGTCCCCTAAAAAGAATTCAACACCCATTAAGCCTTCAAAAGGCTCTACTGTGACTCATGAAGATGAAGAAACACAACATGAGATATCAAAATGACAAGAGCAAGTGCACCAAATTTCGCTATCGCAAAGAGCAACAAAAAATGAAATGGAAGTTCTGAAGAAAGGCGTGGAAACTAAGATGGATGGTTTGAAGAAAGGCATGGAAGCTAAGATGAATGTTTTGGAAGCTAATATGGATGGCGTGGAAGCTAAGATGGATGACATTGGAGTGGGAATAGAAGCTAAGATGGATAGCGTGGAAGCTAAGATGGATGACATGGAAGCTAAGATCGATGAAAAAATGAAAGACAACATGGAAAACATGAAGAATGATTTGGAAAAGTTGATACAAGAAATTTTTCCTAATGGCAAAAAAGATAGTAGAGGAAACTCATGATGAGAACAAAATAAATGTTAATCGTGAATTTCATAAACTCTAATGTTGGATGGAAGAACCACCATATTCCAAAGATGGATATGAGGAAGTTTGATGGAAAGGATCCCGTAACATGGATACTACAGATGGAGCAATATTTTGATCTCAATAATGTGCAAAACACACAAAAGTCATAATATTGTGCCATATTTAGAACAAAATATTAGTAGACGATGATGGTTCTAAAAATTGTCACTCACACTATGCAGGAAATGTTAGCACATTATGAGCATGTGCACACCTTTCTTTAGCAAACTGAGCAATCTCAAACAAAAGGGGTTTAGTGGTGAGCACATTGAGGACTTCCAAAAATTGGAATATAAGGGTAACTATATTCCGTAGAGAAACACGCGGATTAATATCTTCATAAGGACTTGAAAGGAAGAGATGATCTAAAGATGTAGTGAGAAGTTGGGGAACCCGATTCAATGGGAAAGCAGCATTTAGTCGGCAAGAAAATTGAATGGGCAAAATTATGGCAACAAGGAAGCCTACCACCACATATAAGATGGCAGCAGCATTCTAGACTTCCACAACCTACAAGGTTGACACCACAACAATTGGAAGAAAAAAGAGAAAAAGGGCTTTGCTACAGTTGTGATAGCAAATACACTAAAGGTCATAAATGTGCTGAGAATAAATTATTTTACGTAGATTGTGAAGAGGAAGAAGAAAATGAACAAGAATCTTCAAAAGAAGAAGAGATACACCAGGAACCAATCCTAGAAGAGGAAGAAATGAATCCGACCATATCGTGTAATGCACTAGCAGGAATTACCACTCCTCAAACTCTCAAGATAGAAGGACAAATCAAGAAGAAAAAGGTAATAGTGTTGATTGATTCAGGTAGCACCCATAATTTTATTCATTGTAAGGTAGCCAAGGAATTAAATTGTTTCCTATACCCAACACCAGAATGTCAAGTAATGGTTGCAAATGGAGGAACTATAAATTTCTCTGGAAAATGCCATAATATCAAGCTAACCATGGGGGAATATGTATTGAATAGTCCAATGCTTTCCATTCCTATGGGAGGTGCTGATGTTGTACTAGGAGTACAATGGTTACAATCTTTGGGGACGGTAGCTTTTAATTTTCAAGAACTTTCTTGAAATTTTTTTCAGAAGGAAAGGAAGTCGAATTACGGGGTATTGAAGGGAAGCCAGGAAGGATAATAAGATCTAATGTCATGACAAAGCTTCTAAAGAAAGAACAACGAGGCGTAATTGCACAATTATGCTCTCTAGAAGTTCTGACATCAAAATCATCTATTTCTGCAGATCTCCAACAAGTCTTGGACAATCATTCAAGGTGTTTGAAAATCCCAAAGGACTCCCACCTATTCGTGATCATGATCATGCTATTCATTTGATTCCAGGAAGTGTTCCTCCAAACATCAGGCCTTATAGATATCCTTACTTCCAAAAGAGCGAAATTGAACGTATGATTGTAGAAATGTTAAAGGCGGGTATAATTCAACCTAGTCAAAGTTATTTCTCTGCTCCTGTAGTATTGGTACACAAGAAGGATGGATCATGGCGAATGTGTCCGGATTATAGGGAGCTCAATAAGCTCACCATTAAAGATAAATTTCCCATTCCTGTGATTGATGAATTATTGGATGAATTACATGGAGCAATTTATTTTGCCAAGTTGGATCTTCGTTCAGGATATCATCAAATTAGAATGAAGACTGAAGATATTCCAAAAACAGCATTTCGAACTCATGAGGGTCATTATGAATTTTTGGTCATGCCTTTTGGCCTTACCAATGCACCTTCTACATTTCAGGGTTGATGAATTCCATTTTCAAACCCTTCCTTAGAAAATTTGTGCTAGTATTTTTTGATGATATACTAATCTACAGCAGGTCTTGGAAGGATCATGTTGAACATGTTGACAGGGTGCTCAAACTATTGCAGGAGAAACAATTATACACAAAAACATCCAAATGTTTCTTTGGAGTACAAGAGGTGGAATATCTGGGTCATATTGTATCTCACGAGGGTGTTAAAGTAGACCCTAACAAAATTAAAGCCATTAGGGAATGGAAAGTCCCCACAACCATAAAGCAGTTGCGAGGATTTCTCGGGTTAACAGGGTATTATCGCAAGTTTGTTAAGAATTATGGGAGAATAGCGGCACCTCTAACAACATTATTGAAGAAAGATGCATTTTCATGGACTCCTGAAGCAACTAAGGCCTTTGAACATCTTAAAGAGGCAATGTGCCTAGCACCGGTCTTAGCTATGCCAGACTTCACAAAAACCTTTATTGTAGAATGTGATGCCTCAGGAAATGGAATTGGTGCAGTTTTAATGCAGGAAGGAAGACCCATTGCTTTTGAAAGTCGTCCAATCAAAGGAAAGTATTTACAGAAACCTATTTATGAGAAGGAAATGTTAACAATACTACATGCACTAAATAAATGGCGAACTTACCTAATGGGAAGACACTTCAAGGTAAAAACTGATCATGATAGTCTTAAACACTTTTTGGAACAAATACTATCGTCAAAAGAGCAGCAGAAATGGGTCACAAAGATGTTGGGTTATGACTTTGAAATAATCTACAAAAAGGAAAGCTTAATGTTGTTGCAGATGCACTCTCAAGAAAGAATGAAGAGGTGGAAGCATTGCTTTGTGCCATTTCTATTATCCAACCAGATTGGATAACCGAAGCAAGAGATGAATGGAAGAAGGACAAAGATGTATGGACACTCACTCAAAAGTTGCAACAAGATCCTAGTACATCTGATACATTTAGTTGGAAAAATGATTCCTTATGGTACAAATATCGCTTATATCTTTGTAAGAATTCCCAACTAAAACAAAAGATTCTTCTGGAATTGCACACTTCTCCTTTAGGAGGACACTCAAGATTTTTAAAAAATTACCACAGGGTGAAGAAAGAATTTTTTTGGGATGGCCTTAAATCTGATATTCAAAAGTTTGTGGCGGAATGTTTGGTTTGCCAGCAGAATAAAGTGGAAACAATTAAGACCTCGGGACTTCTACAACCTTTATCCATTCCAAGTCAACGTTGGGGGGAGATTTCAATGGATTTTATCACAGGTTTACCTAAGTCCAAAGGAAAGAGTGTCATCATGGTGGTAGTTGATAGACTTACCAAGTATGCACACTTTTGTGCATTATCTCATCCATTTAAAGCAAGTACAGTTGCTACTACATTTATGGGCATAATTCAAAAGCTACATGGAAACCCAAAGGTAATTGTGAGCGACAGAGATTCCATTTTTACTGGAAATTTTTGGACGGAGTTATTTTCTTGTTTGGGTACTCAATTAGCTCATAGCTCATCTTATCATCCTCAATCTGATGGTCAAACTGAGATAGTGAATAAATGTTTGGAAGGATATCTTCGTTGTTTTGTATCTGATAAACAAACACAATGGGTCAAGTGGTTATCTCTCGTTGAATGGTGGTATAACACTTCCTTCCATACTGCAGCACAAATGATCCCATTTATGGCACTTTATGGATATCATCCACCTTCCATCACATCATCCTTAAGAGAAAATTCTAAGATTCAAACAGTGGAAGATCACATCGAGCATCAACAAGAAGTGCTCCAACTCTTAAAGGATAACCTAAATTTGGCACAAAATCGAATGAAACAACAGGCAGATCAACATCGCAGCGAGAGAAGTTTTGATGTAGGAGACTGGGTATTTTTACAGCTACAACCATACAAACAAGTGTCCCTCAAGCAGGCTAAGAAGGATAATAAATTATCACGAAAGTACTATGGTCCTTACAAGGTGTTGCAAAATATTGGTACTATGGCATACAAATCGGAGCTTCCTGCTTCTTCGCGAGTGCATCCAGTTTTCCATGTTTCATGCTTAAAGAAGGTTATAGGTGAAAATCTTCCAGATCAAACAATATTTCTAGAACTTGATGAGGAAAGAAAAATCATATTGGAACCTGAAGCGGTCATGGAAATGTTGAAGCCTAGAAAATCTCTGCTTCAAACATTGGGGGAAAACCACCCGGTCGGGACCTTAAGACAGCTCCTTTTCCGTTTGGGATGGTGGCTCCGACTGGATTTAAAGGACCAGTTTCCTTATAACTAAATGGATTGAATTGAATGGGTGAAAATGGGACTAAATTGACAGAATAATAAAACTATCTAATCTAAACTAAATGCTGATAAAGAAATTCTAATTTTAACCCGCGTAATAATATGTGAATACAACTTAGGATTGTTTCAATCTAATAATAACCATGAAAATGTATTATTAATTAAATTGAAATGTGCAGAAACGAATAAAGATAACTTTGTTTAATAAATTAAACAGAGTTATATTAGCATATTGCATTCATCATCATATACCATTCATATATGCTTATAAATGATAACATTCCAATTATACTCAAAAATGATAATATAAAAAGGAAATATTATGAAAAACCAAATATATAAATGATAGCAAATTCTTCAAATGAATACCATATAACAGAGAAAATCAACAGTGAACAGATAAAAATACCTCATTCATCTTGCAGACTATCAAACGAAATGTGATACTCTGATCTAGCAACTCCGATGTAAAATTAAATCCAAAGGCACAAAAATGCAACACTTCAAAAATAATTTTCAGCACAAAAATCACCAGATGTGATCTTTCATATAAATATAATAAGGAATGAAGAACAGAAATGTTAGCTCCAAATCCTCAAAATATTACAACTTCCGATCCCTCTCTAAATGCATGAGAGGGATTTAAATAATAAAATTACATAACAAAATCCTAAAACTATTGCTACAATCTATCAAATTAAAACTGAAATGCTATTTTGAATAAAACTGATTCATTGTTTTTCTCCTTCGCTTGATGAAGCCAAGTTGCAAATATTCAACATATCTCAGAGTCTTGGTGGATGACTCATCTCAGTATGCAACTGTCCAGCATAGGTGGCATCAGAAAATTCTGGAATTAGACAATCGACAGCGTTTTATAGAAGTTTGATAGCTGTCTGTTGATTGTTTGGCTTGATCACATGAGTCCACATACTATCCCAGGATATAGTTTGAAGTTTGCCGATTTGTTGACTTTTCCTTTCCATTTCTTCTCTCCACCTGTCTTCAGTTTCTTTTATCTTTGGCAAACTGCCAGGAATACAGTCTGAAATGAGATTAATTGAATATAGGCTGTCATTTATGAATTGCGTGAGATTGTTCATTATATTTATGGCCCTTGATATTGCTCTATCAGATTTCATTAATTGATGTTCCCATTCTGTAAACAGGATTTCTTTGTGTTTTTCCTCTATCCTAGGAAGATTTGCTTCTTTTCCCTTTTCTGTATCCTGCCAGTTGAGAAACTCAGAAATATTTTCATCGGCATCATCTATTTCTTGTCTAAGAGTTATGATATTTTGGATCAAAGATGAAGTAATATCATAAAAAAGTTCTGCTTGTGACAGCTTTGAGAAAAATTCAATTAACTGCTGAGTCAATAGTTTATTAGCCTCAAGGGCTTCTGATTTGAATTCATTTAACTTTGGGTAATCTTTAAACTTATCCAAAGTTGCTTGAAATTCTTTTTCTTTAATCATTTTTGCATTTTCCTCATTTTGTAACAGACTCTGTAACTTAGAAATTTCTTCATTTAGCTGCTTTTGTTTGCTTAAAAGCTTTTCATCAACCTTCTTCTTTTCTTCAGCCAGCTGTTTCTCCAATTCTTTAGACCTGAATATCTGATCCTGTAGTTGTTGCTGCAATTGGCTGATCAGCTGCTGATTCTCCTTAGCTTTTTCTTCCAGTGAAGTTATGTGAAGATCTTTCTGAGTTATTAGTTGAGAAACTTCTACAACTTTATCAATTGTTGCAGCACTATAGGCTCCTGTATATTGTGACAATTTCGTAAGGTCTTCAAATGGATTCATTTCACTGTTCTTATAAACAATATTCATAAACTCCTCTGTTGGAGTAGAGAATATGCCCTGTTCTGCTTTTCTTTTCTTTCTTTGTCTCTTGACAACAGCCTTATGTTTAGGGCTGTAGAATACATCCAAAGGAGGGATTTCCTCACATTTTAATACAATATGACCTGTAGGATGTTCAGGAATGATTTCAACCTCCTACTCTATTTGTTCTGAACCTTTATCCTGCAATCCAAGCTGTTGAGCAAACTGATCATATTGATTTAATAGCTGAGAAGAAATATCAAGATTAGTGGAAACCGTAATCTCCTTAGTTATTTCATTTTCTTTCTCTTTATCTATGCTCTGCTTGGTGCTTTTGTCATCTGATCCATCCTTTTGATTATGCACCTCATCATTGATATTTGTACATTTGTCTATCATTTGAGCAGTATTCCCTTTTGGGGCATCAGGTTTGTCAATAGTGACCACTTTTTGAGAATGTACAATCGGCTGGTTGACAGCCGATTGTGTAATGATTTTGCTGGTAGATGTTTCTACTAGCATTTGGCCGGATGTACCTTCTGTCTCTGATTTTTGGATTTGAGTTCTCGGCTGGTCTAGAGGTACTCTCAACAATCTCTGGCTTCTGAATAAGAGAAATTTATTTATTTCCTCCTGTTGAAATGTAGACTTGATCAAGTCAAAAATCTGAGGAAAATTATCTAATGAGATAAACAAATCATCGAACATATCTGGTTCATGCTCAAAACGAGCAATTGAAACTGAAGCAGTGACATCAAATGCTATCTTTTTTGGATCATACTGTCTTCCAGGAATGGTTGCAAATTTACAACCTCTTATCATGAAGACTTCCTTTTCTGCATGCTTGAAATCATTTAGAGTGAAATGACCACAATTGAGTGGGAATTGAGGCCACATTTTCTTCTTGCTGTTGTTCAAAGACCTAGATATACCTTCAATTGTCAATTGATAAGAAACTTCTTGAGCGAGAAGTTTGTATGGGACAAAAAGCGGAAGAACATGCGGCTCCACTATACTACCAAAAACCCTGATGTAAGTAAATTTTTCCTCCCCAAACCAATCTCCGATTGCAGACAGGTCGGCTTTAGCTTTATCAGAAATCCTAGGGGGAAAGCGATTAAAAATGGTTTGGAAAACGAGAATGAGGAAGCCATGACAGATTCTATATACATTATCTTGGAAATGAATCTTCCAAAGCAATTTATGATAAATATGGATTGGAAGGGGGTTATTGGGAGTCCATTTCCATCCAAATAAGGGAAATTCGGAATTGAAACAAATAGCATCAATAATATAGGCACAAAAGAAAAAGGGGGTAGAATTTCCAGCATCTTTTTCTTGTCTGTATTCAAGGATCCTATTGGCCATTCTATCAGAAAGAATAACAGCCCAATCCATAATGTCGGAATTCACAGCTGCTAGGATTAATGGGACCATTTGTATAGAAAACCTAGCTGAATTATCATTTCCAAATAACCTACACATCATGGCAGCTGCATAGGAATATGGAGGCAGAAGAGAATCTACAGAATACATACCGGATGCTTCATTTCGGTGCTTCTCTGGGTTTTTCCTCCAATTTCTGATAGGGTCGGATTGGACTTTGTTATCATCGGCAAATTCTTTGATAAATTCCTTGTTATACACCTTCTGTGGGTCTGGAAGGTGGTACATTGCTTTCAAGTCTTCTGCTTTAAACGAGCCGAAAGGCACTCCGGATGCTGAAATAAACATTCTATCTTTTATCTTTACACTATCAATAATCCATCGAACTGCATCATAGTAAGGCATGATGCTTGCTCTGGCTGCAATTCGATGCAGAAATGAATTTGCAAGTGTTCTTTCGTTGATGTCAGAATCGGAATCCGAGCTATCCTCGTCTGGAACTGATGCCTTCTCCACTGTGACCTTGGGGTCTAATTTTTCAAACAGGTTGTAGACTGTGTCCCATGTCATTTTTCCAAGACCTTGGCATGATGTATCTGTGACTAGCCTTAGCTTTACGGGCTTTTCTTTTGAGACTGTAGGAGTCTCGGCAAACTTCACTGGTAGAACAGTCTTATTTCTTCTTCCTTTTTTTGACATTTCTACGTCTGCTACCGCTTCTCTTTGTCTGTGAATGAAAGAACTTGGTGTTCTTTGGCTCTGCAAGACAATAAACTCTCAGTCGTGCTCAACAAGTCATTCAAACGGAATGATTTATGAATTTATGGTTTTCATTCATTTGTTTCGTATATTGCGTAAATGCTCCTTTTGGGTCACACTTTAACACCAAATCACAAACCATATTCATTTGATTCGTTATTGAATGCCTTTCGTACCAATAAAGATTTGGCGCTTGTGATATATTAATATATTCAACAAAAATCTTCGTATGCAAAATAGATGAATCGCATCGGAAGTTTTCGAATGGCAAATGAGTATCACAATACGTTTATTCCGATTGATCGATTGCGATTGCAGATCTTTCTGATCTCTGATGGTGGGGTCTACCATATTTTTTTAAAACAAATGTTCGATTTTCTTTTAAAAGCGCTTATTATCAAATGCACATCGGATCGGGAAATTTCAACTAGGCGTAAAGAGTTTTTTTTTTTTTTTAAAGATTGTCCCGATTGATCGATTGCGATTGACCGCATCGCATCGGAAGCTTTGTTTAATTGTTTTAAACTCTCAGCGATTAGAATTTTCCGAGTGGACTAATCGCATCGGAAGATTTGTAATGGGCATATGATATTTCTAATGAGTGTTATCTCCGATTCTCCGATTGCGATTGAGCTTTTAACTTTGATTTGTTTTTATGATAATGCCTTTTATATTAGATCGGACTATAAGTTTTTTGAATGTTGAATATGAAATTTCAAAACAATGAATTTTATTCCTAAATTTTTTATTTCTAAAAAGAAAGGGACCCTATTTCTAAATTTTATTTCTAAAATTTAGAAAAAGGGAGGGTTGTTGTATAGTACAACAATTGGCGATTCACTTGAAAGAACCAGTTATCTCTGAAAAATAGAATGAATACTATATCTTAAGTAAGTAAAGATTTTTAAAGGTAAAATAAAAATTATCCTAGGATAATCAAAAATAAAATCTAACTTTATGAAAAAGAATAAAAATTATTAACAATCTCTTTCTAGTTTCTTGAGAATAAAAACATTTTGAGTTGTCTTAAGCTTTGATTGGTATTAATAATGAAGTAAGTGGATTTCTTCAAGCTTGGTTTTGATAATATACTCAATTGTCATAGGCATTGCCTCTGCTGCCCGCAAACGTTCATAGTCTCGACAGGGTTACCTTTTAACCATTAACTGTTCATTGTCCCATTCAACTAAGATTATGACTTTTTAAAAGATAAATTCATAAGATATGTTATCTCATGTTTTTGTCTTTTATTTATTTTTTTATTTATTTTTTAAGAGCCATTGTTCTGGTTTGGTAGCCAGTTGTTAACAATGCCATTCAATAGTTATAATTAAAACTGAACAAGCTGGCTCGTGATGAGACCCCTTGTCTTATATTAATAAGCCATTACCCTGTTTTGATAGGCAGTATTGGTAATGTCAGCTTTATTATTTCTTATGAATATGGTAAGTCGGCTCGTGATGAGACCTCTTATCTCTTAAAAAATGTTTTTCAATAATTTTTTAGAATTATATTCTAAAAAATCACAACCTAAATGAATGGGGTGAACTAGTCTTATCCTTAAGAATCAATGGATGACAATTTTCTGAGTTTTTTTTTTTTAAGTACCAAGACTTGAATAATCTTTACTTTTATAGATAACTTCTCTCTGCTTAATAAACTTGTAATGATTTACATTTTCCTCAAGTTTTTCCAAAAAGATTATGCAAATAATTGGTATAATCTTTCAAAGTTTAACATCTTATTTAAAACTATCAAGGGAATATAATCATTTCTTTTTAAAAATTCTTATTTACATTAAAATAAATATTTATAATATTTTCCTTAAGAATTTTCTATCAAGTAAACAGTCAATTAGAGACTTATTAACAACCTTTATTTATAAAAAAACAAATAAAAGACTTTGCAAAAAGGAATATGTACAGTTTAAGAAGGGGTTACCTCCTTATGAAAAGAATTTCTTCAAGATAAGCCCATTTACAGGAAGAGATTCTCTCTTACCTGTTAGATCTTGGAGCATGAATGTATTTGAGCCTATCTTTTCAATGATCTGAAATGGTCCAAGCCACATCTTTTGAAATTTGGTGTGTTTACCTTTTTCTTCATGTGCCTTATCCCATTTTAGAACAAGATCACCAATTGACAAAAATTTTGGGCCGGTAGAACTTGCATCAAAAGAAGATTTCACAAGTTGTTGATGTTTTTCATGAACAATTCTAGCTTTATCCCTCTCTTCTTCTAGTTTAAGGATTTGATCATACCTCAATTGAACGGATGAAGAAGGATTTTCTTCAATAAATTGTACTAGGGCTAATGATGGAAGAGTTAAATTTGATGGTATCACAGCTTCTTTTCCATAAACTAAATTAAAAGGTGAAGTTCCGATTGAAGCTTTTTCTGTAATACGATCAACCCATAGTGCAAAGATTAAAGATTTATGCCAATTCTTTTGATTTTGATCGATAGTCCTTTTAAGAATCTTGATGAGATTTTTATTAGTGGATTCAGCTAATCCATTACCTTGTGGGTAATAATTTGCTGAATATTTGAGTTTAAAACCTCTTTTAACTGCAAATTCAATTAAACTGTTTCCTGAGAAATAAGATGCATTATCAAAGACAAGAGCTTGAGGTACACCAAACTTGGTTATGATAAATTGATCTATGAAATCAATAATTGCATCAGAATTGGCTACCTTCAAAGGGATTGCCTCTACCCACTTTGTAAAATAATCGGTTGCAGTAAGAATGTACTTGTGGTGCTTGGAAGAATGAGGTACTATCTCACCAATAATGTCAAGTCCCCATTGTTCAAATGGTTGCTCAATATTTACTGGTTGCAAAGGAAAAGTTGGTTTCCTTTGCCTTCCACTTGCAGTTTGGCAGATTCTGCACTTTCTTACATATTCATGTGTATCTTTAAAAAGGGTAGGCCAATAATAGCCAGCACGAATTATTTTGTGAGCTGTGGTGTCACCTCCAAAATGACCTCCTGCTGGTCCATCATGCAACTCTTGCAAAACCTTTTCAGCCTCAGTCTTTTCTAGACATCTCAACAAAATTGAATCATAATTTTTTCTAAACAACACATTATCAATGATCTCATATTTAACAGCTTTTAATCTTAAAGCACGTTTTTTCTTATAACTGAGATCAGAAGGAGCATACCCATTTTTTAAGTAATAGATGAGATCAGAATACTGAGACTTAGAATCCGTAACACTTATCTGATTTACTTGAATATCTTGATTTGAATGATCATTCTCTGGTATGTTATGAGCTCCTGCTAATAATCTGCAAAAACCTTGTCCTCTAACAATCTTAGCTGGTTTAATATCAACATCATATTCTTGTAGGGTTGTCACCCAGTTAGCTCGTTTTTCTCCTACTTCTCTCTGAATTAATAATTGCCTCACTGCAGAGAATGGGACAATAATTTTTGTATGAGTTTTTAAGAGAAAAGGTCTAAAATGCTTGATTGATTTGAACACAGCAAAGGCTTGTTTTTCAACATCGGAATAATTCAGTTCAGCTCCTCGCAGATTTGAACTGAAGAATGAAATTGGTGCTTCAATTTTCTGATCATTAATTTGTGTTAAAACAGCTGCATAAGATGTCTCTGTGGCTAAAGTATACAAAATAAAATCTTTAGAAAAATCCGGAGTATTTAATGCTGGTGCATTAATGATTACCTGTTTGATTAACTCAAAGGCTTCTTTCTCTTTATGCCCCCATTTAAATACTGAATTCTTCTTGATCATATTTTGCATAGGTAAAACAATTAAAGAAAAATCAGGAATGAATCTTTTTACAAAATTGATCTGTCCAAGAAATGATTGCATTGATTTTTTGTTATGAGGTAAAGAAATATCAGAGATCTCTTTAACTCTGTCTGGATCAATGTATATACCATCTTTTGATACAATAAATCCTAAAAGTTTTCCTTCACCTAAAGCAAAGAAAGATTTTTTCGGATTTAATGAAATACCAAACCTTCTACATCTTTCGAATATTTGTTTAAGATCATGTAGATGATTGGTTCTGTTTTTAGAGAATATTGTTATATCATCGAGATAAACAACAACTGATTTATTGATCAGACCTTTAAATGCTATGTCCATGGCTCTTTGGAAAGTTGCTCCTGCATTTATTAATCCAAAAGGCATTTTTTGATAAGCATAAGTTCCCCATTTCGTTCTGAAAGTTGTTTTCAATTTGTCATCTGGATGAACTAAGACTTGATTATAGCCTGAGAATCCATCAAGAAAGGACATAATTTCAGAACCAGCTACTTTTTGGAGTATCTGCTCCATGGTTGGCAATGGGAAATTGTCTTTCAAAGATGCCTTGTTTAAATTTCTGAAATCAATGCAGATTCTTATATCACCATTTTTCTTCCTTACAGGTACCATATTGGAAACCCAATTGGAATGCCTGACAGGAAAAATGATTTTGGCTTTCAAAAGTTTATTAAGTTATGATTTGATTTGATCTTCAAGATTTGGATGAACTTTCCTTAGCTTCTGTTGAACAGGTTTGATATCAGGAAGCATTGGAATTGTGTGCTGAATAATTGAAGTATCATATGTTTTTAAATCATCATAATTCCAAGCGAAGACATTTTTGTACTTGCTCAATAGTTTAATGAAGGCATCCCTTTCCTTTGATGTTAAATTAAGTCCTAAATTAACATTTTGAGGTTTTGAATCAGAACAAAGATTCACTAATTCAAATTTCAAAGTAGAACTTTGAAGCTTGGTATTAGTGACTTTCTTGAATCTGTCTTTAATATCATACAAGTCCTCCAATCTAACAACAGATTTCGGAATGGGATTTTCATTACTTTTTGATGAAATTTGTAAATCATGCTCTTCTTCATCAATAATTTGATCATCATATGATTTCTCGGAAGTCATGAAGTTTAAGATATCTTGATCATGGTAAAAAACTCTCCAATTTGTTACATTGTCTGGGACAGATGGTCTAAAAAGTAATTCTATTGAAAATCTATCTGGGCTAAAATCTTCAGAAGGTATGAGTCTGGAAGCAACATTGGCTAGCAAGTCTGCTGCTGAATTTTGAGACCTAGGGATGGAAGAAATATTGAATGCAGAAAAGTGTGTGGTGATTTCTTGAACCAGCGATTGATAATGTTTGAGGTGATTTGAAAGACAGTGAATTGTATTTCTCACCTGTTTGACAATAATTTCAGAATCGCCGAATACTTTCAAATATTGCACTTTAAGGCCAATTGCTTTATACAAACCTTGGACTAGAGCTTCATACTCAGCTGTATTGTTCGTGCATTCAAATTCTAACCTACAGGACAACATTGTCTTTTCACCTTGCGGGCTAACCAAGATACACCCTGCTCCTGAACCTTCGTTAGATTTAGAGCCGTCAAAATATAAAGACCAAAATAAAGAAGTATTAACAAGATTATTTAGTTTCCCCAGTATCACTAAAACATCTTGATCTATCAGTTTGTGAATAGTTTTCAATCTGTGATGTTAAACTGTTTACTGAGAAAGGGGATGGTTGGGCAGTGAGATTTCCAAAAAATGAATCTGATGAATAATTTCCCAAGATGTTGTTATTAAATGCAATTGGTTGATTTTCCTGTTCAAAATCTGTTACGGTATGGGTCATGTGTTTCTCTCGATTGATTTTTATTTGATTTGGCTTTCCTCCATAAGGTAACCACATGTGAGACCAATCGGTAGAAATATATCCGTGGAGCTTTTCAGACCAATCTCTACTTAAAATCAACCCATAAAATTCAGGTATATCAGCTATTAAGATATCAATTCGTTGAACTACCCATGGATCAGCTGCTAACCTGATAGTTACGGAGTTAATCTCTCCTAAAACCTGGACCTTGCTTCTGTCTAACTGTACAATGTGTATGGAAGACTTTTGGGGTTCAATGTTCAGTTTAGAACAAACTGAAGCTGGCATTATATTGGATGATGCCCCTGAGTCAATCAAACAATTGTGTAGGTTTCTGTTGTAGATTTCAAAAGTCAAAAGGAAGGGTGGAGTGTGAGAATTTGATCTATCCCCAATCAGGACTGAATCAGTAGCTTCTATCATACCAGAAGGTGGTTGACCAGAATCATTTGCAGCTTTAGCACTGGGAAGAGGTGAACAGGGAACAGCATTCAATTCTTTGAGAAGCAATTTATGTTGATGTTTTAATTTGCTAAGTTCAAACATAGTTATGTTTGCCTTAGTTTTCTTCATATCATCAACAATATTGTAATCCATTGAATCGGATACTACTAATGTTTTGGATGTTGGAAGAGTATTTGAAGTTGAAGGTGGGTTTTGGGGAACTGCTGCGGGTGATTTCTTTGTAGGTACTTTTTCTTTTGTTGTAGCAGCACCTGCACTCCATTTCTTTGAAGTTGTCTGAACAGGTTCGGGAGTACCTTTACTCCTAGTAGAGACAGGTAAAGCTTCTTCATCATTATCTGTATCGGAGTTGGGCAGTATGAAATCCCACATACCATGACATTCAACAATTTCCTCTTCATTATCAGTTGATGAGATTGTTTCCTCTTCTTCCTCTTCTTGATCTGATTCTGCATAAGATACGATATTTGGCGGTTTTGATTCGGTTTTCTTATAATTCTTGAAGGGCCTCTTGGTTGAAGTTTCAGCTACTTGTTTCTTAATTTCAATCATTTCATTTGACATAGTCTTGAGAACTTTTTGGAGGCCTTCCATATCATATGGATCTTTTGATATTTTCTTCTTTGAGTCTTCTTTGAATGAAACTTTTTTGGTTTTTCTTTCCTCAAGAGCTGCTTTCTTTTCTAGAGCATTAATACGTTTTTCCACAGCAAGTGCTTCTTTCATGTTTTCAGCAAGTGTTGGTTTTGCGGCCCTGTCTACAAAAATAGCTATATTGGCGGGTAGGGCAGTAATATACCACTCACTTCTGATTTGTTCACTTGGTTTGGAAGTCGTTGGGATTTTATTCAAAAGTTTATTGAAACGAGCATTAAATTCTTTAATGGGTTCCCTATGCTCTATCCTAAGATTGGAGAGATCATTTATTAATGTAGCTAAAGATCTATCGTCTCCATACTTAGTGAGAAACTGTTCTTGGCAAATGTCCCAACTGGTAATAGAATCAGAAGGCAGGGAAAAATACCAGGATCCTGCTGAGCCTTGCAATGTATAAGGAAAAAGCCTAACAACGACATCTTGCTCAGTCACTCCCTTCAAATTAACTGCTAACATGAAGTTATTGATATGTTCCTCGGCTTGGGTTCCATTTTTTGGATTAAACTTGGGTAGCCATTTTTCAGGAGCATCGGGTAATGCATGTAATGGTGCGGGCATATTGACTGCACCCGGTCTGGTCCATGGATCTGCCATTGTAATACCAGTGGTGGATGATACTGCTGTTGAGATTCCAGATGTCTGGGAAGGAATTAATATTGAGGAGTGAGCAGGTTGAGATGTTGAAGTTCGCAATTCCTGGTGAAAAATGATATGTAATGAGGAAGTGGATGATTGACTTCGCACTGGGGAAGATGAGATGGAAGATGTGGATGAAAGTGCTTCACTGTCAGAATCTTCAGTATTTTTCTTTGCCTTTTTCCTTTTAGGTAAAGGAAATTCAGTAGGTTCAATACCGAGCTTTTCACTCTGAAGTCTAGTAAGAGGGTGAGGTAGATTGAATTGCGAAGTCTCGCTGCTTTGAGATAGCTCAGACTTCTGTGGTGAAATCGAGAAGCTCTAAAGTTTCTGGATGAGAGACTGAACTTCAGGAGATTCAAGACTTAATTGTTCTGAAGTATGGTGGGTTTGAGCAGTGATAGTAGATACCTCTTCTTCTTGCTTGGATGTTGGGGAATCAGCGGGCAATTTGGAAGTACGAGGTGATGTGGAGGGAGAATTACTCTTAGAATGGTTTGTAGATTTGGGTTTACTTGCCATTCACAGTAGGAGGCCCTCCTTCTAGCGCCAAAAATGTTGAAGCCTAGAAAATCTCTGCTTCAAACATTGGGGGAAAACCACCCGGTCGGGACCTTAAGACAGCTCCTTTTCCGTTTGGGATGGTGGCTCCGACTGGATTTAAAGGACCAGTTTCCTTATAACTAAGTGGATTGAATTGAATGGGTGAAAATGTGACTAAATTGACAGAATAATAAAACTATCTAATCTAAACTAAATGCTGATAAAGAAATTCTAATTTTAACCCGGGTAATAATATGTGAATACAACTTAGGATTGTTTCAATCTAATAATAACCATGAAAATGTATTATTGATTAAATTGAAATGTGCAGAAACGAATAAAGATAACTCTGTTTAATAAATTAAACAGAGTTATATTAGTATATTGCATTCATCATCATATACCATTCATATATGTATCTAAATGATAATATTCCAATTATACTCAGAAATGATAATATAAAGAGGAAATATTATGAAAATCAAATATATAAATGATAGCAAATTCTTCGAACGAATACCATATAACAGAGACAATTAACAATGAACAGATAAAAATACCTCATTCATATTGCAGACTGTCAAACGAAGTATGATACTCTGATCTAGTAACTCCGATGTAACATTAACTCCAAAGGCACAAAAATGCAACACTTCAAAGATAATTTGAGCACAAAAATCACCAGATGTGATCTTTCATAGAAATATAATAAGGAATGAAGTACATAAATGTTAGCTCCAAATCCTCAAAATATTACAACTTCCGATCCTTCTCTAAATGCATGAGAGGGATTTAAATAATAAAATTACATAACAAAATCCTAAAACTATTGCTACAATCTATCAAATTAAAACTGAAATGCTATTTTGAATAAAAATGATTCATTGTTTTTCTCCTTCGCTTGATAAAGCCAAGTTGCAAATGTTCAACATATCTCGGAGTCTTGGTGGATGACTCATCTCAGTATGCAACTGTCCAGCATAGGTGGCATCAGAAAAATCTGGAATTAGACAATCAACAGCGTTTGATAGAAGTTTGATAGCTGTCTGTTGATTGTTTGGCTTGATCACATAAGTCCACATACTATCCCAGGATATAGTTTGAAGTCTGCCGATTTGTTGACTTTTCCTTTCCATTTCTTCTCTCCACCTGTCTTTAGTTTCTTTTATCTTTGGCAAACTGCCAGGAATACAGTCTGAAATGAGATTAATTGAATATAGGCTGTCATTTATGAATTGCGTGAGATTGTTCATTATATTTCTGGCCCTTGATATTGCTCTATCAGATTTCATTAATTGATGTTCCCATTCTGTAAACAGGATTTCTTTATGTTTTTCCTCTATCGTAGGAAGATTTGCTTCTTTTCCCTTTTCTGTATCCTGCCAGGTGAGAAACTCAGAAATCTTTTCATCGGCATCATCTATTTCTTGTCTAAGAGTTATGATAGTTTGGATCAAAGATGAAGTAATCTCACAAAAGGGTTCTGCTTGTGACAGTTTTGAGCAAAATTCGATTAAATGCTGAGTCAATAATTTATTAGCCTCAAGGGCTTCCAATTTGAATTCATTTAACTTTGGATAATCTTTAAACTTATCCAAATTTGCTTGGAATTCCTTTTCTTGAGTCATTTTTGCCTTTTCCTCATTTTGTAACAGACTCTACAACTTAGAAATTTCTTCATTTAGCTGCTTTTGTTTGCTTAAAAGCTTTTCTTCAACATTCTTCTTTTCTTCAGCCAGCTGTTTCTCCAATTCTTTAGACCTGAATATCTGATCCTGTAGTTGTTCTTTATTTTGGGCGATGCCATTCATGATTCTCCTTAACTTTCTTCGGTGAAGTTATGTGAAGATCTTTCGAGTTGTGGATTGAGAAACTTCTACAACTTTATCAAACATTTCAGCACTATAGGCTCTTGTATATTGCTTGACAATTTACGTAAGGTCTTCAATGGATTCATTTCACTGTTCTTATAAACAATATTCATAAACTCCTCTGATGGAGTAGAGAATATGCCCTGTTCTGCTTTTCTTTTCTTTCTTTGTCTCTTTACAACAGCCTTATGTTTAGGGCTGTAGAATACATCCAAAGGAGGGATTTCTTCACATTTTAATACAATATGACCTGTAGGATGTTCAGGAATGATTTCAACCTCTTGCTCTATTTGTTCTGAACCTTTATCCTGCAATCCAAGCTGTTGAGCAAACTGATCATATTGATTTAATAGCTGAGAAGAAATATCAAGATTAGTGGAAACCGTAATCTCCTTAGTTATTTCTTTTTCTTTCTCTTTATCTATGCTCTGCTTGGTGCTTTTGTCATCTGATCCATCCTTTTGATTGTACACCTCATCAATGATATTTGTACATTTGTCTATCATTTGAGCAGTATTCCCTTTTGGGGCATCAGGTTTGTCAATAGGGACCACTTTTTGAGAATGTACAATCGGCTGGTTGACAGCCGATTGTGTAATGATTTTGCTGGTAGATGTTTCTACTAGCATTTGGCCGGATGTACCTTCTGTCTCTGAATTTTGGATTTGAGTTCTCAGCTGGTCTAGAGGTACTCTCAACAATCTCTGGCTTCTAAATAAGAGAAATTTATTTTATTTCCTCTGTTGAAATGTAGACTTGATCAAGTCAAAAAATGCGGAAAATTATCTAATGAGATAAACAAATCATCGGGTATATCTGGTTCATGCTCAAAACGAGCAATTGAAACTGAAGCAGTGACATCAAATGCCATCTTTTTTGGATCATACTGTCTTCCAGGAATGGTTGCAAATTTACAACCTCTTATCTTGAAGACTTCCTTTTCTGCATGCTTGAAATCATTTAGAGTGAAATGACCACAATTGAGTGGGAATTGAGGCCACATTTTCTTCTTGCTGTTGTTCAAGGACCTAGATATACCTTCAATTGTCAATTGATAAGAAACTTCTTGAGCGAGAAGTTTGTCTGGGACAAAAAGCGGAAGAACATGCGGCTCCACTATACTACCAAAAACCCTGATGTAAGTAAATTTTTCCTCCCCAAACCAATCTCCGATTGCAGACAGGTCGGCTTTAGCTTTATCGGAAATCCTAGGGGGAAAGCGATTAAAAATGGTTTGGAAAACGGGAATGAGGAAGCCATGACAGATTCTATATACATTAGCTTGGAAATGACTCTTCCAAAGCAATTTATGATAAATATGGATTGGAAGGGGGTTATCGGGAGTCCATTTCCATCCAAATAAGGGAAATTCAGAATTGAAACAAATAGCATCAAGAATATAGACACAAAAGAAAAAGGGGGTAGAATTTCCAGCATCCTTTTCTTGTCTGTACTCAAGGATCCTATTGGCCATTCTATCAGAAAGAATAACAGCCCAATCCATAATGTCGGAATTCACAGTTGCTAGGATTAAGGGGACCATTTGTATAGAAAACCTAGCTGAATTATCATTTCCAAATAACCTACACATCATGGCAGCTGCATAGGAATATGGAGGCAGAAGAGAATCTACAGAATACATACCGGATGCTTCATTTCGGTGCTTCTCTGGGTTTTTCCTCCAATTTCTGATAGGGTCGGATTGAACTTTGTTATCATCAGTAAATTCTTTGATAAATTCCTTGTTATACACCTTACGTAGATTACGGAAGACAATTTTGACTAACTTTCAAGTCTACCTTTAAACGTGAAGGCACTCAGGATCTTCCAAAATAAACATTCTCTCTTTTATCTTTACACTGTCAATAATCCATGAAGCTGCGTATAGTAAGGCATGATGCTTGCTACTAGGCTTGCAATTCGATGCGAAATGGAATTGCAAGTGTTCTTTCGTTGATGTAAATCGAGTCAGGAGCTATCCTCAAATCTGGAAGCGATGCCTTCTCCACTTTGTGACCTTGGGGATCCTAATTTTCTTGAGTTGTAGGCATGTCCATATCATTTTCCAAGACCTTAGCATGATGTATCCGTGACTAGCCTTAGCTTCCACGGGCTTTTCTTTTGAGACCGTAGGAGTTTCGGCAAGCTTCACTGGTAGAGCAGTTTTGTTTCTTCTTCCTCTCTTTGACATTTCTGCGTCTGCTACAGCTTCCCTTTGTCTGTGAATGAAAAAACTTGTTGTTCTTTAGCTCTGCAAGACAATAAACTCTCAGTCGTGATCAACAAGCCACTCAAACGGAATGATTTATGAATTTATGGTTTTCATTCATTTGTTTCGTATATTGCGTAAATGCTCCTTTTGGGTCACACTTAAATTATTTTCTCAAATCACAAACCATATTCATTGGGTCGTTATGAATGCCTTTCGTGCCAAATAAAGATAAAGCGCTGTGATATATTAATATATTCAACAAAAATCTTCGTATGCAAAATAGATGAATCGCATCGGAAGTTTTCGAATGGCAAATGAGTATCAAAATACGTTTATTCCGATTGACCGATTGCGATTGCAGATCTTTCCGATCTCTGATGGTGGGGTCTACCATATTTTTTAAAACAAATGTTCGATTTTCTTTTAAAAGCGCTTATTATCAAATGCACATCGGATCGGGAAATTTCAACTAAGCGTAAAGAGTTTTTTAAAGATTGTCCAGATTGATCGATTGCGATTGACCGCATCGCATCGGAAGCTTTGTTTAATTGTTTTAAACTCTCAGCGATTAGAATTTTCCGATTGGACTAATCGCATCGGAAGATTTGTAATGGGCATATGATATTTCTAATGAGTGTTATCTCCGATTCTCCGATTGTGATTGAGCTTTTAACTTTGATTTGTTTTTATGATAATGCCTTTTATATTAGATCGGACTATAAGTTTTTTGAATGTTGAATATGAAATTTCAAAACAATGAATTTTATTCCTAAATGTTTTATTTCTAAAAAGAAAGGGACCCTATTTCTAAATTTTATTTCTAAAATTTAGAAAAAGGGAGGGTTGTTGTATAGTACAACAGGAAACAAGAACTCGACAGCTACGAAATCGATCAATTTCAGAGTATCTCATAAAGTGGAAGAACTTACCCACTGAAGATTATACATGGGAGGATGATAATTTTATACAAAAGCACCCAGAGCTACTCAAGCATTGAGGACAACACTTTTTTGAAGGAGAGGGGCATGTTAGGTTCCTATATTACTAGTTCAGTCCCTTATTGTTATTAGTGTAGCCCCCTTATTGTTATTGTTGTACCACTGTAACCCCAATATTGTTATTATTGTGCCCTTACATTGTTGTTGTTAGGTCGGCTAGGATTATATTGTGGGCCCATGGACTCCTATATATAGAAGGAGGTTTTGGTCATTTGTATCATCCAAGAATTTTTCATTCATGTAATGTATTGGAGGTTTCCCCCTCGAAGTGGCTTATTTCTAAGGCATTGATATCTCTTTTCTTCTATTTTTGGAGTTGGTTTCACAACAACTAGGTACTTTCGTAGAACCTCCCAGGCTTGAAGGCATAAATTTCAAACGAAAGTGTTGTAGCTTTCCATGTAGGTAAGTACCCGCTAAAATTTCAAAAACAAGAGGGCTCAAGGCATGTATTTAACTCATTGACCTCAAAGAAGACCCTGGAATAGTTAGAAAATTAAAATAATATGTAGAGGGTTGATTGTGACATTTTCTACCAAAGTTTGCTACTGAATTTCTTGAAATGGTTGTTTTAGTAGTCAACTTCAAGCTCACTTTATGATCAAATGGAAAGGAATTTTGGAAATATGAAGGAGGTTTTCCTTCAGAACAAGCCCATATACAAAATCCTCTCTCAGTTGTTGCACAACTATCAGGGTTGGGAAAACACACACTCATCTTTGAGGCCTAGTCCAGCTGAGCAAGGTCAACATCCATGTGGCATGATGACACATCAGTAGTCCAAAACATTCAAAAAATAAGCTGGTTTCATTTGATAAGGGTTATTAAAAGAATTTGTTGATCTATTTAATGATAGAAGAGTCATTTTTTTGTAAAAACTCTTCCAAAGAGAAAATATCCCTAGAAAGTCTTCATGTGATGTAATTCTATTAGAAATAGGTCTCTTAGGTAGGAATTCGAGGCTGGACCAGGTGGCAGACCATTGTATGAATTCCTCACTCTATATATGGTGGAATTTTTCACTTTTTGGAGTTTATGAATGTTATGAGGAAGCTAATATGTAAATTTTCTCTATCAAGCTAATACACAGTTTTCAACAATTACCTTCAAAACCTGAGATTCTTCTTGACTTATGTTTTTCTCTCTTCAGTTTGTATATTTTCATTAGCTACATGGTACTATGATTACTTGAAATTCATAACTTTATGCTCCAATTTCCTTCATTTACTATGTTTTGTTGTAAAATTTATATTTTAAGTCAGTTTGCCTTAGCTTCCATGAATGTATTTGCTTGTAATTGAATTTCTTTAGCTAGCTCCAAGCCCAATGGTAGCCATCATACATTATTTCACTCTCAAAAAAACCACATAAACCATAAAAATCTTTAGCCATCTTCATATAGATCTTATATTTAGTAATCCATTGTTTTTCTTTCTTTGATAAACATACACATACGATTCATTTAATCACTTGACATGTATAAACAACATGTAACCAATCATATACTCATGACAACATAGTGTAAAACAACACCATCAACCTACACATGGTAATATCACTGCAACCATGACCAACATTGTCCAGATGCAACAATCACATACACAATAGGTTTGAGAAACACATATGCAACCAACATAAATGGATGACCAACATATCACCCATCCATTCCAAGGGGTGAACCATGCTCTAATACTACTCTGTAACACCCTCCTCCCATATCTACCCTAGTAATTGGCCAACTAGGGTAAGCATGTAACAAGAGGCTACTATGATCATATTTAACCTCTTAGGTGACCTTAAGGAAGTGGAATCGACATAAATACATCAGAAGAACCTTCCACATTAGCAACAAGTCTCCTAGGAACCATACCAACCATTTAGGTAACTATCCCCTGGGTCCCACTAATTTTTTAACCCACTTAACCCCCAGACGCTCCCACATTATAGGCATAGATACATCTGGGAGGCTCTAGATGCTCCCGTGACATAGGCATCCATGCATATAGGGACTAAATTCTCCAAACTTGTGCTGACGTCCACAAGATTTAAGGCATTTGTTTAAGCCCAAATCCCATGCCACTGCCCATAACTCAATGGCAAGTTCATGAATGAAATAAAACAGTGAAACAATGATGTATTTAAAAAATCCATTACAAGGCCTATATTGGACCCCTACTAACCATGATAGGAATTTCGTCAAATATATCACAAATATGTAATCTACAAGTGCAAACAACATATCTAAGCATAGGGGTCTCATACTTATCTGAGAATTGTTAAGAAGAATTGTTGCTACATCACATTAACTGCATTATAGTCTATTTATGCATAGATACATTTTTCATTCAATTATGAATAAAAACATGATGAGAGCCATACTTCATCACCATCATAAAACTCAGTCATAACCAACATATAACCAACAGAAATGACAAGCACATAACACCCATATAAGCCATAAAATAACAAGCATATTTACCCATCAATAAAAGGGAAACATGGCTCTTATTACCATAACCAAAATGTACCCAAGTGTGGGACTTCCACGTTCCATCCGACCATAGACTTGGCTAAGCCAAATATCTCTTCATCTTGTCACCCCTATGCCATATTCAAAGCATGAATGTGGGATCTCATAAACCAAATCCATCAAAACCAAACCAGGACTGCCAGAGACTAAACCACATCAACCCTCAACTAGTGATTCTACCTCACGGTCGATCATCACAACCATCACTATATTGGTCTCTACCTAAGTTGTCTAGGGCTCAAGAGTGTTTTTTCCAACCAAGGCTCCAAGACTAGTAACTCAACCCCAGTTGTTTCTGGGCTCCAGAGAATTTGTAAAACCAAGTCTCCAGGACTGGTAACTCAACCCACCTATGGCTCCAGAGCATTTTCCCAACTAAAGCTCCAAGACTAGTAACTCAACCCAACAACTCTCCATTGGGATCCAGAGAGTTTTCCCAACCAAGGCCCCAGGAACTAAAAAGTCATCCCACAACACCATGGTTATCCAGGAATTGGAAAGGCTAGGAAAATCCACTATCAGTCCAGACAATCCTCCATTTCAATGATAGATCATGACCAATAAACCACATGCATTTTTATACTAAAATTTGTCACCATGAAATTTTAGTACTCCCTTGGAAGTCTACAATATCAAAGTTCCCAAATTCAAGCCTTGAAACTAAGAGAAAAGCTCATAAAAGCCTTAAAACTCTGCTACCGCACTTTCTCCTAGTTTTGCCTGCGGTCCCGCACCTTTTGGCTATAAATCATGCGTAACCAAGTGCACTTTTTGTTTATTAAAAGTGCGGACCCCTGTAAAAGGTTAGAAAAGGCACAAATAAAAGCTAGAAGCTCAGTTTAAGTCATTTTTGGAAGCTTCTAGAAACATTCCTACGGTGGAAAGTACGCTCCTTTCATGTTCATTCATCCCATCCAATAAGGAGCTAACCCCTTGATGTAAGGAACTAATCCCTTTGAAGGAGGATTCTATCCCTTCTTGTATGGAGCTGTAACCTCCTCTCTTCCACTATAAAAAGAGGCATAGGGCAGCCTCAAGGGGTTACAATTGATGAGTTGAAGTTTTAGTATTGTTGAAAGCGAAGTGTTGTTGAAACTTAGACCCTTTTCGCTGAGATTTCATGTGGGAAGGATTACATACCTGTATGTATCTCGGTTGGAAGAGTGCAAGGCTGATCAGAGTAAAGGAAACGCCTGTTCCAAACCCCAGGAAGGCCTGTATGACATCAAGATGAGCACGGTTGTAAGGCTCTTCCTTATTTAAGTTAATACAAATAAATCTGTTTTTCGCAATAAGTTGTCAATTGATCAGTTTATTTTATGGATTCCTTGATCACCATAATGGATATGATTGTTAAATATATGCTATGCAAGTGTTATTTGATGTTTTTTTGTTTGTGATTACAGATCTTCGAAGATAACTCTTTCGGGCGACTGAAGGACTACTACTACAAACAAGCGTTGGATCAAAGGTAAGATCGTTAAACCTTTATAGCATTTAATTATGAATCACAATATATCTAGAGAAAGAGAGTTTTGTTTGTCCGTTTGTTGCTAGATGTCTGTAGGACACTTGGGAGGTATGTCTTGTCCGCAAGAACGACTTATCCGTCCAAAAAGATAGTACCAGTACAATTGTATCCTATCAAACACAATTTACTTATCAACCGTACCAGGGACAGTATCAAATTGGTCAAGCTATGCAAAATCCAGCGTATCAGTATCAGCCGTACCCTGGGTATACTTATCAAATACCTCAAAAACCCCAGTATGGTCCGGTTAATCCTGGTTACCCAGGAGGTTACACGATTCAAAATGCACATCCAATTCCAGGGTATCCTGGATATCCTCCTCCTGGCACTGGTTTGATCACAAAAGGTTATCAAGACCCTAGCCATCGGTTACCATTCATAGCAACTTTAGATTTACCAGATATGTCGCGCCTTATGAACGATCCCATTTTTTATCTTCCATATTGGCCGTTGATGCCTAACAAGTTGCCCAGTGATATTCCGAAATTTGAAGGTAAGTCAGGAGAGGACCCATCTAATCACGTTATGAATTATCACCTCTGGTGCGCATCCAATTCACTAGTCGATGATTCTATTCGATTACGTCTTTTTCAGAGAACTCTCATTAGTCCAGATGCCAAATGGTACATTGAGTTACCACGCGGCTCTTTTAATAATTTTAATGTGCTAGCTACTACTTTCTTAACCCATTTTCAGTTTCCTGTCAGATACGACAATGGCATAGAATTACTGACTTCATTAAAGCAGTCTACGTCAACGTACATATCTGATCACATTCATGAATGGAGATGTAGAAGGCGTTTAGTGAAAGTCTTCATTCCTGATCAAATTTTGGTTGAATGGTTTATTAAATCATTATTGCTCAAAATTACTGAAGATGTGGCCAAAGGATGCGTTGTTACGGAAGAGCAAGTCATTTCTCAAGCTCAGTACCTTGACCTTGTATATACTCAGTCAGGTACTCTATATGATAAAATCCCCGATTTACCAAGACCTGGTCAGTTAACTACAACTTCTTCTGGCTCTCATGCCACTGATGGTGTAATTGGTTTTGTTAGTACTGGTAAGAGTAAGAAGAATTCATTCAAGACTACTTCTCCTATTATCACTTTACCCGATTCACCCAAAGGAGATTCTTCCCTAGAAACTTCCACGATATCCATGTTGTAGAGACATCTACGACCAAATCTAAAACTGGTGGTAAGAAGAAAGGTAAGAACAAAAGGAAAAAATCTTCAAAAGAGAAAACTGATACAACTAAACCAACTGACGAAAAATGCAAACCTCGATATCCTTGTCTCATCTGTGACCAGGATCATTTTACAAAAGAGTGCCCGCATAGAGCCGAGGTATCAAAATTCGTTAAGGGTTCACCTATACCTGCTATCTTGAAGGATCCCTTTCCCACTCAAGATAATAACATGGTTGGATCTTCCTCCAATCCGGTTGAGGATATTTTCATGGTTGCGACGCGATCGCAAGATTATGGTAGTAAAAACACTGGTAAAAAAGCAGAAACATCCAATTTTTCATCGACTACATCTCCTTTAGTTTCTGATCCATTACAGATCGAGAAACAGAATCCTGAATTAGTGATTAAACTGCCTGCAAAAGGTGTATTTCGTAAATCAGCTTTCAATCCACATGCGAAAGCTGCTTAGAATTACAATATTGTTGAAGATTTGGCAATTTCCCCTTCAGCAATGTTGGCTTTGGAAGTATTGCAATCATGCCCAGTCCAAAGAAAATTGCTTTTGTTAGCCTTAGGAGCCGTAGATCTCTAGGATTCGAACCTCATGATCTTCGATTTAGAGAATTTTACACCCCGCCTACCCCATCAAATGGCTTTTCAGATTCCGGTAATAGTAAAAAACAAGCGTATATTTCGTACTGTTGTTGATGAAGGGGCTTCTACGTGTATTATGTCGATAAAATGTTGGAAATCACTTGGTTCTCCAACAATTAACCAATCACCAACTATTCTCAAAGCTTTCAACGGAAGATTTTTTCAGCCATATGGTATTTTACAAGATCTGCCAATAGAGGTCGAAGGCAAAATGGTTAATCTAGATGTGGAAGTGGTTGATGCCCCTCTAGATTACAACATTCTCCTGGGTTGCAGTTGGTCTTACGCTATGACTGTTGTTGTATAATCGATCTTTCGTCTCATCATGTTTCCTCATAAAGGAAAGATCGTTAAGATAGATCAGCTCTCATATTATTCATCTGACCCAGCCTCTACTGATAGCATCCAACATATCGGAAAATCGACTATCCCTTATAAGGATGTCGGAGTAGTTTTGATTAAAGATTCAGCTTTACTGGGAACTTTTTCCCTGCATCCTCCCAACGTACAAACTCCTATTGCTAATATCAATATGATTACATCAAGTACTATTTCCTTTGATGATCCTTGGATAGTATCTTTAGAATCAGAATTGGATTCTTTCGAGGGCCCAATGCCTTTGAGTCCTTTTGAGCTAGCATATCAACAAGTAGAGTCATTTATTGATACTCCTTCAACCGAATCTGATCCAGTGAATGTGATAAATTAGGAGTCATTTTCAATATCGAGTTTAGCTTCGACACCAATTCCGGATCCTGCTCAACAAGTTTTCCATACTGATGAACATATTCGTGAATTCTTATCGGTAGATGAATTACCATGGGAAGATCTACACCATAGGTCTTCATTTTTACCTGATCTCGATCATTTGGAGAATGATTTTTCCTCCATTTTTACCACTGATTATGTCAAAGAACTTCAGAATCCTATCTCACATTCCGATTCTGAATTGAATTTAGAAAATATTTCTACAACGGTTCCTCTTGACATTTCAGTAAAACCTAGAATTGTTGAAAACATTCACATAGGTGCTTCTTGTACGCCTGAATAAATTCAAGCATTTAAAGCCCTGTTTCAGGAATTCCATGACATCTTTGCCTGGTCGTATGAAGAAATTCCAGGAATCGATCCGTCAATTGTTGTTCATGAAATTAAGACATACCCGGATGCTAAACCCGTTAGACAGAAATTACGTCAGATTCATCCGAGAAAAGCTGCCGCTATTAAAGCTGAAGTTGAAAAATTACTTCGTGCAGGTTTTATTTATCCGACCCCATTAACGGACTGGGTATCTAGTATTGTTTCGGTCAATAAAAAACAAGGAACAATAGGAGTATCGACTATAGGGATATAAATCGAGCTTGTCCAAAAGACAATTATCCAACCCCTTACATCGATCAAATTATCGACGATTGTGCTGGAAGTGAATTGTTATCCTTCATGGATGGATTTTCCGGCTACAATCAAATAAACATACTCCCTGCAGATCAACCTAAAATAGCTTTCATTTGTCCATGGGGAAATTTTTCTTATCGCAAATTACCTTTTGGCCTTAAGAACGCTGGCGCCACTTTTCAAAGGGCCATGTCTTATGCATTTCACGACATTAAGCATATTATGCAACCCTAACTCGATGATTTGCCTGCTCATTCTTCATGCAGAGAAGATCATATTACTCATTTACGAGCCATTTTTATACGATGTAGGCACTATAAGATTCGTTTGAATCCTCACAAATGTGTTTTCTGCATAGAATCCGGGCGATTATTGGGATTTATTGTCTCAAAGGCAGGCATTCGTGTCGATCCATCGAAGGTTGAGGAAATAATCAATTTACCTCCTCCTTCTACTCTTTTCCAACTCCAAAGATTGCAAGGGAAAGCAAACTTTTTACATCGATCAGTTCCTAACTACGCCGAGTTAACGAAAGGTTTCACTAGGTTCTTGAAACAGAACATTCCTTTCTTTTGGGACGAGGTCGCTGATAGATATTTTGATGCTTTGAAAAAAGCGTTGACCCATGCACCGTTACTGCATCCTCACAACTACAACTAGGATTACTTTTTGTACCTCGCCGCTTCCGATTCCACGATAGGGATGGTTTTAGTTCAGGAAGATGAATTCCATAGTGAACATGTGATTTACTATCTTAGTTGAAATTTGCATCCGACTGAGATCAAATACTCACATGTGGAGAAATTGGCCTTGGCAGTTATTCAAGTTGTCCAACGTTTTCATCACTACATACTTTTACGCAAAACGACAGTGATCTCTGATTGTAACCTTATGATGTACATCTTGACTAAGCAATTGCTAGGGGGAAAATACTCTAAATGGATTGTCATCTTGCAGGAGTTTGATTTGGAGTTTGAAAAGTCCAAATCTAAGAAATCATTGATATTTGCTGAACTTATGTGTGATTTCCCACGTACTGCTACAGAAACTATGGCAGAACAACCAATCACGGATGAATCCTTGTTTCTTATTAGTACTATTGATCCATGGTATGGAGATATTATTGTATATCTTCAAACCCAATCTTTTCGGCCTGAGATTTCACAGTCAAAATGTTGATCAGCGGTTGTCATTGATGTCAACCTAAGCAGCACCAAGGGCTAACCCAATATTGCATGGGAATTTTGACCTACCAAATTAATATATTCTGGGTGAATAATGATTTTGATGATTTCTACTTGTCGAGATGTTTCCGTTGATATATGGCACGCCATGTAATTCTTCACGGTTTGACAGATATTCATGTTTGAAGTTTGTACCCCCAGTTAGTGGGCTAAAACCCCATGGGGTTGGGGCATGGATAATTGAAAAGTCATAACTAATATTTTTTAAGCTCCTAAAATCCCTCCCATGTTCACTTATTGAAGCCCCTCTCAACTTAAGAATTTATATAAATTGTGATCTTCATTTCCTCCTTAGGTAAGGGATTTGGCCATCTGAAACAGGTCATCGTGGCATTTTCGCTCTAATTTTTTTTTCTACGAAGGCTCAGAAGCTGAAATTTTTATGAGGTGAAGCCGAAATCCTGAGAAGCTGCTATAAAAATTTCAGATCAAGGTGCGCAATATTTTTGGAGATATGATCTGTGGAAGTCAAGGTTTTTGCGAGCTCCTGAAATTCATCTCAAAGAAGTGACCTTGGTAAGATCGTCATAAATATCTCTCTAAGTATCAGATTTGAATTCCGTACAAAGTGGTAGATAGTACATAGTATTTACTTTTCGCTCTATCAATTTCAGAACCAAATGAAGAAACAGTGACTCGTGGCATGTCGTACAAGTGTGCTCTGCTGAAACGATACATAATTAGGGCATTGTGAGAGATTGGGTATAACTCTCTCTTGAAGAATCCAAATTGGGTCAGACCTGTGGAATTGGAAAGACGACTCAGAGTACTACTACAGGACCGAAAATCAGATATTGAGGATTTGAAATAACAGAGATACACCAGATTCAATATCGAGCTCCTAGAAGGCAAGAAAAAGCTAGATCATGTGTTGTCAAGGGTTGCAAAGGACCAGACTTTCTACTGCAGAAAAGCAAAGCAAGGTGCAAAAGAGGGTAGCATGACAAGAGCAGCAACCAAGGTGCATAACAGCAGCAAGAAGTTCATCATATGAAGTCCTCAAGTGGGCATCACTGCATATAATAATTGTAAAGGTATCATTGTACTTAGTCATTGTAAATACATTATTGTACTAGTGTCTATCTACAAAGGGTTGAAGAGGCAGTGTTGGGAGGTCTAGGATCATCATTAGGTGGTTGTTTCAAAGTTGGGGTTATGGTCTAGTATATCTTCTTCTTCCTCATCATTTTATATCATTGTAAAGTGGACCATTTTCCCTGGTACGGGAGTCCATTCTTCTTTTATTCTTCTATAGGGTGGTAGGGTGGTGCTAGGGTGAGTTGTAGCTCATTGGGTGTTGGGGCATCCGTTTAGTTGACTACTGAAGAATCTTGGGCATTGGAGCGTCCATCCAGTGGGAGCTGGAGAAGAATTATTTTCTAGATTCTAAGAAGTTGGAGCTTTATTTTCAATTGGAGTTGAATATTAACGAATTATTAGAAAGAATTAGGTGGTTTTTGTCCCGGAGTGGGTTTCGACCTTAAAATTGTGTGCATTTGTGTTCCTCTTGTTTGCTGCTATCATTGTACAAACACTGATAATAATTGAAGATTAACTAATGCTCTAATTGAAAGGAATACTGAATCACCCCCCCTCTCAGTATTTCCAACAATTGGTTTCAGATCTTGGTTCCTTCAATAGCAGTTTAACCGCTGGAAGGAGGTCATGGAGCATACCAAGAATGGTGTACCTCTATTCAATGAAAATAATTATGCACTCTGGAAAGGAAGAATGGCGGTCTGTCTCTTGGTGCAAGGTTACGAAGTATGGGACACTGTTCAAAATGGGTTTACATCAACTATGGAAGAACAAGGTAAGAAGAATTTGGTAAATGATGCAAAAGAAAATAATATTATTATCAGTGGACTTATTGAATCTTATTGTCATAAGGTGTTGGGTTGTAAACTACCAAAAATGTATGGGACAAGGTTGAGAATATATATGCAGGTGACTCAAATGTCAAAGAAGCAAAGCTTCAAATTTATAGAGCAAAATTTGAGCAACTCAGAATGAAAGAAGATTGCAACATTGCTACACACTTCCAATACGTTGATGAAATAACCAATACTCTGGAAGGATAGGGAGAGCCAGTTGACGAGAAGACTATTATACAGAAGATTCTTAGAACGTTACCAGGGAGATTCAACCCAAAGGTATCGGTCTTAGAATACAGTGCAAATCTGGACAAACTCAGCAAAGAGGATTTACATGGAGTTCTCATAGCATATGAAATGAGACTTGATGAAGAAGAGGGTACTTCGCATCTAGAAACTGCATTCGTTGCATCTAAGAAAACCAATAAGGATAAACAACCTTCAATTGAAAATACATGCACCTGCAAGTGTGAAGAAAAGGGAGATGATGAAGAAGGCATTTCAGATGAAGAATATGCTTACTTCACGAGAAAACTAAAAATTGGTAAGGGAAAATTCAAAGGTAAACCTCCATTGATATATTTCAGCTGTAATGAGGTTGGGAATTTTGCAGCAAAATGTCCAAACAAAAGTAATGGCAACTCAAAAGGAAAGAAAGGCTTTAAGAAATTCAACAAGCAAGGATCCAAAAGGAACTTTCTCTCTAAAGAAGATAGCTCATCATCCGATGAATAAAATGACAGTGAAGAAGAAGCCAATGAGAGAGTATTGTTTATGGCCAAGCACAATAAACCCAAGCACAATAAAAAAGAGGTATCAAACAACGAAGAAGAAGGATAGACCATAGAAGAATTTTATGAGGAAGCAATCAAGCTGATAAAGATCTCAAGGTGGAGAAGCTTCGTTCCAAAACTCTTGAAGAACAAGTTCAAGGTCTCAAAATTGAAGTTGAAGAACACAAATGCATTGAAGAGTCACTTCAAAAGAATTTGGAAGAAAGCAACCAAGAAAGAGAATAATTAGAAGCCGAAGTAGTCTCGCTGCGTGAGGAAGTGAAGAAAGGAAAAATTATCCAAAACTATGCCAACAACTCAAGGGAATTAGAAGAACTCATCAACAATCAATGATCTTACAACGACAAAACTAGCATTGGTTACAAAGAAGAAGAAGCAGGACCTTCTACAAAAAAATACAATGAACCTATGAGATCTGACATGCATGTAGACTTCATTGGACAAGATTCGCAAGAACAACCTTGGAAGACAATTCCTTGACGAAAATTTCCATCCAGGTACCAACATATTTTTTATGGCTACTGTTATTCATGTGGAAAATTTGGTCATAAAGCTGTAGAATGTCGCACGTACCCTAGGAACGAATACAATTCCAGGAGATCTGTCAAATACAAACCTCCCAGGGCTCAGTGAAACATCAATAGATTTGAACATTTAAGAAATAATATTGAATGTTACAAATGTCGAAACTTTGGACACATAGCCAAAGACTGCAGACTTGAAAATCCTCCAGAAGAATCTTCCAAGCCACAGAACGAACGAACATGGAAGAAGAAGAAGAATGATAATTGTGCTCTCGCTTTCAAGGCTCAAAAGAACAAAGATGTGTGGTATGTTGATAGTGGTTGCTCAATGCATATGACTGGAGATAGAAATAAATTTGTATCTTTGAAAGAGAAGAAGGATGGAACCGTGTCCTTTGGAAATGATGGATCTTCAAATGTTATAGGATCAAGTACTGTCACTCTCGGAAGCAAAGATTCTCTAGCCAATAATGTTCTACTGGTTGAAAACATGAATCACAATTTGCTCAGTGTTGGACAAATGTGTGATCAAGGACACACAATACTATTCAACTCCACGAAATGTGAAATCAAGAAAGGCGTGTATGGTGAAATTGTGGCTACAGCAAGTCGAGCTCCAAACGACATATATGTTCTGGATGAAGCAACTAAATCATGTCTAATAGCTAAAGAGGATGATACAATAATTGGTAGCAATGATGATCAACTAAGTAAGAAATTTTCTACAAAGGTGCAAAGTGATTTCGAGATGTCTTTACTTGGTGAGTTGACATACTTCTTAGGGCTTCAAATATCTCAGAAGAGAAAGGAATATTTATATGTGAAGCCAAGTACATCAAGGAAATGCTCAAGAAATTTAAAATGGAAGATTGCAAACCCATCCTTACTCCAATGGTAACAGGTTGCAAATTGAGCATAGACGACTCATCTAAGGATGTGGATCAAAGGTTGTACAGATATATGATTAGTAGTCTTCTATATGTAACAACCTCCCGACCCGATGTTATGCAAGAAGTTGGACAAGTAGCAAGATTCCAAGCAACACCAAAAGAATCACATATTAAATATTCACCAGCATTGGAATATCTTCGCTAGAAGCGTGGGATTCTCCCAAGTTCTCATTAGATTTTCCTTTTTTAGAATATAAAGGGGGAGTGGAAGTAGATTACAGGTCTGCAGGACAGTTGTGTGTCAGGGGGAGTGGAAGTGTGTATAGTTCTGCATGATGGTTGTGTTTCAGGGGGGAGTTACGCTTTGTCATTGATGTCAAAGGGGGAGAATGTTGTAGGAAGAGGTGTCATCATTGCAGTGGGAGTACTTGTGTTGCCATCAATGCCAAAGGGGGAGATTGTTGATCAGGGGTTGTCATTGATGTCAACCCAAGCAGCACCAGGGGCTAACCCAATATTGCATGTGAATTTTGACCTACCAAATTAATATATTCTGGGTCAATAATGCTTTTGATGGTTTCTACTTTTCGAGATGTTTCCGTTGATATATGGCACACCATGTAATTCTTCACGATTTGAGAGATATTCATGTTTGAAGTTTGTACCCCCAGTTAGTGGGCTAAAACCCCATGGGGTTGGGGCATGGGTCATTGGAAATTCATAACTAATATTTTTAAACTCCTAAAATCCCTCCCACATTCACTTGTTGAAGCCCCTCTCAACTTAAGCATTTATATAAATTGTGATCTTCATTTCCTCCTTAGGTAAGGGATTCGGCCATCTGAAACAGGTCATCATGGAATTTTCGCTCTAAATTTTTTTTTTATACGAAGGCTCAGTAGCTGAAATTTTTATGAGGAAAAGCCGAAATCCTGAGGAAGCTGCTGTAAAAATTTCAGATCAAGGTGCGCAACATTTTTGGAGATATGATCTATGGAAGTCAGGGTTTTTGCAGGCTCCTGAAATTCATCTCAAAGAAGTGACCTTGGTAAAATCGTCATAACTCTCTTTTTGAGCATTATATTGGAATTCCGTAAAAAGTGGCAGATAGTGCACATTCTGTAATTTTTTCTCTATCAATTTTAGAGCCAAATGAAGAAACGGTGACACGTGGCACGCCGTACAAGTGTGCTCTGCTGAAACAGTCCTTAATTAGGGCATTGTGAGAGATTGGGTATAAATCACTCTTGAAGAATCCAAATTGGGTTAGACCTATGGCATTGGAAAGATGACTCAGAGTACTAATACAAGACTAAAAATCAGATATTGAGGATCTGAAATAACATAGATACACCAGATTCAATATTGAGCTCCTAGAAGGCAAGAAAAAGCTAGATCATGTGTTGTCAAGGGTTGCAAAGGACCATACTTTCTACGGCAGAAAAGCAAAGCAAGGTGCAGCATAGGGTAGCATGACAAGAGCAGAAACCAAGGTGCATAATAGCAGCAAGAAGTTCATCATATGAAGTCTTCAAGTGGGCAGCACTGCATATAATCATTGTAAAGGTATCATTGTACTTATTCATTGTAAATACATTATTGTACAAATTGTACTAGTGTCTATCTACCAAGGGTTGAAGAGGCACTGTTGGGAGGTCTAGGATCATCATTAGGTGGTTGTGTCAAAGTTGGGGTTATGGTCTAGTATATCTTCTTCTTCTGCATCATTCTATATCATTGTAAAGTGGACCATTTTCCCTGGTCGGGAGTCCATTCTTCCTTTATTCTTCTATAGGGTGGTAGGGTGGTGCTAGGGTGAGTTGTAGCTCATTGGGTGTTGGGGCATCCTTTCAGTTGACTACTGAAGAATCTCGGGCGCTGGAGCATCCATCCAGTGGGAGCTGGAGAAGAATGCTTTTCTAGATTTGAGGAAGTTGGAGCTTTATTTTTAATTGGAATTGAATATTAAAGAATTATTAGAAAAGCATTAGGTGGTTTTTGTCCTGGAGTGGGTTTCCACCTTAAAAACTGTGTGCATTTGTGTTCCTCTTCTTTTCTGCTATCATTGTACAAACACTGATAATAATTGAAGATTAACTAATTCTCTAATTGAAAGGAATACTGATTCACCCCCCCCTCTCAGTATTTCCAACAATTGGTTTCAAATCTTGGTTCCTTCAATAGCAGTTTAACCGCTGGAAGGAGGTCATGGAGCATACCAAGAATGGTGTACCTCTATTCAATGAAAATAATTATGCACTCTTGAAAGGAAGAATGGCGGTCTATCTCTTGGCGCAAGGTTACGAAGTATGGGACACTATTCAAAATGGGTTTACATCAACTATGGATGAACAAGGTAAGAAGAATTTGGTAAATGATGCAAAAGCAAAGAATATTATTATCAGTGGAATTATTGAATCTTCTTATCATAAGGTGTTGGGTTGTAAAACTGCCAAAAATTTATGGGACAAGCTTGAGAATATATATGCAGGTGACTCAAATGTCAAAGAAGCAAAGCTTCAAATTTATAGAGAAAAATTTGAGCAAGTCAGAATGAAAGAAGATTGCAACATTGTTGCATACTTCCAATGCGTTGATGAAATAACCAATACTCTGGAAGGATTGGGAGAGCCAGTTGACGAGAAGACTATTATACGAAATATTCTTAGAACGTTACCAGGGAGATTCAACCTAAAGGTATCGGTCTTAGAATACAGTGCAAATCTAGACAAACTCAGCAAAGAGGAATTACATGGAGTTCTCATAGCATATGAAATGAGACTTGATGAAGAAGAGGGTACTTCGCATCTAGAAACTGCGTTTGTTGCATCTAAGAAAACCAATAAGGATAAACAACCTTCAATTGAAAAGACATGCACCTGCAAGTGTGAAGAAAAGGGAGATGATGAAGGTCTTTCAGATGAAGAATATGCTTACTTCACGAGAAAACTACAAATTGGTAAGGGACAATTCAAAGGTAAACTTCCATTGATATGTTTCAGCTGTAATGAGGTTGGGCATTTTGCAGCAAAATGTCCAAACAAAAGTAATGACAACTCAAAAAGAAAGAAAGGCTTTAAGAAATTCAACAAGCAAGGATCCAAAAGGAAATTTCTCTCTAAAGAAGATAGCTCATCATCCGATGAAGACAATGATAGTGAAGAAGAAGCCAATGAGAGAGTATTGTTTATGGCCAAGCACAATAAACAAGAGGTATCAAACAACGAAGAAGAAGGATTGACCATAGAATAATTTTAGAAGGAAGCAATCAAGCTTATAAAAGATCTCAAGGCGGAGAAGATCCATTCCAATACTCTTGAAGAACAAGTTCAAGGTCTCAAAATTGAAGTTGAAGAACACAAATTCATTGAAGAGTCACTTCAAAAGAAGTTGGAAGAAAGCAACCAAGAAAGGGAAGAATTAGAAGCTGAAGTAGTCTTGCTACGTGAGGAAGTGAAGAAAGGAAAAACTATCCAAAACTATGCCAACAGCTCAAGGGCATTAGAATAACTCATAAACAATCAATGATCTTACAATGACAAAACTAGCATCGGTTAGAAAGAAGAAGATGTAGAAATTTGAATAATAGATCACTTATTCACCGAGATTATCCCGATTACACACTATTTGAGCTTCATGCATAATACATAACCTCTTCTACCATTGATCATCAATTTGCAGAATTAAAAACAATCGCATGCGCACATTAAAACATTAATCAATCACACATATAAACATAGTATGTAATGGGGAAAGCGTAAAGCTGAAAACCCCCAACTATCTATATATTATAATGATAGAGAACATGTAACAATACATAGCACAAAGCTCCTCACAAGCTCTTAGCACTATCTCCAATTGTTACACACAAACTAGCTCAGATCTGAACAAGTCACAAGTTCAAATCTCCTCCACCTGTTTGCCTGCCTCTACTGCACAATCCAAGATGAATAATGATGAGATCCAAGTTCGAATCCCACTAGCTTGTACTGTGCAATCCTCATTGGCAATCTCAATCAATGTGTGTGCAAATCTCATTCACAGCTATAGTCACAACTGATAGTAGACTCACCCTTTCACCCACCTCTAACACTGGTCTCCACTGAACTGTCCATGCACTGCAATTAAATGATGTATTCTTTAGTTGATTTATGAGTTAATAATTAGTGAATTAATTAATAATTAATTCAAACCACTCATCACTAGTGTATTTATCAGTTAGACTAAATACAACTAGTTCAACTAAGTTAAACCGAACACAACTCCACCAACTGTCTCATCAACTCCACCAAACTCTGCCACATGAGCTCTAACTGAAATCAACCATGCAATAGCTCCACTAAACCCTAGGAATAACGTAATTCCTTCTGTCAGTTGCATGTGCCACATCTGTGCATCAAACTGAAGTGCTCCAAGAGGATAAGATAATGTTTAGAGTCCAAATATTATTAAGAGCTAATAATATTCAACATATCTATTTTTAGACTGGCAATCTAAAAATAGATTCTGCCCAGTATGTCTAAAAATAGAAGTCCATCTATTTTTTTCGACTTGACCAACCATCCACAAATATCATCCTGCAACTCATAGAACATGATCCATATGTCTAAAAATAGACATAGTCTAAAAATAGACTTTGCGCCAAAAATAGCCTGCGGGCCCACTTAGTGAAGGCGACTTCTTTTCACTAAGCTCATCATCTTGTTGCATTATCCCCTTGAGAAGAAGCAGGACCTTCTACAACAGAATACAATGAACCTATGAGATCTGACATGCATGTAGACTTCATTGGACAAGATTCACAAGAACAACCTTGGAAGACAATTCCTCGAGAAGATTTTCATCCAGGTACCAACATATTTTTCATGGCTATTCTTGTTCATGTGGAAAATTTGGTCATAAAGCTGTAGAATGTCGCACGTACCCTATGAACCAATACAATTCTAGGAGATCTGTCAAATATGAACCTCCCAGGGCTCAAAGAAACATCAATAGATTTGAACATTTAAGAAATAATATGCAATGTTACAAATGTCGAAACTTTGGACACATAGCCAGAGACTGCAGACTTGAAAATCCTCTAGAAGAATCTTCGAAGCCACAGAAAGAATGAACATGGAAGAAGAAGAAGACTGATAATTGTGCTCTCGCTCTCAAGGCTCAAAACAAAAAAGATGTGTGGTATGTTGATAGCAGTTTCTCAACGCATATGGCCGGAGATAGAAAGAATTTTGGATCTCTGAAAGAGAAAAAGGATGGAACCGTGTCCTTTGGAAATGATGGATCTTCAAATGTTATAGGATCAGGTATCGTCACTCTCGGAAGCAAATATGCTCTAGCCAAGAATGTTTTATTGGTTGAAAAAATGAATCACAATATGCTTAGTGTTGGATAAATGTGTGATCAAGGAAGCACAATACTCTCCAACTCCACGAAATGTGAAATCAGGAAAGGCGCATATGGTGAAATTGTGGCTACAGCAAGTCAAGCTCCAATAAACATATATGTTATGGATGAAGCAACTAAAGCATATCTAATAGCTAAAGAGGATGATACAATAATTGGTAGCAATGGTGATCGACTAAGTAAGAAGTTTGCTGCAAAGGTGCAAAGTGATTTTGAGATGTCTTTACTTGGTGAGCTGACATACTTCTTAGGGCTTCAAATATCTCAGCAAGAGAAAGGAATATTTATATGTTAAGCCAAGTGCATCAAGGAAATGCTCAAGAAATTTAAAATGGAATATTGCAAACCCATCCTTACTCCAATGGTAACAGGTTGCAAATTGAGCATAGACAACTCATCTAAGGATGTGGATCAAAGGTTGTATGGATCTATGATTAGTAGTCTTCTATATGTAACAACCTCTCGACCAGATGTTATGCAAGCAGCTGGAAAAGTAGCAAGATTCCAAGCAGCACCAAAAGAATCACATATTAAATATTCACCAACATTGGAATATCTTTGCCAGAAGCTTAGGATTCTCCCAAGTTCTCATTAGATTTTCCTTTTGAGAATATAAAGAGGGAGTGGAAACAGATTAAACGTACGGGACGGTTGTGTGTCGAGGGAGTGGAAGTGTGTCGCAGTGCAGGATGGTTGTCGAAGTTACGGCACATACGTGATGTCAAGGGGGGAGAGAATGTTGTAGGAAGAGGTGTCATGATCACGGGGGGAGTACTTGTGTTGCCATCAATGCCAAAGGGGGAGATTGTTGATCAATGATTGCCATTGATGTCAACCCAAGCAGCACCAGGGGCTACCCCAATATTGCATGGGAATTTTGACCTATCAAATTAATATATTCTAGGACAATAATTCTTTTTATGGTTTCTACTTGTCGGGATTTTTCCGTTGATATATGGCACGCCATGTGATTCTTCACGATTTGAGAGATATTCATGTTTGAAGTTTGTACCCCCAGTTAGTGGGCTAAAACCCCATGGGGTTGGGGCATGGGTCATTGAAATAATTATTGATATTTTTTGAGCTCCTAAAATCCCTCCCAAGTTCACTTGTTGAAGCCCCTCTCAACCTAAGCATTTATATAAATTGCGATCCTCATTTCCTCCTTATGCAAGGGATTTGGCTATCTAAAACAGGTCATTGTGGAATTTCTCTCTAATTTTTTGTTTACGAAGGTTCAGAAGCTAAAATTTTTATGAGGCAAAGCCGAAATCCTAAGGAAGCGGCTGTGAAAATTTCAGATCAAGTTGTGCTATATTTTTGGAGATATGATCTGTGGAAGTCAGGGTTTTTGCAGGCTCCTGAAATTAATCTCAAAGAAGTGACCTTGGTAAAATCGTCATAACTCTCTCTCTGAGTATCGGATTGGAATTACGCAAAAAGTGATAGATAGTGCACAGAATTTTGTTTTCTCTCTATCAATTTCAGAGCCGAATGAAGAAACAGTGACATGTGGCACGCCATACAAGTTCACACTACTAAAACAGTCCATAATTAGGGCATTGTGAGAGATTGGATATAGGTCTCTCTTGAAGAATCCAAATTGGGTCAGAACTATGGCATTGGAAAGACGACTCAAAGGACTACTATAGGACCAAAAATTAGATATTGAGGATATGAAATAATAGAGATACACCAGATTCAATATCGAGCTCCTAGAAGGAAAGAAAAAGCTAGACCATGTGTTGTCAAGGGTTGCAAAGGACCAGACTTTATACGGCGGGAAAAGAAAAACAAGGTGCGGCGGAGGGTAGCATGACGAAAAAACAGCAGTGCATAACAACAACGAAGTTCATCATATGAAGTCTTCAAGTGAAACGTACGCATACAATCATTGTAAAGCTATCATTGCACTTATTCATTGTAAATACATTATTGTACAAATTGTACTAGTGTCTATCTACCAAGGGTTGAAGAGGCAGTGTTTGGAGGTCTAGGATCATCATTGGGTGGTTGTGTCAAGGTTGGGGTTATGGTCTAGTATATCTTGTTCTTTTGCATCATTCTATATCATTGTAAAGTGGACCATTTTTTTTTTTTTCTTTGGTATAGGTACATTCTGCTGATGTACATAGGAATGCCTTATTGGGTGCTAGGGTGAGTTGTAGCTCATTGGGTGTTGGGGCATCCATTCAATTGACTACTGAAGAATCTCGGGCGTTGGAGTGTCCATCCAGTGGGAGCTGGAGAAGAATGCTTTTCTAGATTCTAGGAAGTTGGAGCTTTATTTTCAATTGGAGTTGAATATTAAAGAATTATTAGAAAAACATTAGGTGTTTTTTGTCCCAGAGTGGGTTTCCACCTTAAAAATTGTGTGCATTTGTGTTCCTCTTGTTTTCTGCTATCATTGTACAAACACTGATAATAATTGAAGATTAACTAATTCTCTAATTGAAAGGAATATTGTTTTACCCCCCCTCTCAGTATTTCCAACACACAACGACGAAAAATTTGTTTCCAGTCTCATCAAATATCATATTGTTGGCGACACACTATATCGTCGTGGTGCAGACTCGGTTTTTCGACGTTGCCTAACTCATGACGAAGATGAAAAGGTTTTAAATGACTGTCACTCCAGAGCATGTGGCGGTCATATGTCTGGGTACGCCACAACCCAAAAGATATTGCGCGAAGGGTATTTCTGGCCGTCCTTGTTTAAAGATTGTATTCACGCGGTCTGAAAATGTCATAATTGTCAAATCTTCGATCGAAAAATGCATGCACCACCTACTCCTCTTCACCCCATAATTGCTATCGGTCCTTTTGCAAAATGGGGCATTGATTTCATTACATGTAACCCTCACTAGGTTGGGGGGCATGGGTATATTATTCTAGTAGTAGACTATTTTACCAAGTGGGCTGAGGCGATGCCTACATTTGCGGCAGATGGAAAAACTACAGCTACTTTCGTATCCAATCATGTGATTTCTCTTTTCGGTGTACCCCAAGCGATAATTACTGATCAGGGGAGCCATTTTCGAAATATCATGATGACCGAGTTAACAGACCAGCTTGGCCTGTGCCATGACAGTTCTACACCATATTATCCACAGTTCAATGGTTTAGTTGAAGCGATTAATAAATTTTTAGTCACCATGATCAAACAAATCATTGGAATTCATAAGTCGAATTGGCACACCATGCTCTTTTCAGCACTTTGGGCATATCGAACCTCAGCAAAAACATCGACAGGTTTTACCCCTTTTCAACTGGTTTAGGATTTAGATGCGGTATTACCCATCGAATGCGAGATACTGTCACTCCAACTAGACATAGTTTTACTACCAGACACTTCTGAAGAGGAGAAACATTTTTTATACTTGGCTCAATTAGATGAGAATTGGCGCACCACTGTATTAGCTACCGAGGCTCATGCGAAAAGAATGAAAACTCAATATGATAGAAGTGTTACCCCTCGTAATTTTTCAAAAGGAGACCTAGTTTTGATTTATGATCAAGCCAACGATAAGCTAGGGGCTGGGAAATTTGAACCCACGTGGCATGGTCCTTATATTGTTAAGTGACAGCTTGCAAAAGGGGCCTATGAATTGATTGATTTTGATGGGGTCTCTTTAGGTAAACCCAGAAATGGACTTTACATGAAGAGATATTACGCTTGATTTTTGTGTGGAGATCTTCTCTGTATATTAGTTACTTTTTAGCTGGTGTGCTATAGATTAGAAATGTGTGCCTAGTATAAATGTGCTCTTACTATTATTCCCACTTATCTGGATACTTTTGATATCACAGATGTCGACATCCTTTCAAACGTATATTGGTTTTGCTGATGGCACTTGTCGTAGTACACGGAACATCTTTTCTGCAGCTTGGGTTATTTACTCACCCACTGACGAGTTAGTATTGATGCATGGGGTAAGTCTCGGTCAAACAACGAACAATATTTCCGAATATAGTGCAGTTATTGAATTATTATCGGAATCCATTTCATTTGGAATTCGGAGTTTGATCATTAAGTTAGATTCTGAACTCGTTGTATTACAGTTAAATCGAGTATATTCCATTAGAAATCCAGTATTATTAAGATTATTTTTAAGGGTTCATCTCTTGGAACAAGAGTTCAATTATATTGATTATAAACACATTCCAAGAAGTTTAAATACATTGGCAGATGCAATTGCTTCTAATGTTATAAATAGACATTTGCGATAACAAAGTAACAAATCAACATTCTATAATATGATTGAACAGGTAAACTGGAAATAATAGTATATCATAGTATAGATGTATTGTTCAAAAAATAGTACATCATCTTCGATCATAGGCTCAAAATTCCTTATGATCAGAAAAAAGTGATACAAAAAATGAGTCTACAAGTTGATCATCCACTATCCGTGGTGATGAACACAATAATACACCACTACTCGTGCCACCCTAGTCGAAAACCTCCTGAATGGTCCAGGAACACCTATGACATATCTCTGTAGACGGAGTGGGATATCATCTATGGTGGTCTCAGGAATATCTATAGTAAGCCGCTCCAAATGGTGCTCTAGATCAGTCAGGATCTCTGCAGTCTGATCATGTAGGGGTGGTGCTGCTGCTGCTGCATCCCTTTGCCTCCGGTCAAAGGGGCGGAGAATGGTTGGTCGACTCGGACCCACATCTTCATTTGAAATTTTTGTTATCATTTTTGGATGATTAAAAAACAAAATAGAAATTAGAAATTAGAACATGTTAAAAGAGATTTTTTACCTAACTCGTCCCACTGAGCTCCTGGAGGAAGGGGTATCTCTCGGTCGCCACGAAAGTCCATGCTAGCATAAGAAAAATCCTCTATAACAAAAAATTGGCATTCCAGCCAACAAAAATATGTCGAAGGAAATCTAACAATCTCCCCACCCTTGCTGTGGCGAGCCATCAAAGCAACCCAACGAACCATCCTAGGCTCCCAAGGTTGACCAGCATCAACACGAATATGTTGCGGGGCTAACATGGGGATCCTCTCTAGAGAAAAGGTGACTACAGTGGACCCATATCCAAAGTTGTTTAGCTTCCCATTCTTTGCTCTGGTAAGTTGGCCTTCACATTTTCCAACACTGCCTCGCACCAGTTGAATATGGTGCCTCGAAAGCAATCAACTGCTATGCGCATCTGAGATCCAGTGGCTACATGTAAATATGTACTGCCACACAACTTAACAACGGTAAAATCAATCACTTTTAGATATGGACAGATGATAGTTTTTATGTCAATCAGTTTGTCCCGGGGATTGGCTTCATCATTACAGAACTCTAATTGTAGGCTGGCAACAGACTGGCCACCTGGCCTAGCCCCAAATAGAGATAGTGGTTCGCCTCTCCTAGACAAACCAGTCAAAAAATAGATGTCTTCTAGCTCAATCTCGAGCCGATGACCTCTGATCATGAAACACTGGTCCTGAACATCCCATTTACTTACCAACAAGTAAGAAGATCCACTTGAGCTCTCATGCCACTGATAGCCCAAAATTTGTAAAGCCCGCATACTCTTAAAGCTTGCAAAGTAGGTTGATGATTTATTGCTACTTCATCTACCTCTTCATGCTCCCGTTCTCGCCAAATAAGCATTGTATATATCCTACAATCAATAAAATGAAGGATTAGAATCATTTTCAAGCAAAAAATTTGGGTAATTTAGGAAGAAAATATGTTTTTAAATTTGTTACGGCACCTCCGCACTTTACGCTCAGGGACAGTGCATGGATACGCACGGGCCCTATGTTAAAAGTGCAGGGCCCCGACATTTTTCTTTGTAGAAAAATGTCGGGGTCCGCAGGTACCTAATGTCTTAGGTGCGGACCCCCGAGGGTGAATTTTTCAACATATTTTCCTCCCAAAAATGAAATTCTGGCCCTAAATTAAAAAATTGAATGGATGAAAAGCAAGATAAGGAGGTTGTGGATTACCTGAAATAGACGATTTTCGATTCTAACGGTCGGTTTGCCCAGAATCTTCTTCGAAGCATTTTTTGCCTAGAGCACTAAAAACTTCACTCCAAACTCAAACGGTAAAAATGAACTTGAAAAACTCCTTTTTATAAGTTTTTTCGAATAGATGAATTTTTAATTTATTTATTTTTCACTTTAAAAAGTCGGTTTTTCAAACTATTTTTTATTATTGAAACAGGTATGTTTATTTTTTCAAGTTTTTGTGCAAAATAACAGATTTTTCAGGCAAAATGGTCATTTTTTACGAAGAGTAAACTTTTATCACTTTTTCGGTCTCTTTGAAAATTTACGAAAAAGCGAAACCATGGATTCCTCTTTTAAGCCCTTTTCAGACTCTATAAAAATGAAAAGATTGCTGAGTACTTGACTCTTCGAACTCATTAAAGTAAATGAACAGTCGTCCCTTCAGTATAATTTTACCCCTTTTCCAGACTGAAATGGAATATTTACGAAAAAGGAATACTATGACTAATCATGGTCAATAGAGTTCTCTCTTGCATTATTTTATCCTTTTTCGAGCTTGAGAGACTAAATTTATGAAAAAGAACACCCATGGAGTTTTCTTAAGTTTTTCTTTTGACTCCCTAAAAATGAAAAACATCGAGTTTCTCCTATACTGGACTCATTAAAATTTAACAGTAAAGGACCTATCGATTACAAACAGGAATGGACCACTCCTTCTTAGGGTTCGATTTTAAACTAAGTTGGACTCATCCAAAGGATGAGCTTATAAACAAGCAAATGTTATCCTCCTCAAGCTTGTCAAAAATAAAGAGGTACTTGCCAAAAATGGTGGGGGAAAAGAGAGAAAAACAGATTTGTTTGTTACACTTTGATTTGTAAAGGCATTACACCACTCTTGAACACGACACTTTTTGTCACACTTTCCACCTAGGTTGGGAAATCCTTTGCCTATCAGTTAATCAAACCACATTGAAAGTCCTCAGCCGGTTTCTGGGTATTAGCTTAGGGCAACTGTCACCAAACCATCTGCAGTGTCATTATGTGTTCAAGAGGACAGTCAAACAAACCATTCATCTGCAAACACTTGTCTCCATTCTCGTTGACCATCCCTGAGTCAGTCCTTGCAAAAAATTTCTTCAAAACTTGATCTATGGTTTCGTTTCGTGAGCTTTCTTACGACGGATCCCTTTCTACCGATGACAGCTCATCATCTAGGAAGTTGATCTAGAATCTGTCAGTACCTTGGAATCTGCATGCCTTAATTGCAGGTTTCTCGCCTTCGACGACAGGTTGCATCATTGACCTTCGATCGAACAATTCCGTGAAATGTTCGACTTCAGATCACTTATTCGCATTTCGTGGATTGTACTAAGTACTTTGAGAGCCATTTTCATTATTGGTGGTTTCTCTCACACTTATTAACAGTTCACATCATTGACTGGTAATCAAGTGGTTTCTACCATGTTTGACTTCAACACATTTAATCACATGGATAGAATAGTACTAGTTCGGGAAACAGAATTCAAGACCCTGGATCTAGTTTCCACCATCCAGGCTGCGAGGAGTTTTATTATTCATTATGCAGTAGACGATTCATTACAGATGGCTGCGCCCATGTTGTGTCTACACTATTGATGTAATATTAAAATAATTTCTGTATCAGAACAAATTTAGTTAGTTTTGATATGAGTATGGGAATGCCTACCTCAACGATGATATATATGTATATGTGTTGCATTGAATGTTTTTACAAGGTTCCGACTGGGGTGTCCACAGGCTAATCCTTGAAATGATAAAGCACATCACTCTTCGAATATTCTCAGATTTCACATTTTAGGGGGAAATTTTTTATACTGAAATTTGTCACCATGATATTTTAGTACTCCCTTGGAAGTCTACAATATCAAAGTTCCCAAAGTCAAGCCTTGAAACTAAGAGAAAATCTCATAAAAGCCTTAAAATTCTAGTACCGCACTTTCTCCTAGTTTTGCCTGTAGTCCCGCATCTTTTGGCTATAAATCATGCGTAACCAAGCGCACTTTCTGTTTATTAAAAGTGTGGACCCCTGCAAAAGGTTAGAAAAGGTGCAAGTAAAATCTAGAAGCTCAGTTTAAGTCATTTTTGGAAGTTTCTAGAAACATTCTTGTGGTGGAAAGTACGCTCCTTTCATGTTCATTCATCCCATCCAATAAGGAGCTAACCCCTTGATGTAAGGAACTAATCCCTTTGAAGGAGGATTCTATCCCTTCTTGTATGGAGCTGTAACCTCCTCTATTCCACTATAAAAAGAGGCATAGGGCAGGCTCAAGGGGTTGCAATTGATGAGTTGAAGTTTTAGTATTGTTGGAAGTGAAGTGTTGTTGAAACTTAGACCCTTTTAGCTGAGATTTCATGTGGGAAGGATTGCATACCTATATGTATCTTAGTTGGAAGAGTGCAAGGCTTATCAGAGTAAAGGAAACACCTGTTCCGGACCCCAAGAAGGCCTGTATGACATCAAGGCAGACACGGTTGTAAGGCTCTTCCTTATTTAAGTTAATACAAATAAATCCATTTTTCTCAATAAGCTGTCAATTGATTGGTTTATTTTATGGATTCTTTGATCACCAAAATGGATATGATTTATGAATATATGCTATGCAGGTGCTATTTGATGTTTGTTTGTTTGTGATTTCAAATCTTCGAAGATAACTCTTTCGGGCGACTGAAGGACTACTACTACAAACAAGCGTTGGATCAAAGGTAAGATCGTTAAACCTTTATAGCATTTAATTATGAATCACAATATATCTAGATAAAGATAGTTTTGTTTGTCCGTTTGTTGCTAGCTGTCCGTAGGACACTTGGGAGGTCTATCTTGTCTGCAAGAATGACTTATCCGTCCAACATGCATACACCATGCATGCCAAAATTAGTGAGGAAAACATACATGCAACTCAATACCTGAAATCAAAACCTGTTGTAGTTGTTGATCTCGATTTCCTCTTTCACTTTCTAGCTCCTCATTTTCCTTCTTACTCCAAATCTTCAAGTATGCCACACTCTCCAAGAGTGCTCCAAGAAAACTTTAAGTATCCAAGAGTATGAGAGAGAGGGAGAGAGATAATAATGAGAGCTCCAAAACTGCACTGAACAAAAGCCATGAATTGATCATCATAAGCCTCTTTATTAATGAGGCCCCTATTTTCTTCATTTTCCATTATTTTCCTTCATTTTCCTCCTCACATGAAACTTGCAGTGACCTTTCACCTCCCTTTTCTCCTAATTTCCATTATTTTCATAAATAAATGCCACTTTTCCTTTCCAAAGCCTTATCCATTTCCTTTGTGGCCAATTTCCATAGCCATAATAAACCATATGAACACTCTTAATATGATGTTTTTACTAACATACAACTTGGAATATGTGTCCCATGACCTTGGTTATTATTTTTCCTTTATTGACTTTTATTACATGGAATTTTCTATAGGGCTATTATAGAACCGCCCCCCTTGGGGGAACATTGTCCTCAGTGTTCAACGACACCTACAACCAACAAGATTATTGTAAGCAAAACATATTTCCCATGGAGATTTATAACTTAACACGTTGTCGTATTTAGAATGTTCAACCTACTAAGAAGCAAACCAGCATGAAAGCATGACACTACAACATCATAATGACATGACACACATAACGCTTATTGGATGTTTATAACATATCTTATCCATGTACATATATCAAAACATCACGCAAAAATATACCAAAACATATATCAAGACATATGCCAAAACATTCACTCAACTAGCGAATAAGGAAGGATACATTGCTCGCATTTGATCCGCCATCTCCCATGTAGATTCACTAGGCCCAAAGTGATTCCATTGCACTTTAACTTGCTCAATTTCTTGATTTCAGAGCATGAGCGTTTTTCTCTACAAAATGCAGTGAGGTTTCGGCTGAAATTATCCTTTTGGATTCACCTGCAATACAGACCAGCCAATCACATGATCAACATCCTTAATATCTTTATTAAGCTATGACACATGGAAAATATCATGGAATTTCACTGTGGAAGGCAGTGCAAGTCAATAGGCCACTAGCTAAATGCTATAAATAATCTTGAAAGGTCCACAAAACTGTGGTGCCAGCTTGGCACATGATCCAATCCGTATGGATATCTTCTTAGGATTAGTGCGCAAGTACACCTTTTCCCCAACCTAAAACTCCTTAAACAACCTGTTCCAATATACATAGATATTTTGTGCTACTTTCAAATTATTCTTGATTACTGCATTTCCTATTCCATCTCTACCAACATGTCTGGTCCAATCAACACCCTGTTAACCGGATCACTCCAACTGATGGGAGTATTGCAACTTCGCCGATACAATGCCTCAAATGGACTCATCCTCAATGATTCCTGATACCCATTATTGTAAGAGAACTCTAGCAGTGCAAGACACTCTTCCCACTTTCACTGCTGATGCATCACATATATCCTCAACATATCCTCCAGTATCTTGTTGACCCTCTCAGTATGTCCATTTTTCTACGGATGATAAGATGTGTTTAAGGCCAAATTTGTACCCAAACCCGCAAACAGATCCTTCCAAAACATGGAAGTGAACTTCGCATCCCCTTCTGACACAATATTCTTTGTAAAACCATGCAATCTAACCACATCTCTGATGAATGCCTGTGCTACATTGCTAGCTGAAAATGTAGACTTCACTAGAATGAAGTGCACTACCTCTGTCAACCTATCCACAAAAACCATGATGGAGACTTGTTTCCTCATTTTCCTTGGAAACCCTATGATAAAATCCATGGAAATGACCTCCCATTTCCATTATGGTATCATAATCAACTGTAGAAATCCACCTAGGTTCTTACACTCTACCTTAACCCGATGACAAGCCAAACACCTAGCCACAAAATCTGCTATGTCTCTCTTCAAGTTTGGCCAATAATAAAACTTCTTCACTATCGTTAGTGTCTTCTGATAGCCTGGGTGACCTGAATATGTTTTTACATGAAACTCTCTCATGATCACCTTCTTGAGCTCATTTCTATCTTGCACATGTATCCTGTCTCTAAACCTGACCAAGCCCATCTACTGTGAGATGATAATCCACATCATATACTCTTGCACCTGTACATGTACCTATACCTATACCTTCGCCTGTACTCTGATGCAACCTGTGCACATTCTCCATATACCTATCATCGTGTTGACGTGCCTGCAAGATCCTATCATGTAGATCTTTCCCATAGGAGCTCATAGCTGCTATATGATTCACATGTATTTGTCGGGTAAGAGAATCTGCAACCTTATTCTCTTTACCTTTGATGTACCTTATCTCAAAGTCAAACTCACTTATTGTGTCCAACCATATGGATTTCCTAATGTTAAGATTTAGTTGATCAAATAGATACCTCAATCTGTTGTGATCACTCATCAATACAAACCATCTTCCTAAAAGATAGTGCCTCCACATATTAAATGCATGAATTATTACTGCCAACTCAATATCATGTGTTGGATAGTTCTGCTCGTGCTGATTTAATTTTCGTAACTCATAGAGTACCACATGTCCATCCTACATAAGGACTCCACAAAGTCCTCTCTTACAAGACTTTGTACATACTACGCACTCCTTGTCTGGATTTGCAATCTTTAGCATTGGAGCATGTGTCAACAACTTCTTTAACTGCTCAAAACAAGCTGCACATTCCTTTTTCTATTCGAAATTCTTACCTTTCCTTTGCAATGATGTGATAGGATAAGTAATATTTGAGAAGTTCCTAATGAACCTCCTGTAATAACCTACCAACCCCATGAAGTATCTCACCTAATACACATTCCTAGGAGCTAACCACTCCATGATGGCGCTTATCTTTTCTGGATCTACTGCAATTTCCTCCTTGGAAACAACATGTCCCATGTAATGCACCTCAATCTAAAAGAAATTGCATTTTTTGAGATTAGCATACAATTGATTCTCTCTCAACAATCTCAACACTGCTGCCAAATTCTCGATATGCTCTTCGTCATTTTTAGAATATACCAATATGTCATCAATGAACCGAATAACAAACTTTTCCAAATAAGGACACAACACATTGTTCATCAAAAACATACATGTAGTTGGATAATTAGTCAAACCGAAAGAAACTACAATGAACTCATAATGCCCATACCTCGTCTGGAAGGTTGTCTTGGGAATGCCATCCTCTTTGATGTGTTCTTGATGGTATGTTGATATCAAGTTGATCTTAGAGAAAATTGTTTCTCCATTCAATTGATAAAACAAGTCATCAATCCTTGACAACGGATACCTATTCTTGACGTTCACTTTGTTTAACTACCTTTATTCAATGCACAATCTGAGGGTACCATCCTTCTAATTCACAAATAATACCGTTGCGCCGCATGGTGATACACTCAGTCTAATGTATCCCTTGTCGAACATCTCTTTACGTTGCAACTTTAAATTTACTAAATTATGTGTGTTCATCCTGTAAGGTGATTTTGATGTTGGAGATGCCCCTGGTACCAGCTCAATAGAAAATTCTACTTCCCTATTAGGTGGAAACTATGAAATATATATAGGAAATACATCCTGAAATTGTTGTAGAACTGGGTACTTGCTCAAAGCATCTACATCCTTAACTTCCTTACCTTTGTCACTAGAAATGTGTACTGCAAACAACACACACCCTTTCCTGCAACTATGCTTGGCTTGCATAACTGTCACCATCCTAACTGATGTTGCTTTCTTCTTCCCTTATAGGACTCTTGGTTCCCCATTTTCATCCAAACATTCAATGGCCTTATCATAACAATCTAACTTGGTCTTGTGAAGATATAGCTATTCCATACCTAATAGCATATTGTATGATCCTAATGGAAATATGTTCAAGTGTGTTGTTGTAGGCATGCCATTAAAATCAAATGCAAAAGCTCTTACCCAATGATGAACCCATTTCTTTGTACCTACATCCAACTACACTAACCACGACTCTCCGTGCACTTCTCTATTCAAACCACACTTATCCACTATGTCAGGACTAACATAACTATAATTAGATCCAAGGTCAATCAAAATAGAAACAAATTGATCACAAAGCTTACCGTCCCTCTCAATCATAGATGCCTGATGGTCTGCTTACCTATTTTCAAGCGCTACATAGATCCTAGGAATACTATGTCCAACATATCCCACTACCTGTGCCTCATGTGCACTATAGATCTATGGCCTACCACCCTGATGGTGTGGAAAATGTCTCCTACGATGATCTTCTCCACAAGTTCGACATCACATGGGCTCAGGCTATTTTCACTCTTATTTGACTCCTCAATTCAAACTCCCTATCCTCTGCCATATGTATTGAACTTCGTAGGTGGAGCAACATTCTCTTTGTTACCTATATCTTGAGGTCTTTCTTGCTATTTGGCCCATTTTCCTTTGTTCTTATCATTACATTTCCAATCTAGTTTAGTCTGAGATCTATGCTTTGGTTGCTCATAACAATGATTTAGTTTTTGAATAGCCTCCTCCAATGATCTAGGCTCATCAAACTCAATCATGTCTTTGAATGATATCGACAACCCACTGATGAATCTTTGAATCTTCACCTTCTCCTCCTTGAGGTCAAGCACATATCTCAATAACTCCAAAAACCTTCTATCATACTCGTCATTTGTCATGGAACCCATCTTCTGCTCATAAAACTAATTTTCCCAATCATCGTAGTATCTCTCTGATAGATAATTCTTATAGAATAGCCTCTTGAACTCACTCCAAATAATCTCCTCCTCATAAATATCTATGACGTTCTTCACATCTTCCCACCAAATATCTGTTGTGCCTCTGAGCCTGAATGTAGCTATTTTTTCTTTCATGTTTTTTGAGTAATCATGCAACTTGAAAAACTTCTTCACACCAAGCAACCATGCCTTTGCATTTTTTGGTTTCTTCATCTCTCCATCAAATTTTGGTGGTTTTTCCTTCTTAAACTCATCCAAAAAATATCCCTTGCCACTCCTCCTATAAGGATGATAATGATGACGATCACAATTCCTCTTATAACCATAACTAGAATGATACATGTGTCTATCACCTCTCTGATTTGGAGTGTCCAAGAATCTGCCATCTCTAATCGTTTCATCTCTATACAACCTATGACCACCATAATACCTACTTCCATATGCTCCATTGGCCCCATCCTCCTGTCCATAGTTGATCCAAAGTGGCCCTTATTTCTACAATTCTGAAAAACTTTGAAGGACAGTTGCATTAACCTCTGCTTGCTTTTCCTGTGCCTGTATGAGTCTGTCATTGTATGCCTTGCAACTCCTTATTTCTTCCTTTAAAATTCTTAGTGTGTCTTACAATTCATAAGTGTTCCCAACACCATGTTCTCATTTTATTCATAGGGAGAATATTTGTAGTCTACTATCTTGCTATTCATATTTTATTTCTTTCCGGCAATGCATATTATGTCAGCTAAACCAAATCACAATAAACCAACGTACCTTAGCATAATTCAGGGAGTATATCTCATTTTCAAGATCAACCAATTAGCGTAATACATGTATAGATATAATCATATCAACATATATACATATAACACATAGGCGTATCAACACGTAAACTTCATTCTAGTTAGTGTCTAGTCATCAATGTATGACCACATCACTGCACATACTATGACCACATGCATGAAAACATCCACCATACCAATGCACATGAAAAATACCCAAGCATAGACACAGAAAAAACACAAGCATAATCAGACAATACCTGTGACAACATGTAACAACATCTAACCAAACTTACACAAACAATACAAGTAACAACATATAACAACATGTAACCAAACATACATAGAAAATACATGTAACAACATATAAAAACATGTATCCAAACATACACAAACAATAAATTTAATCACTTGACATGTATAAACAACACGTAACTAGTCATATACTCATAATGACACAATGTACAACAACACCATCAACCTACACATCTTGACATCACTGCAACTATGGCCAACAATGTGTTGATGCAACAAAAACATACACCACATGTATGAGAAACACATATGAAACCAACATAAATGCATGAACAATGCACCTCCATTCTAGTCCAAAGGGTGGACCATGCTCTGATACCACTCTATAACACCTCCTCCCATATCTAACCAAATAACCAGACAATCGGGGTAAGCATGTGATGAGAGGCTACTATGATCATATTCAACCTCCTAGGTGACCTTAAGGAAGTGGAATTGATGGAAACATATCATAAAAACCTTCCACATCAGCAACAAGACTCCCAGGAACCATCCCAACCACTCAGGTAACTATCCCTTAGGTCACACTTAGTTTTTAACCCAATTAAACCCCGAACGCTCCAACAATATATGCATGGGTGCGTCTGGGAGGCTCTGGAAGCTACCAAAACATAGGCATGCATGTGTTTTGGGACTAAATTTTCCAGACCTGTCCCTGCGTCTACAGGATTTAAGGAAAATTTTCAGGCCCAGAGCCCAGTCCACTACCCAAAACTCAATTACAAGTTTAGGAATGATATAAACAATAAAACAATGATTTATTTGAAAAAACCATGACAAGGCCTAGACTGGACCCCTACTAGCCACGACAGGAATTTCGTCAAACATATCACAAATATGTAATCTATAAGTGTAAAAACAAATTTGAGAATATGAATCTCATACCTATCTTAGAATCGCTAAGAAGCATTGTTGCTACATCACATTAACTGCATTATAGTATATTTAGGCATAGATACATTGTTCATTCAATTACGAATCAAAACATGATCAAAGCCATACTTCATCACCATCATAAAGCTTAGTCATTACCAACATAAATGACAAGAACATAACAACCATATAAGCCATAAAATAACAAGCATATTTACCCTTCAATACAAGGGAAAAAAAGCTCTTATTTCCATAAGAAAAATGCAACAAAGTCTAGGACTTCCACATTCTACCCGACGATAGACATGGCTGAGCTAGATCTCTCTTCATCTAGTCACCCCTGTGCCATATTCCAGCATGATTGTGGGATCTCATAAACCAAATCCATCAAAACCAAATAGGGGTTTCCAAAGGCCAAACCACCTCAACCCTCAACTGGTGATTCCACCTCATGGTCAAACATCACAACCATCACCAGATTGGTCTCTACCCAAGTTGTCAAGGGCTCCAGATCATTTGTTCCAACCAAGACTACAGGACTAGTAACTCAACCCTAGCTATTTCTGGGGTCCATAGAATTTTTCCAACCAAGGCTCCATGACTAGTAGCTCAACCCACTTAGGACTCTAGAGCATTTTTCTAACCAAGGCTCCAAGACTAGTAACTAAACCCACCTAGGGCTCTAGAGCGTTTGTCCAACTAAGGCTGCACGACTAGTAACTTTGTTGAAGTTTGCAACAAGAAACGATGAAAGTGGCATCCAGAAACATCATCCTTAATCCTAGTGAAAAATAAGCACCTACACTAGGAGGGGCCCACACAGGCTATTTTTAGGTGTATGTCTATTTTTAGATATGGTGAGCATATTCTAAAATTAGTAGGATGTTGATTCTAGATGGTTGAGAAAATTCTATCTCTAGATGATTTTCTATTTTTAGAGATATGGGCAAAGTCTATTTATAGATCGCATATCTAAAAATAGAATACATGTTGATTATTATTGGCCCTTAATGATAATCAGACAATAAATAATAAATTATTCTCTTGAAGCACTTGATTTTAGTTAACTGATGTGGAAAAACAGTTAGCTGAAGGAATTACGCATTCCAAGGTTGGTTGGTGACTCATGCATGGTGGACTTCATTGTAACTGATTGTGGCAGAGTTGTAACAGAGTTGGAAGAGTAGTTATGGGAGTTGTTATTTAGTTTAACTCAATTCAGTGAGTTTAACTCAGTTAAGTGAGTTAAACTCAGTTGTGCTAGTTGTAACTCATGATACACTAGTGAGAGATGAGTGAATTAATTATTTAATTAATTCACAAGCAGTGTCTCACATGCAACTGAAGGAATACAACAGTTATCTACTTGCATGTCAGATCCAGTGGAGACCCAGTGGAGAGATAGGTGAAAGGGTGTGATGGACTATCAATTGTGATTATAGTGATGCATTAAATGCGTCCACACACACATTGGAGTTGCCAATTAGGATTGCGCAGTCAAGGAAGGAAATATTGCATTCATTCAAGGATATTCTTCAGCAGGGATTGCGTAGTGGAGGCAGGTTGTCAAGGTGCAGTAAATTAGTGCATGGAGGTGAAAATTTCTGCATGATAGTGTGAGACAATTGTATACTGTACTGAGAGCTCTATGAGCTGATCTTTGTATGAGATATATGAGATTGTTTCATGATCCATTGATATACATAATATATGATAGTTGGGGTTTGTAGCTTTAAGCTTTCCCGGTAAAACATCTTGTTATGTACGATTGATTTTTCTTAATGTGTTTTGCAATTGGCGATTTAATTTCCACAAAGAATTTAGTGGAATGATTATGTATTTAACAGTGGATTAAAAATTTTTAGATCAGGAGAATTCGGTAATATACATGCATTGTATAATTTCTACATGGTATCGGAGTTGTGTTATAAATTTTCTACATGGTATGAGAGCAGGAATTATTTTGGTGTGAGAGTTTGCAGAGAATATATGAAATTTTTTATGCAAAATTTTTAGCTTCAAATAGCATATTTGGATTCCTTGTGAAAAAATACCCAAATTGAAAAAAAAAATCGGTCGAATTGGAGCTCGGATGAGGGAGATATCATCAATTTAAAATCAGCTCTTTTGTTAGAAAATTTCGTGATGGCGGGACAATTACAATGTGCACGAGTTGGAAAAGGAAAGGTGTTCCTTAGACTCAAAGACATGGGGCAAGACAAGAAGGTTGGGATTCGAGTTAAGAATCTCTTTAGACTTGATGTATATGGGATTTCTACGAGCTTCCTATTGTTGGGAAGTGCGAGAAAGCCATGCAATTGACGCTTGAGAGGGAGCTGGATTTGCATGCAGGTAAGAGTGAACCTCAGGATGTGTAGTAGCCATAAGATGAGGATCATGGAGTGCGAGAAACCACTCATTCGGAGAAATTTCGAGCCAAATGGGTAGAGGGAGTGCATGTGGCTATACCACCAGGTGAGAGGTGGGGCGACATGCATGAGTAATCCCAAGAAGAAATTTATGGGCAAGATTCATTGAGATGGTGTGGATCTCATGAATTGAACCTGGCTACGAGGAGCCCACAGTACAGCAGTAGCAGGATCAGTTGGATTGATGCAGTCATATCAAAGTGACAGTGTCAGATACTGGAGCGCGGATCAGAGTTGACAGCAAGTGCAGAGTGCATGGGTGCAGAGTTCAATAGCGCAGTGGTTCCTGAAGACATGTGCAGTAGCAAAGTAGAAGTCACAATACTTTGATGACAGATGCATTATACTGATTCAGTTGTTTGGAGGCTATTCAGTTTCAAAAGTGTTGCATACAAGAGTTGCAAGGCAGATGCATGGAGTTGTAGGGCGCTTGCAAAGGTTGCAGGGCGAATGCATGGAGTTGCATGTCACATGCAAAGACATTCCTTTCTTGTTGAGAGGGAGTGTTGAAGTTTACAACAAAAAACAGTGAAAGTGGCATCTGAAAACATCATCCTTGATCCTAGTGAAAAATAAACACCTACACTAGGTGGGGCCCACATAGGCTATTTTTAGGTGTATGTCTATTTTTATATATGGTGAGCATATTCTAAAATTAGCAGGATGCTAATTCTAGATGGTTGAGAAAATTATATCTTTAGATGAGTTTCTATTTTTAGAGATATGGGCGAAGTCTATTTATAGATCACATATCTAAAAATAGAATGCATGCCGATTATTATTAGCCCTTAATGATAATCAGACAATAAATAATAACTTATTCTCTTGAAGCACTTGATTTCACTTAACTGATGTGGAAAACCAATTAGCTGAAGGAATTACGCATTCCAAGGTTGGTTGGTGAATCATGCATGGTGGACTTCATTGTAACTGATTGTGGCAGAGTTGTAACAAAGTTGGATGAGTAGTTATGGGAGTTGTTATTTAGTTTAACTCAGTTAAGTGAGTTAAAATCAGTTGTGCTATTTGTAACTCATGATACACTAGTGAGAGATGAGTGAATTAATTATTTAATTAATTCACAAGCAGTGTCTCACATGCAACTGAAGGAATACAGTAGTTAACTACTTGCATGTCAGATCCAGTGGAGACCCAATGGAGAGATAGGTGAAAGGATGTGATGGACTATCAGTTGTGACTATAGTGATGCATTACGTGCATCTACACACACATTGGAGTTGCCAGTGAGGATCGCATAGTCAAGGAAGGCAATATTGCATTCATTCAGGGATCTTCTTTAGCAGGGATTGCGCAGTGGAGGCAGGTTGTCAGGGTGCAGTAAATTGGTGCATGGAGGTGAAAATTTCTGCATGACAGTGTGAGACAATTGCATAATATACTGAGAGCTCTATCAGCTGATCTTTGTATGAGATATATGAGATTGTTTCATGATCCATTGATCTACATAATATATTATAGTTGGGGTTTTCAGCTTTAAGCTTTTCCGGTAAAACATCTTGTTATGTGTGATTGATTTTTCTTCATGTGTTTTCCAATTGAAGATTTAGTTTCCGCAAAGAATTTAGTGGAAGGATTCTGTATTTAATAGTGGATTCAAAATTGTTAGATCAGGAGAATTTGGTAATATACATGCATTGTATAATTTCTACAAACTCAACCCAACAACTTTCCATTGGGCTCCAGAGCATTTTTCCAACCAAAGCTCCAGGAACTAATAACTCAACCCACAACTAAAGGAATCATGAGAACCAACCAGTAAAAAAAAAAAAAAAACCAACAACACCATGGCTATCCAGGAATTGGAAAGGCTAGGCAAATCCACTACTAATCCAAGCAATCCTCCATGTGAATGAGAGATCATGACCAATAAACCACATGCATACATCATGCATGCCAAAACTAGCGAGGAAAACATACATGCAACTCAATACCTGCAATCAAAACCCACTATAGATTTTGATCCTGATGGCCTCTTGCACTTTCCTGCTCTTCCTTTTCCTTCTTGCTCAAAATATCCAAGTATGCCACACCATCCAAGAGTGTTGCAAGAAAACTCTAAGTATCCAATAGTATGAGGGAGAGAGAGAGAGAGAGAGAGAGAGAGAGAGAATAATAAGAGCTCCAAAACTGCACTAAACAAAAGCCATGAACTAATCCTCATCAACGTTTTTATTAATGAGACCTATATTTTCTTAATTTTCCATTATTTTCCTTCATTTTACTCCTCACATGAAACCTGTGACCTTTCACCTCCATTTTTTCCTAATTTCCATTATTTTCATAAATAAATGCCACTTTGCCTTTCCAAATCCTTAGCCATTTCCTTTGCCAATTTCCGTAGCCATAATAAACCATATGAACACCTACACTAGGATGTTTTGCCCAACATTCAACTTGTAGTATGTATCCCATGACCTTGGTTATATTTTTCCTTTATTTACTTTTATTACATGGAATTTTCATCAGGGTTGTTACACTATAAAAAGTGCGCCAACAGAGAAAATAATTTAGTCGCCCTGTTGTAGCATGTTGTAGTCGAAAAACCATTTCAATAATGGGGTCTAGACGTTATTGGTGAAATTTTTCCGCACTCATCAAAGCAACAATACCACTCTATCTTCGCTGCTACAGACTATTTCACACGGTGGATAAAAGTGGTTTCGCTCAAACAAGTGAATGATCAGGAATTCATTAGCTTCTTCAAGCAGAGTATCATCTCTACGTTAGACATTTTGTCTTCGCTTGTTTTTTACAATGCAACATATTTTTCATCATCAAAATTATATGATTTTTCATTGGAAAATGGGATCGAATTGAAACATTCAGCTAATTACTATCCACAGAGAAATTGTCTTGCTTAATCTACAAATAAAAACCTCATTCACATTATCAATAGGACCATTTTATTTGAACATAGGAACTGGCGCTCCTCTTTGGTGAATGCCTTATGGGTTGATCGAGTAATTCTTAAGCCTTACTTGAACATCTCTCCTTACCTCCTGGTATATGGAAAAGAAGCCATCCTACCCCCCCAACATGCATCTACCCACCCTCCAACTTTCACAGTAATCCTAGGGTAAGCCATGCTTATTGGTTCAACATAGGATAGACACTCTTCACAAGCTATAGGAAGGAAGGAACAAGGAAAAAGAAAATTTTTCTCTCCATCAGACTCATATCAAGATGTGGTTTGACAAGAAGTCTATAGGGAAAAATGAATTCGGTGTGGGTGACCTAGTCTAAAGTGGGAGAAATCCCACAAGGACAAAGGCAAACAAATTAAGTTACAATCGTTGTGGATTGGACCATTCACTATTCACAAAATCTTGGCCAACACACATTTCATCTGCAATCCCTAGATGGGAAGATTGAATCTCTTTCTGTTAATGGCCAAGACTCAAAACACTATTTTAAATGATGATCTAGGGTTGTTCCTCGCCCTATGTACATAGTTTCTTTTCTTTCTTGTTTAATTGGTCTTGTCTTTTTGTTTTCCTCTATTTAAATAAGTATCTTATGAACATGTTTTATGGCTTCCTTGCGCAGGGCTTAATCAAAAAGCGTCTTCTGACAACCACAACATTTGGCTAAACTTCAATCCTCCTTCTTTGTGTTGGTTACATCTTTTGGTCGATGAAGTTTTGACGAAAATTATGATACGTCCGTAAGGAGAGTTTTGGTCAAGCCATAATAACTGTGTCTATTTTGGAAACCTTATGCCACACTCGGTTCTCTATGTTTTGGTTTTTTCACGGCTATCCAATTATTAAATGAGGAAAAGGTGAAAATCTAAATGAGCAAATATAAATCAGAGGTCTCTATATGCTTCTCTGAAGGAACAACCTCTCTTTCTCTCAATAAGTCAAGATCCCTCTTCTGCCTATAAAATGAATAAGTACTGATGCAGAATCCTCTTTAAATATATAAATAAAGACAAAAGAAGAGAAAGGATTCTTACGTAGAGAGGTGAAGCAAACAACTATGTCGGGTTATTGTCCAGGCTCACTAGTAGTGGAGAAATATTTGTGTTCCTGTAGTGACTCTGCAAAGGTATTTTGATATCCTGGGTGACTTTCATATGGTCTTTTGTGAAACTCATTCATTGTGAGCTTCTCTAGTTTAACCACATTGGGTATGTGAAACCTGCTTCTAAGCAACATTGTTCCATCTCTACTTAGCTAACAATTTTCTCCCATTGACCCCTTGGGATCTTTCTACAAGAAATTACTTACATGTTAGAAGTGTTCATGTTCCTACAATTCCTCATTGATTTTTTTTTTTTTTTTAATGTTTATCTCACATGTTCTTATGGATACCATGTGTATTACTTGCATGATTCTACTAAGTGCATCAAACACTTGATTTTATTTTCCTTTAAATGTGTTTGATTTCAAAATCAAACTCACTAATAAGGGCCATCCATCTATATTTCCTTGAATTCAACCGAGGATGATCAAATAAATGTCTCAACTTATTTTGGTTTTCCATTAATATAAATATTCTCCCAAGAAAGTACTGCCTCCACATTTATAAATCAAGCACAACGATTGCAAGCTCTCAAAAATGTGTTGCATAGTTCTTCTCATGCTCATTATATTCATGGACTTATAATTGATCACATGTTTGTCTTGCATGATAACTCCACCAAGTCCTTCTTTACATACATATATATAAAGAAAGAAATATTTATTTGGGTCTCTAATATTTAAAATAGGGGTATGTGTAAGGATTTGCTTCATCTATTCAAATCTTGTTGCACACCCTGATGTGCAATGAAATCCCACACCCATCTTTTTCAATGTTGTAATTGGGTGCCCAATTTTTGAAAATACTTGAATCAATCTCTTGTAATATTCTACCATCCCCTAAGGATATAATTTTTGTTACATCATGGCATGTATGCCAGTTTATTATGACCTTGATTTTTTCAAGATCAACTGCCACTCCTTTGGAGATAACATGACCTAAGTAGTGCACTTGTGATTGGAAAAAATTGCATTTTTTGAGCTTATTGTATAGCTTATGTTGTCATAGAACTTGTAACGTGGTCTTAAGGTGTTATTAATGCTCCACTTTAGTCTTCAAATACACTAAGATGTCATCAATAAATACCAACACAAACTTACCCAAGTATTTGATAACAACATTATTCATGAGGCACATAAATGTGGCTAGTGCATTTTTCAACCTAAATGGCACCACTACACATTGATTGTTAGGTCCTTATATTACTAGTATAGTCCCTTATTGTTGATAGTGTAACCCCCTTATTGTTATTATTGTACCCCTGTAACCCCCGTATTGTTATTATTGTGCCCTTAAATTATTATTGTTAGGTCGGCTAGGATTACATTGTGGCCCCATGGACTCCTATATATAGAAAGGAGGTTTTGTAATTTGAATCATCCAAGAATTTTTCATTTATGTAATGTATTGGAGGTTTCCCCCTCGAAGTGGCTTATTTCTAAGGCGTTGATATCTCTTTTCTTCTATTTTTGGAGCTGTTTTCACAACATTTGGTATGAGAGGTTTGGATTCTAGGGTTTCGCTGCTCCAAACAGGTCATCGTGGAATTTTCGCTATAACTTTTTTCTACAAAGTTTCAGAAGCTGAAATTTTTAGGGTGCGAAGCCGAGATCGTTAGGAACATTGTCGCAAAATTTTACCGCTTGTTTCGCAATATTTTCAGAGATATGATCTATGGAATTTAGGACTTTTTCAGGCTCCCTAATTTCATCTCAAATAGGTAATCATGGGAAAATATTCATAACTCTCGCTTTGAGCATCGGATTGGAATTCTGTAAAATGTGGCTAGAAGTACACGGACTCTAGTTTTCTGTCTATAAATTTCAGAACCAAAGGAGCAAATAGTGACACGTGGCAAGTCGTACAAGTTCGCTCTACTAAACCAGTCCATAATTAGGTCATTGTGGGACATTGGACATAACGTTGTCGTGAAGAATCCAAATCAAGTCAGACCTGTGGCATTTGAAAGAAGCTTCAGAGGACTACTACAGGGCCAAATTCCAGATATTGAGGATATTAAATTATAGAGATAATTCAATTTCAATATAGAGCTCTGCAAAAGCAAGTAAAAGGTGTGTATTTTTTTTCCGAATTGCATAAGTCTTGTTTGAAGAATCAAGCTGAATTGATTCCAAGGGCATATTGTAGAATAGATATCAGTATTGGTTTCTAAAATGGTCCCTAAAAATAATTCAACACCCATTAAGCCTTTAGAAGGCTCTACTATTACTCATGAAGACGAAGAATGGCAACATGACATATCAAAATTACAAGAGCAAGTACAACAAATTTCGCTCTCGCAAAGAGCAAAAAAAAATGACATGGAAGTTTTGAAGAAAGGTGTGGAAACTAAGATGGATGGTTTGAAGAAAGGCATAGATGGCATGGAAGCTAGCATGGAATCTAAGATGGATGGCATGGAAGCTAAGATCAATGAAAAAATGGAAAACATGAGGAATGATCTAAAAGCAGACATGGAAGGTTTGACAAAATTGATATAAGAAATGTTTCCTAATAGTGAAAAGATAGTAGAGGAAACTCATGATAAGAAAAAATAAATCTTAATCGTGATTTCATAAACTCTAATGTTGGCGGGAAGAACCACCATATTCCAAAAATGGTTATGAGGAAGTTTGATGGAAATGATCCTCTAACATGGATACTACAGATGGAGCAATATTTTGATCTCCATAATGTGAAAAACACACAAAAGGTACGTATTGCAACTTTACATTTATAACAAAATACATTTGTATGGTATCGATGGCTTTGCTCCTATAAAAAAAAATTCACTTGGTCAATTTTTACGGAGGAAATGATAGCACATTATGAGGATACAAAGAGCAACACCTTCTTTAGCCAATTGATAAATCTCAAACAAAAGGGTTTAGTGGGGGAGCACATTGAGGACCTCCAAAAATTGAATATAAGGGTAGCTGATATTCTAGAGGAACACATGATTGATCACTTCATAGGTACTTTAAAGGATAACATCCAACATGAAGTTCACATTTTGGAACCTGATTCATTGGAGAAGACACTCAGGTTGGCAAGAAAAATTGAATGTAAAATTGTGGCGACAAGGAAGCCTACCACTCACTTTTATAAAGAAGGAAGTGTTGCTATGCCTAGATTTCCACAACCTACAAGGTTGACACCACAAAAATTGGAAGAAAAAAGAGCAAAAGGGCTTTGCTACAATTGTGATAGCAAATAAACCAAAGGTCATAAGTGTGTTGAGAAGAAATTATTTTACATAGATTGTGAAGAGGAATAAAATGAACAAGAAGAAGATATACACCAGGAACCAACCCTAGAAGAGGAAGAAATAAGTCCGACCATATCGTGTAATGCATTGGCAGGAATTACCACTCCTAAAACTCTCAAGATAGAAGGACATATCAAGACGAAAAAGGTAATAGTGTTGATTGATTCAGGTAGTACCCATAATTTTATTCATTGTAAGGTAGCCAAGGAATTGAATTTTTTCCTATACCCAGCACCAGAATGTCAAGTGATGGTTGCAAATGGAAGAACTATAAATTTCTCTAGAAAATGCCATAATATCAAGCTAACCATGGGGGAATATGTACTGAATAGTCCAATGCTTTCCATTCCTATGGGAGGTGTTGATGTTGTACTAGGAGTACAATGGTTACAATCTTTGGGGACGGTAGCTTTTAATTTTCAAGAAATTTTCTTGAATTTTTTTTCAAAAGGAAAGGAAGTTGAATTAAGAGGTATTGCAGGGAAGCCAGGAAAGATAATAAGCTCTAATGCTATGACAAAGCTTCTAAAGAAATAACAGCGAGGTGTAATTGCATAATTATGCTCACTAGAAGTTCCAACATCAAAATCATCTATTTCTGCAGATCTCCAAAAAGTCTTGGAAAATCATTCCAAGGTGTTTGAAACTCCCAAAGGACTCCCACCTATTCGTGATCATGATCATGCTATTCATTTGATTCCAGGAAGTGTTCCTCCAAACATCAGGCCTTACAGATATCCTTATGTACAAAAGAGAGAAATTGAACATATGATTGCAGAAATGTTAGAGGAGGGTATAATTCAACCTAGTCAAAGTTCTTTCTCTGCTCCTGTAGTATTGGTACACAAGGATGGATCATGGCACATGTGTTCGGATTATAGGGAGCTCAATAAGCTCACCATTAAAGATAAATTTCCCATTCCTGTGATTGATGAATTATTGGATGAATTACATGGAGCAATTTATTTTACCAAGTTGGATCATCGTTCAAGATATCATCAAATTAGAATGAAGACTGGAGATATTCTGAAAACAACATTTCAAAATCATGAGGGTCATTATGAATTTTTGGTCATGACTTTTGGCCTTACCAATGCACCTTCTACATTTCAAGGGTTGATGAATTCCATTTTCAAACCCTTCCTGAGAAAATTCATGCTAGTATTTTTTTATGATATACTAATCTACAGCAGGTCTTGGAAGGATCATGTTCAACATGTTGACAGGGTGCTCAAACTATTGCAGGAGAAACAATTATATGCAAAAACATCCAAATGTTTCTTTTGAGTACAAGAGGTGGAATATCTGGGTCAGATTGTATCTCACGAGGGTGTTAAGGTAGACCCTAACAAAATTAAAGCCATTAAGGAATGGAAAGTCCCCACAACCATAAAACACTTGCGAGGATTTCTCGGGTTAACAGGGTATTATCACAAGTTTGTTAAGAATTATGGGAGATAAGCAGCACCTCTAACAACATTATTGAAGAAAGATGCATTTTCATGGACTCCTAAAGCAACTAAGGCCTTTGAACATCTTAAAGAGGAAATGTGCCTAGCACCGGTCTTAGCTACGCCAGACTTCACAAAAACATTTATTCTGGAATGTGATGCCTCAGAAAATGGAATTGGTGTTGTTTTAATGCAAGAAGGAAGACCCATTGCTTTTGAAAGTCGTCCAATTAAAGGACAGTATTTAAAGAAACCTATTTATGAGAATGAAATGTTAGCAATACTGCATGCACTAAAGAAATGGTGAACTTACCTAATGAGAAGACACTTCAAGGTAAAAACTGATCATGATAGTCTCAAACACTTTTTGGAACAAAGACTATCTTCAGAAGAGTAGCAAAAGTGGGTCACAAAAATGTTGGGTTATGACTTTGAAATAATCTACAAAAAAGGGAAGCTAAATGTTGTTGCAGATGCACTCTCAAGAAATAATGAAGAGGTGGAAGCATTGCTTTGTGCCATTTCTATTATCCAACCAGACTGGATAACCGAAGCAAGAGATGAATGGAAGAAGGACGAAGAAATGTGGACACTCATTCAAAATTTGCAGCAAGATCCTAGTACATCTGATACATTTAGTTGGAAAAATGATTCCTTATGGTACAAAGATCGCTTATATCTATGTAAGAATTCCCAACTAAAACAAAAGATTCTTTTGGAATTGCACACTTCTCCTTTAGGAGGACACTCAGGATTTTTAAAAACTTACCACAAGGTGAAGAAAGAATTTTTTTGGGATGGACTTAAATTTGATCTTCAAAATTTTGTGGTGGAATGTTTGGTTTGCCAGCAAAATAAAGTTGAGACAATTAAGACCCGGGTCTTCTAGAACCTTTATCCATTCCAGGTCAACGTTGGGAGGAGATTTCAATGGATTTTATCACAGGTTTACCTAAGTCCGAAGGAAAGAGTGTCATCATGGTGGTAGTTGATAGAATTACCAAGTATGCACACTTTTGTGTATTATCTCATCCATTTAAAGCAAGTACAGTTTCTACTACATTTATGGACACAATTCAAAAGCTACATGGAAACCCAAGGGTTATTGTGAGTGACAGAGATCCCATTTTTACTGGAAATTTTTGGACGGAGTTATTTTCTTGTTTGGGTACTCAATTAGCTCATAGCTCATCATATCATCCTCAATCCGATGGTCAAACTGAGATAGTAAATAAATGTTTGGAAGGATATCTTCGTTGTTTTGTATCTGATAAACAAAAACAATGGGTCAAGTGGTTACCTATCGCAGAATGGTGGTATAACACTTCCTTCCATACTGCAGCAAAAATGATCCCATTTATGGCACTTTATGGATATCATCCACCATCCATCACATCATCTTTAAGAGAAAAATCGAAGGTTCAAGTAGTGGAAGATCATATCGAGCATCAACAAGAAGTTCTCTAACTCTTAAAGGATAACCTGAATTTGGCACAAAATCGAATGAAACAATAGGAAAATCAACATTGCAGCAAGAGAAGTTTTGATGTAGGAGATTGGGTATTTTTATGACTACAACCATACAAAAAAATGTCCCTCAAGCAAGCTAAGAAGGATAATAAATTATCGCCAAAGTACTATGGTCCTTACAAGGTGTTGCAAAATATTGGTACTATGTCATACAAATTGGAGCTTCCTGCTTCTTCACGAGTGCATCCAGTTTTCCATGTTTCATGCTTAAAGAAGGTTATAGGTGAAAATATTCCAGTTCAAACAATATTGCCAGAACTTGATGAGGAAGGAAAATTCATATTGGAACCTGAAGCAGTCACGGAAACAAGAACTCGACAACTACGGAATCGATCAATTTCAGAGTATCTCATCAAGTGGAAGAACTTACCCACTGAAGATTCTACATGGGAGGATCAGAATTTTATACAAAAGCACCCAGAGCTACTCAAGCGTTGAGGACAACACTTTTTTTGAAGGAGAGGGGCATGTTAGGTCCCTATATTACTAGTATAGTCCCTTATTGTTGTTAGTGTAACCCCCTTATTGTTATTATTGTACCTTTGTAACCCCCATATTGTTATTATTGTGCCCTTAAATTATTATTTTTAGGTCGGCTAGGATTACATTATGGCCCCACTAGGATTACATTGTGGCCCCATGGACTCCTATATATAGAAAGGAGGTTTGTAATTTGAATCATCCAAGAATTGTTCATTTATGTAATGTATTGGAGGTTTCCCCCTTGAAGTGGCTTATTTCTAAGGCGTTGATATCTCTTTTCTTCTATTTTTGGAGATGGTTTTATTGTATAGCTTATGTTGTCGTAGAACTTGTAACGTGGTCTTATGGTGTTATTCATGCTCCACTTTAGTCTTCGAACACACTAAGATGTCATCAATAAATACCAACACAAACTTACCCAAGTATTTGATAACAACATTATTCATGAGGCACATAAATGTGGCTAGTGCATTTTTCAAACCAAATGGCACCACTACACATTGATAATGCCCATATCTGGTCCTAAATATAGTATTTTTGATATCTTCATCCTTGATTTAACATTGATGATACATGGACCTCAAATCTATCTTTGAAAACATTATGGATCCTCTTAGCTGGTTAAATAATCATCAATTCTAGGAAATGGATGCTTGTTTTTAATGGTTGTTTTATTCAAATTTCTATAATTCATACACAGCCTAAAGGTCTGTTGGCTTGAAGGGGTTGAGACCCAGGTTCAGATTAGTTGCGGTACCAAAAAACACTCTATTACTGGCAATTTCAGCAATGATCTGTTGCACAAACCACAGCCTCACCCGACTCAATATTGGGGGATGCTAGAACCAAGTTTCTGCATCCAGGGGGATATTAGGACTTGAATTTATTGATATGCTTCTTCCTTACGATTTCCTAAATTGCGCAGATGTAATTACCTACTTTTAGAGTCTATGCCCTATTCATCACTGATTACTACCGCGCACTACACCTTTATTAGGATTATGCACTAATTAACCCAATAAAACACATATAAACAACATAAAAGACTTCGCTATGCATAAACAATCATACACGACTTCGTAATATATAAAACAACATCAAAGATAAATCATAGACAAATTGCATGAATACACAAAAATACTTCTAAATCTTCCTTCTCTTATTGATAATGTGTCCTTTTAGTGCATTCCTTCTTCGACTCGCACACACAACTGCGGGTGGTCTGCGCACATAGTTGCAGACCAAGGCCTCCACGTACATAGCTATGGAGCCTTCTCCAAAGACCCAAAATAGACTAAAACACATATAATTCACAACTTGTGCTTATACAATGATCATTTCATTATTATATCTCTATGACTTCACTTTATATAGCTTTCATTCTTACAATAACATGGTCTACAAACCATGGGCGTAGCTCAAAATATTCAAAAAACAACCTGATCCCTTTACAAAAAGAGGGGCTTTGACCTACCCCAAATCCCCTAAAACTCCTAAACTCTGCACGAAGCTTTTAAACTCTGCGAAATTGACTTATTTATGTTGGATCATGCACTCCACTTCCTCAAAATGTGGAGTCTTTAACTCAAAACTAGACCAAGTTGGGCCCTGCCCAAGAAGCACCCAACACTCACATGTGACTCATCCCGAGTCACTCAGTTGGTGCGCCCTAAATATTTTCTTGAATGTTGGTGTACGCATCCTTCAGTGGTTGAATCATCGCTACAAACTGCACCTGCTCCTAGTGCACCTCTTCTAGTAGCTTCTCTGTAGTCGGCCCTATGATGCTTTACAATACTTCCTTCTGCTTCCGACGCATTTCCTTAAGCTTCTCATCAAATTTCTGAGACAATTGAATGGCCTCATCTTGCTATGGCTACGTTCGCACTGTGACTATTTGTTCTTTCCTTTGCAACTCTTCGATCTGACTTTGCAGGTTCTTTCCTTCATGTATGTGAGCTTTTCATTGTGTAGGTGATAAGGTTCTTGCTGTGACTTTGATCTCATCAAACTGTTTTTTCTTTTCTAGAATCTCTGCTTCAATTTGCTAAACATTTGAATCCTCCTGCAATGAGGTCCATATTTCCATGGTGTCTTCGGATAGCTTTCCACGGAACTTGACTATGGTAGAGATACCTTCTAGTGTAGCCTTCATATTTGTTTATGTTGGAATATATTGTATTCCTTGGAAGGTAATAATGTCTTTGTATTATGTCGGAATTTGAATACAATCTTATGTAAAAGATTAACACGTTATATCCCATATTCATTATGGCATAGTATACTCTTGTACCCATTTATTATATAAAGAGGTGTTATTTTGGAGAATTATATTATCCAACATTCAATATGTGAGAGTAATTCCTCCAATATATGGGTATATAATAGGGTCAAGGGAACCTTTTTGAAATGGATCAGATCTCTTCTTGTGCTCATACTGTTATTTGTATTGGGTTATTTGTAGTTGCTCTCTTTGTAAGATTGCAGGAGAATTTTGGAGATAATAAAAGACAACCTTCTCCTGGATGTAGCCCAAATGGGTGAACCATGTATATCTGTTGTATTCTTTTTCATTGTTCTCTTTATGTTCTTATTTATATTTTGATATGTTGTTGGTTTCTTAGATAGATAGCTATTTTAGTAGATCTAATATTCTCACATGGTATTAGAGCCATAGTTACTATGATCTTACATCCTCTTTGAATTTAACCATCAATGTGTATCTTCATTTTTTATTATCTGGGCACTAATTTTTTGTAGATTTTCTTTCTATCTAGTATCCATTAGGCTTCTCTTCAGATCTACGCATGATTCTACATATTTGAGATTTTTTTTCTCATTACCCTAACTTTGTTGTGTAGTTTTTTTTGCAGATTTTTTTTCAAGGGGCTCTTGATTGTTTTTCTATAAGATCTATATGTTTTTTGGATTTTCAAGGCGTTCTTGATTTTTTTATGTAATATCTATATGTTCTTTTAATCCTCCTCAAGTATATCTATCTTTTGGTTGTAATATTCAATTATGGCAGTTACGACAATTTTCTTTTTTTTACAGGGCAGAAGATTGGCAGACTAAGGGTTCAGATCAGAATTTTAGACGCATAGATCTGTTATCTTTTGTGTAGAATTTCCCAGAAAAGAGTAGATATTTTGGTTCCTCTCACCGAGCTACCCAATTGTTGATTTAAGATTGGAAAATGATTGATGTTCTCACGAGTAAGAATCTATGGAGGTTGGCTAATCGTGAACACAAGAAACCTACAGATGCTCAAGCCTTGATTAAATGGGAAGAAAAGTTCAATCGGGTAAGAGCTCTCATTGGTCAAACGGTTTCAGATAGTCTTCAGCCAGCTTGTATTAATTCAAGATATGAAAATTTCTCTTCAGAAGCAATTTGAGATGACAAATCTCGGTACATTGCACTATTTCTTGGGTCTTCAAATCTAGCATATGGCCGATGGTATTTTTCTCTCTTAGCCTAAGTATGTGATAGATCTATTGGCTCATTTCCATATGAGTAATTGTAAACCTTCTCGTACACCATTTCAATCCAGTGTAAAGTTAACTATTGAGTGTACCACTCCACTGGTTGAGGCTACTCTTTTTCTTCATATCGTTGTAAGTTTAATATATTTAACTCACAGTAGACCAGATCTCTCTTTTGTCGTCAGTATGATTTCTTTAATTATGCAGCAACCTCGTGAAAGTCATGGCAGACAACAAAGAAAATTATGTGATATTTACAGGGGACATTGCATTATGGTGTATTTTATTCGAGCAGTGCTACAATTTTACTCTCTGGTTATATAGATTTTGATTGGGCAGGTGACAGTTATGATCGATGGTCAACTGTTGGTTACATATTTCAACTTGGTTCAGGTCCGATCTCTTGGTCCAACAAGAAGTTTAAGACTCTTTCTTTATCTTCATGTGAAGCAGAGTATAGAGCAGCTAAAGAAGTTTTTTGGTTATGACGTGTTCTTACCGAGCTTGGTCTGGTTTGGAAATAGTCCACCATGTTGAAATGTGACAATCACGGTGCAGTTCAACTTGCTTACAATCCGGTATATCACTCCAAAATGAAGCATCTCGACCTTGATGCTCATTATATTTGAGGTCTTATCATTGATGGTATTATTTCTCTAGAGTATTGTCCTATCGAACAGCAGGAAACCGATATCTTCACAAAATCCTTGACAGAAACGAAGTATGTGTATCTTCGTTATTTGCTAGGGATGAGGGAAGTTGTCATCAAGGGGAGTAGTAATGACTCCTTCCTTCCTTAGTGTTAGGATGGGCCCTTATCCCATCCATTATTAAGGGGGAGTGTTGGAATATATTATATTCCTTGGAAGGTAATAATGTCTTTGTATTATGTCGGAAGTTGAATACAATTTTATGTGAAAGAGTAACACATTATATCCCATATTCATTATGGCATAGTATACTCTTGTACCCATTTATTATATAAAGAGGTGTTATTTTGGAGAATTATATTATCCCACATTCAATATGCGAGTAATTCCTGCACATCTCTGGGTATATAATAGGATCAAGGGAGCCTTTTTGAAATGGATCACATCTCATCTTGTGCTCATACTGTTATTTGTATCGGGTTATTTATATTTGCTCTCTTTGCAACATTGCAAGAGATTTTTGGAGATAATATAAGACAACCTTCCTGTGGACGTAACCCCCCAATTAGGTGAACCACGTATATCTGTTGTATTATTTTCCCTTGTTCTCTTTATGTTATTATTTATATGTTGATATGTTGTCGGTTTCTTAGATAGATAGCTATTTTAGTAAATCTAATATCCTCACATGGTATCAGAGCCATGGTTACTATGATCTAACATCTTCTTTGAATTTAACCATCAACGTGTATCTTCATTTTGGGCACTCATTTTTTTGTATATTAATTTTCTATCTGGTAGCCATTAGGCTTCTTTTCAGATCTGCACATAATTCTACATATTTGAGATTTTTTTCTCATAACCCTAACTTTGTTGTGTAGTTTTTTTTTTGCATATTTTTTTCAAGGGGCTCTTGATTTTTTTTCTATAAGATCTATATGTTTTTTGGATTTTCCGCGGGTTCTTGATTGTTTTTACACGCCAATATATATATATATATATATATATATATATATATATATATATATATATATATATATATATATATATATATATATATATATATATATATTGAATCCTCCTCAAGAAGATCTATCTTTTGGTTATAATATTCAGTTATGACAGTTACGGAAGTTTTTGTTTTTTTACAGGGCGGAAGATTGGCAGACTGAGGGTTCAGATCATAATTTAGGCCGCATATATATGTTACCTTTTGTGCATAATTCCTAGAAAAAAAGTAGATATTTGGGTTCCTCTCACCAAGCTACCCAATTTCAAAATAAAAAAAATCTCAAATGGAGTCCCAAAAACAAAGTTATCGTTGTTTTAAGATTGGAAAATGAATGATGTTCTCAGGAGTAAGAATCTATGGAGGGTGGTTAATGGTGAACACAAGAACCTCCAGATGCTCAAGCCTTGATTAAATGGGAAGAAAATTTTGATCAGGAAAGAGGGCTCATTGGTCAAATGGTTTCAAATAGTCTTAAGCCAATTTGTATTAATTCAAGATATAAAAATTGCTCTTCAGAAGCAATTTGAGTTGACAGATCTCAGTACATTGCACTATTTCTTGGGTATTCAGATCTGGCATATGGTCGATGGTATTTTTCTCTCTCAGCCTAAGTATGCGAAAGATCTATTGGCTCATTTCCATATGATTAATTGTAAACCTTCTCCTACACCATTTCAATCCAATGTAAAGTTAACTATTGAGTGTACCACTCCACTGGTTGATGCTACTCTTTATCGTCAACTCATTGGAAGTTTAATATATTTAACTCACAGTAGACCAGATCTCTCTTTTGTTTTCAGTACGATTTCTGGGTTTATGCAGCAACCTCGTGAAATTCATTGGCGGATAGCTAAGAAAATTCTGCGATATTACAGGGGACATTGCATTATGGTTTATTTATTCGGGCAATGCTACAATTTTACCCTTTGGTTATACAGATTCTGATTGGGCAGGTGACAATTATAATCGATGGTCAACTATTGGTTACATATTTCAACTTGGTTCAGGTTCGATCTCTTGGTCCAAAAATAAGTTGAAGACTCTTTCTTTATCTTCATGTGAAGCAGAGTATAGAGCAGCCAAAGAAGCAGCTAAAGAAGTCGTTTGGTTACGGCATGTTCTTACCGAGCTTGGTCTGGTTCCGAAATTGTCCACCATGTTGAAATGTGAGAATCAGGGTGCAATTCAGCTTGCTTACAATCTGGTATATCACTCCAAAACGAAGCATCTATACCTCGATGCTCATTATATTCGAGGTCTTGTCTCCGATGGTATTATTTCTTTGGAGTATTGTCCTATCGAGCAGCAGGCAGCCGATATCTTCACCAAATCCTTGACAGAAGCAAAGTATGTGTATCTTCGTTATTTTCTTGGGATGAGGGAAGTTGTCATCAGGGGGGAGTAGTAATGACTCCTTCCTTACTTAGTGTTAGGATGGGCCCTTCTCCCAGCCATTATTAAGGGGGAGTGTTGGAATATATTATATTCCTTGGAAGTTAATAATGTCTTTGTATTATATTATAATTTGAATACAATCTTATGTAAAAGAGTAACACATTATGTCCCATGTTAATTATGGCATAATATACTCTTGTACCCATTTATTATATAAGAGGTGTTATTTTGGAGAATTATATTATCCCACATTCAATATGTGAGAGTAATTCCTCCACATCTCTAGGTATATAATAGGGTCAAGGGAGCCTTTTTGAAATGGATCACATCTCATCTTGTGCTCATACTATTATTTGTATCGAGTTATTTGTATTTTCTCTCTTTGTAATATTGTAGGAGATTTCTGGAGATAATAGAAGACAACCTTCCCATGGACGTAGCCCAATTGGGTGAACCACGTATATCTGTTGTATTATTTTTCCTTGTTCTCTTTCTGTTCTTATTTATATGTTTTTATGTTGTTGGTTTCTTAGATAGATATCTAGTTAGTAGATCTAATATTCTCATAGTTTCCCTGTTCACTCACCTCTAGCGGTGTTGTTGGCTACAACCTGGTATACAGCTCATTAATCTGCATCTGAAGTTCGATATTGACCCTATCCATTTCATTCTTGGATTCTCTAATTGTACTAGCGAGTTGCGCAATATTTTCTGTAGGGGCTGCTTCGGCTGGGATCTTGAGGTCAAGCAACTCGCTACACGTCTTGGTGATAATCCCTTCCAACTATTGTATGTGTTGAGTCACCTCATCACGGTCCTTGAGTGCCTTATTCATGTCATTGAAGATATTATTGTTGTCCTCCTTAACTTCCTTGATTATCGGCAAAGCGCACTGCTCACAATACTATCAAGAGAAATAACCATGTGTAGTGGAACTTCTTTCCATTCTCCTACGCATCTCGACAATCATCTATAAATTTCTTGTACATATATCCAGCCCAGTTATACTGGACACCTTTGGTGCACTGCGCAGCCAAAGAAACTACTGGTGCCGACACCTCATTTTCGTGACACTTTCTCATGATTTTTCCTACCAAAATGTGTGTGACAAAGTGCACAGCCTTAACGTTGATAGTGTTGATATCGTATCCCTGAGACTTATTTATGATGCCATATGTTTCCTTCATCGCCTCTGCAACTACATTATCCTGAATTTTCCCTACAAATTCATTTGCAGGGTTTAGTCCTTGGCATGGTAGCATGGTTATTCTTCTAATGAGCATATCATCAATAGGGAATCTCCCACCCAACCAGAGACATTCGTCATGCACTAAAGCCAAAATTTGGCGCACAAAACCGTGTTGATTTTGTTGTGCTCGAAATGTGGAATGTATAGCATATTCAGCAACCTAACTTGTTGGATACCTACAACCCACCTATGTGGCTCTAATCTGGTAATATCGGTTTCCTCATAATACACCGCGTGCAAGTATCGACTGGGCTCGTATTGGGATACTTGTCCCTATCATTTAAATCCTTGTCCTCCATTCATAATTGCAGTTCATTCACCAATAGGCCTCCCTCAAATGGTATTTTGTTTGGTAGGAATGGTGTAAACATAGTGAATTTGATGATGTATGGGTCCTTCGTCGCTTCTGATCTCGACTTCCTCAATGGGATATACGGCAGCAACCTGGAAATGGGATCAACCTCCTCTGCTAGAATGTATTTAGGGATATCTGCGACAAATTCCTCCTCATTACTCTCTTGGATTTCCATTGGCTCATTTTTCTTATCAATCTGTCCCTTAGTTCTCTACTCCTTGGTAATATTCTTCTTGGGTGACTGTTTAACAACAAGCTTCTTTGATTTCTTTGTTTGCGCTTCTCCTGCAACAGACTACTTCCTAGGAAACCTCAGCCCTGTCACATGCAGCGTTGTAGAATTCATGATTCTATCTAGCCCTCTCCTGATAAATTCTCTTGCAATATCCTCAAAACACTTCTCGGACATGCAGCTCAAAGCTCAGCTCACACATAGGCGCAAAATCAAAATTCTAACTCTTAGTGAGAAAAGTATCCAAATGTGGAGCAAGATGCAATATTTATAACAAATTTGAATTTCAAACCCCATGATTATCTTCATATTCACTTCATAAATGCGGATTTGGCAGCAGATTTGTTGAGTTGTGCTCATTAAATGCATTTTCCTCACTCCTTTTAACGAAAACTTTTCTGTCAAATCAACTGTTTCACCTCCAACAGTCATATTTCTGGTGAACTTCGACAAACCTTCCTTTATAGCGTAGGTATTACTCCCTCATCGCAACTTCCTCCGACTTCGATATCTTCCTAAGTTTCGCGCAGTAATCCATATTCGACAAAGTCATTCTTCAGAAGAGTAGTTTATAGTCCTATACCTACTTTCAACTACATGTGGCACTAAGACTGTTTCCCATTCATATAGTTCCAAGGACATATTCATCCCTATATAGCTTTAATCTACTTCCATTCACTCGTCCTGGCATCATCTGACCATCCAACCTCGCAAGTTGAACTGCACTTCCCTCTTAGATGTGTCTGATAATATATGGTCCTAACCAATGCATTTGGAACTTTGCTTATGATATCCTGCAATGAATCTATCTTCCTCAAGAGCAAGTAATTGTTCCAGTATTTCTTCCATGATATCACTGTCTGCCATATCTGTTACTACTGCGATTGTTAGACTAGGCACAATATATTCCATAGGCATAACTGGTTCTTGTCCATAAACCAACCTAAAAGGTGTTTGTCCTATAAACTTCTTGCAGGTTGTTCTATATTCCCATAATACTACTGGAATTCTCATATCTCAATCATTTATGTTCACATTGCATATTTTGTTTAGATAATTTTCTAAAATCTTGTTAAAAGCTTCAATTTTTCCATTTGCCTGAGGGTGATACAATGTACTCTTTTGATAATGCAATTCAAATTCTTCATTCAATGCCTCAATGATCTTATGCAAGAAATGTGACCCTCTGTCATTGATCAAAATCTTCAGGCACCCACATCTGGACAGAAAGTATTCAAATATGAACTTCGCAACAATATCTGCACTACAATCCTTCACTGACTTGGCTTCGGCCCATCTGGTGAAATAATTTGTGGAAATGATGATATACCTCGCGCCAGTCTTCTTACCTGGCGGATTAATCAATCCAAAAAAGTATATTTCCCACTTATCAAACGCTTGCAAGGTCACCTATGGGTTCGAGGGAATTTCATCTCTCCTGGATGGTATTCCTGTTCTTTGAAAAGCATCGCAAGATCTACAATATTATTTTGCATCCTTGTGCAATGTAGGCCATCACAATCCAGCTCTCAAGATCTTATGCGCAGTGGCCTTTCCTGCAAAATTTCCTCCTGCAATTTCGCCACGAGCTTCTTCTAAAATGGTTTTTATTTCATGCTCAGAGACATGTCTGCGTAGTATTTCATATGGCCCCATTTTATACAAATGTCCTGCAATCAAAGAAAAAAAAGTTACCTTGACTACCATCTTCTTTTTCTGATGCGCGGTATACTCTGCAAGTGCCATCCATGTGGTAAAAAACTGAATAATGTCTGTGAAGTGACCATTTGCAACCCTTATTGAAAATAACTACGCATCAGGCAGGTTCTCTTCAATGTTCGTGGGTTCATCGCCAGTCTCTATCCTTAACAGATGATCAGGTCCCGCATTCAACCTTCCTAGCTTAACTATAACTTCAAAGTAATACTCCTGAAACGACAAAAACCATCTACAAATCCTCCCTCCCAGAACAGGATTGTTCACCAAGTACTTCTGCGAGGAGTGATCCATGAATATCTTGAAGTGCGCTCCTAATAAGTAATGCCTGAATTTCTGTAGTGCATATACCATAGACAATCCTTTGCGTTCTGTTGTAGAATAATTATTTTCTGCCTTAGACAATTTCTTGCTTGTAAAATACATGGGGTGATCAATATCTCCATCACCTGGTTGTGCCAGTACCGAACCCAATGTTATGGAATATGCATCCACATGAACATGAAACTCCTTGTTCTAGTCCAGAAAAACTAGAATCGATGTAGTTACCATCTTATCCTTTAGTATGTCGAGGCTTCTTTGTAATTCTTCATCCCAACAATAACATCCTTCTTCAATAAATTTTCCATCAACGCAATTATTTGCACATATGCCTTTATAAAATTCCTATAGTAGCCAGTATGTCCCAGTGTTGTGCGCAGTTGCTTCACCATCTTAGGTGGTTCCAGGTTCACAATAGTAGCAATCTTCACGGGGTCTACCGTCAATCCTTGTCTGCAAACCGCATGCCCCAATAGTATACCAAAAGGTACACAAAAGATGCATTTCTTCAAGTTCAATGATATTTGATAGTGTCTGTAGGTATCCAACATCAGTCTTAAGCTTGCAACATGGTTCTTCAGTAGTCCAAGGATTGTCCAATAATCAAAACAAACTTCCAAAAATTTGTATATGTACTCTTTAAAAGTTGTGACTACTACTCTAGAGAATATTGCAGGTGAATTATTCAATCCAAAATCCATGACCGTATACTAAAAAGATCCTCATTTAGTGGCAAAAGTTGTCTTACTCCTGTCTTTTGGTGCAATTCTAATCTGATGGTAACTTGAAAACCCATCTGTAAAAGAGTAGGCCTCATGCCCTCCAACATTATCCAATACTTCATTTGTAAAAGGTGTATGGAATGGGTCATGCACACATGCATCATTCAACTTCCTCAAATCAACACAAATTATAATTTCATGCTTTTGCTTCTTCTCCTGAACAATCATATGACTTACCCATTCAGATTCCTCCACAGGTTAAATTATGCCAACTTTAAGCATCTTTTCTAATACCTCCTTTACCTTTTGATTCTATTTTGGGTTCAATCTACTGGGTCACTGCTTTACAACCTTCACATCTGGTTTTAAAAAAACTCCTATTAACTTAGAGGTCGCTTATTATTCCCTTCAATTTAGAAAATTTTGTGGGAAAGAGATTTTAATATTCATGCAACAACACTGAAACCTTGCTGACTATATCTATATCCCAATAATCCCCAATCAACGTGAATTTTGGCTCCTCTTATGACCCTATATTCACCTTTTGTGTCTTTACTGGTTGCACTATGTCAAGGATCTCGGGTTTTGGTCCAGCAACCTTGCGTTGTCCTTCTGACTTTGGGATATTAGAAAAGAAAAAAATGTGTGGATCTTTATCATCCTCTTCCGTTGTCACATTATAGCATTCTACAGCATGTTCCAACTATGCGGCCCAATCATGTTGTCTAGGTTATCGCAGTTGAAGGCTTGAAAATCCTTGCTCTGAATCCTTGAAGATCTTTGTCTATGTACTAACATTCATCTTCAAAACTAAAAGTCATTAGAAATCCTTCAACTAGCTCTTCCCAATTCATTGTTCCATGTCGCAATTCGGTTTCAAGATACCAATTGATAGGTATCACATCTAATGTGTGAAATAATGTATGTACCCACTCTGGTGCTAGATCTTCGCCCCACATCGTAGTCCAACGCAAAATATGCCCTCGAGGGTCATCATTTCTGTCATACTTTACTTCGAATCTAGTACTTACTTGACCAAATATGATCTTCATAAATCTGTGATAGTCTCTCCAACTTCCAATATTTCCCTTATGAGTACCCCACCATCTAGCAGGTGTAGATCTCAATTCTACATCCAAAGCTTGAAACCTTTTTTCTTTGAGTACGATTTCAAATTCATCAAGAAACAAATTGACATCTCCTATCCCATCATAGTAATTAAAATTGCATACCTCTATAGTGATGTAGCGAAGTGATATTTGAATTATGTTATATCGCCTAGTAGAAACTTCGTGCGTCCTATTCTCCCAATTTTGCAGTTCTTCATCATAATCTAAAATACTTGAGTTGTCCTCCTAGCTTATCCTTCCATCTGCAATGGGATTGATCTATTTTTCCTCTTTAATTGTGATCTTGTAGATATTTTCAATTTCCGCATTTCAGTATTCATCGCGAACATGATTTTTATACCGTACTCCTTCGTATGGGTCTAGGGGAATAACAAACCTCATATCACCTTGTTCAAATACCATATTTCTCTTCTTAAAATTAATGATTGCATCAGTATCAAAAGCCCAATCCAATCCAAGCAGCACTGGATATGGATTGTTGTCATCTAAAATCTCAATTACTTCAAAATCTGCCATAGCACGCACTCCTTCAATGTCTACTACTATACTAGGCAATTTTCCCATAGGAATAATCTTCTGCTGATTAGCCATTCTTAACTGGATCGGAAACCATTGCAGCTTTGGTTTTCCCATGTGCTCCCATGTCTGCTTAGACAAGACATTGGCATCAGATCCAAAATCCAGGATTACCTGATCCATGTTGTAGTCCCCAATCTGCGCATTTAATATCATTTCCCTTCCCGTCCTCTTCTTATGCCGATGCAATTTATTTATTGTGTGCATCTCTTCCCTTCCTGCGCGGGAGTCTATCAGTGCCTGGAGACTTTTGACAAACTTTTGGTCTCTTAATAACTTCATGCATGTCTGCAAAAATGATTTCAATATAGCTAGATCAAACTCCTTTGTCGTAGTAATCACCTGGGTGTTGTTCTTCTAAGGCATGTGCTTTTGTTGAGTCTGTAGTTGCGTCCTAGATGTCGAAGCTCTGGGTTCATGATGTTATCACTCCAAAATTTGCAAAGGTTGTTCTTAGTGTTAAAAAGAAATATCAGAGGTAACTACAAACCTACTTTGTGTTGAGAATCTTGTAGGGCTGGAGATTAATACAAAGATTCTCTTCTTGATAATTACTTGTGAGCTTTGCTTATGTATTCTCTTCTTTTAGCTTAGTTAATATTTCATCAAGTCAATTATCAAAGTACTCAGTCAAATTTAGAGACAGAATTATTTTCCTTTGTAACTGAACTCCTTGATATGAAGTTAGGAAGGTAAATCTTTGATTTACCTTCCTCACTTTCTACTACCTTTAGATCAGACTGTTTTCTTATAATCCCTATCTTGACTTTGGTAAATTCTTACACTAGATAATTTAAAGGTAAAAAATATCCGCATTGTACCCTTTTGCACCTATCCGCAAACTAGCTTTATCAATCCGCAAATATGTCCCTTGTTGTGCCTAACTGTAGTCAATCTATTCCTTGTTGTACCTATCTGCAGTATATGCCTTCCTGTCCTTTCCGCAATTTGTACCCTTCTACAATCTTCTCCCTTCAATCCGCACTAAATTTTGTCCTTAGATCCGCACTTCTAAACTTTGAGAAACCTCAGACCAATCCACGAAAATCTGGGTCTTCTACGCAGCATATGTAGGGGTATAAATAGTTTTTCTAGCCAGATAATAAGCCGACCTTCTAGCCATCATGTAGGCCGACTTCAACACAGTTTGTAGGTCGACTTCCTTGCAGCAAATAGGCTTATCTTCAACATTGAATATGGGCAGTCTTGAAGGCCATTCTTCCACAATGTCTTGAAGGATATTCTTCAGACTAAACACTCCATTTACATGACTCTTAATTACACTTAAATCCTAATAGACATCAAGAAGAATTCTATAGACCTATAAAAAAAATCTTGCTCATGAAACCCATGAATCAAGTAAAACAAAAATACATTCTTATTATTTTTGACTTCTTCTTTACATAAGTACATAATTACATAGTCAACATGAAGACCGACCTAGTTACACTTTTCAACACTCCCTCTTAACTAGGGAGGTATTCATACAAGTACATGGTCACTTTTAAACTGAAGAGTATCATAAGAAGAATCGGATTGGTAATCGCATCTGTATAGCATCATATCAACTAGCATTGTCCTAGTGCAAGGCCTTGAATAACAACCCCATCTCTCAACGAGACAATGGGGTTCAATGCTGGCAAGGCACATGACTTATAAACACCTTCGTCACTGTCTCTCCAAGATACATACTCCACCCTGGTGTTCCCAAAGTATGACCTTCTTGGACTATTCTTATCTTGGGTAGCTAGCCTCAAATAATATTGGTCCCCGACTACTCTTATCTTAAATGCCATAACACATTCTCAAAGAGTATCGAATGCTAGATGATTACCCAATCCTCCATTTTGTCTTCCCAAGACCAGAATGATGTGTATATCTCTCCCTCTCAACCAGGGAGGACCTATTCCATAAGGGAATGTACTCATTCGTATATAAATAATGTACCTAAGCTCATCCTTAGGAATTACCAAGTTTCTTCCAAGCAAGAAACTTATCATCAGGCTCCCCTTAACTAGGTACATCTAGCAGTAATGGTGAGACACCCAGCTGCTCATGAAGAATTCTTGTCCTCGATGTCGTGGATTTTGATATTGAGGAATCTCTAACTTTTAGCTTCATAGGGCATAGATCAACTTTCACCAGATTTCCTTATCTAGTCCATTGTTATGCCATGCTTCTTTTCTTTGAATCATCTCCAAGGATCATACGTCCTTTCTCATGATTGGCAGCCCTGCAAAAATTCATCAGATATATATATACATATGAACTTTTAGAACAAAATTTACCTTAGTGATGATGCATGAAATATTCCTGTAGGCATCGGCATCCTTGACACATCTCCTAATGATATGTTTTTTCTAAGGGTTTTCAGAATTTTGTCAGAGTCTACATATATTCCTAGGAGATCTTATAGTCACATCTATTTGGCCTCTGAATGATACTTGCCTCAAGACATGGTTGCATTTCATGATCTCTTCCTTCCTGCATATTTTCCATTCCTGGAAACTTTCAACAACCACCTCATATACCATGAGGACATATTATGTTGATTTCATCTGTCTGTGCATTGAGAGATACTCTTTTATAGATCATACTTCTAACTACAGAAGTTTATTACCTTCAACCATATGACCTGACTTTACAACATCCAATGTTAGCATATAAGTCTGCATACCTCATACATGTTTCCCTTGAGTAATCCTGTAGGGGTTTCTCTTGAATGAAGAGCTTCATTCCTTTAACCTGCTTCATCAATATGTCATCATATCCAAAACTTTGTCCCCATGATGACCCTTGATCTGATGACTTCTTTACTTAAGTAGGGAGGTTTTCTAGAAGTTGTTACACCGAGAGCTTCTTCCATGCTTCTTTCGAGATGCTTCTTAATGTACATTGCTATCATACAATTTTTACAATCAATCAGAGATCACTTAAATAGAAAGATGATCTCAATCATAATAGAGATCTCTTGCTTCCTCCTTCTTAGATATTTTAGTGTCAGGTTCTTCTCTTTCATACGTGACATGAGCTTCTTCCTTTTTCCTTTTGACATTTCCAGATTTAGGACAATCTCTTTTATAATGTCCAAGTTCATCACATCCAAACAATCGCACGTTGTCCATATTTCTTCTTTTATTTTGAGGGCAAAATTTTTCAAATCTTCCTTTCTTCATATATGAGGCTGCAAAGGCATGACTCTCTTCCCTTGATCCTGTATCATCTTTGGCCTTTAGTCTTGTTTCCTCTATTTTACATAGAGACCACAAATCATGGAATGGAGTGGCTTATTTCTTCCCATATAGACTAGAAGTGAAGCTTCCCCATTCCTCTGGTAGAGCATTCAACACCATCGTTGTCATCTCAGTGTCAAAAATCACTTCTCCTAGTTCTTGTAGTTGATCTCTTATTTCAGAAATCCTCATAAAGTATGGGATGATTCCTACTTCCTTTGATAATTTCATTTTGTATAGCTCTTGTCTCAGAGAGATTGCTTCTCCAGCAGTACTCACAGAGAATAGCTCCACCAAATTTTCATATATTTGTTTTGCAGTCTTTAGTTTTGATACATAGGGAATGAGAGAGTCTTTGATGGATTCTATGAGAATCCTTTGGGCTCTAATTTCTCCCTTCATGTACTTAGCATGGGCTGAAGTATATTCTTTTAGAGGTTGAATAGTAGATCCTTCGATATAATCCATTACTTCGTCTTCAATTAAATTTAAGTCTGTTCTTTTCTTCCATGCACTGAAATTTGATGATCCAACCAGCTTGTTGCTTTCTTTACAAAAAGGCATCTTGATAGATAGGGTCATGAATACTTACTTGAGTGGTCTTGCTTGCAACTCCCTTTATGTTGATGAATTCAAGGGTTTCTTTTCTTCAATGTTGTTGTTCTTGAACCCTTGACAATAATGACTATCTTAAGAAGTTGTGGTTCTCCTTCAAACAATGTTTTGGGTGAAAATATTTTGATACCAAGGATTAATAAGTTGATCTTTTCATATGAAATAGTTGGATAGTCTTCCTTGCAAAATTGTTTGTCCTTTCAATCCAAACTTTTATCCTTGCTTATTTGAGTGACTTTGTTGACAAGTAGCCCTTATATTCAACACCTTAGCTCTGATACCATGTTGAGAATCTTGTAGGGCTGGAGATTAATACAAATATTCTCTTCTTAATAATTACTTGTGAGCTTTGCTTATGTATTCTCTTCTTTTAGCTTATTTAATATTTCATCAAGTCAATTATCAAAGTACTCAGTCAAATTTAGAGACAGAATTATTTTCCTTTGTAACTGAACTCCTCGATATGAAGTTAGGAAGGTAAATCTCTGATTTACCTTCCTCACTTTCTACTACCTTTAGATCAAACTGTCTTCTTATAATCCCTACCTTGACTTTGGTAAATTCTTACACTAGATACTTTAAAGGTCAAAAATATTTGCACTGTACCCTTCTGCACCTATCCGCAAAATAGCTTTATCAATCTGCAAATATGTCCCTTCATTACGGGAATTTTGAGGTCTAAAATGGGCCTCCTAAGGAAATTATAAAATAATAGTGGAAAAAATCAAATAAGCTTTGATGACATCATCAAATTTTAGAGGGAAAAATGAAAAAACTACTTTTTCAACTCATATTTTCAAGTTATCTCCCAAAGTTATTACTCAAATTTCGAGCGGGAGAACTCGTTGGATGTGAAATTTAATTCCTCATCCAAGGAGTACCCATGTTGCATACTTTCGATGGGTCCTACTACATGAAAAATGAGAAATACCTAAAAAATGTGATTGTAATCACGTTTTTTTATGTATTTCCCATTTTTCATGTAGCAAGGTTCATTGAAAGTATGCAACATGGGTACTCCTTGGATGAGGAATTAAATTTTGCATCCAACGAGTACTCCCACTCGAAATTTGAGTAAAAATTGTGGTAGATAAGTTGAAAATACGAGTTGAAAAAGTAGTTTTATTATTTTATTATTTTTTAATATTTTTACCCTTTTATTTAAAAAATGGTAAATCATCCCCCATGGTTGACATCATCATCTTGAATCCTATTTGTTGTTATAAAGTTTATTTTTGTTGTACATTTTTCTTAGGAGGCCCATTTTAGACCTCAAAATTCCCCTAATGGATGTACCTATCTGCAGTTTATTCCTTGTTGTACCTATCCGCAGTATATGCCTTCTTGTCCTTTCCGCAAATTGTACCCTTCTGCAATCTTCTCCCTTCAATCCGCACTGAATTCTGTCCTTAGATCCACACTTTTAAACTTTGAGAAACCTCATACCAATCCAGGAAAATCTGTGTCTTCTACGCAGCATATGTAGGGGTATAAATAGTTGTTTAGGCAAGATAATAAGCCGACCTTCCAGCCATCATGTAGGCCAACTTCAACACAGTTTGTAGGCCGCCTTCCTTACAGAAAATAGGCTTATCTTCAACGTTGAATATGGGTAGTCTTGAAGGCCATTATTCCGCAATGTCTTGGAGGATATTCTTCACACTAAACACTCCATTTACATGGCTCTTAATTACATTTAAATCCTAATAGATGTCAAGAAGAAGTCTATAGACCTATAAAAAAAATATTTCTCATGAAACCCATGAAGCAAGTAAAACAAAAATACATTCTTATTATTTTTGACTTCTTATTTACATAAGTAAATAATTACATAGTCAACATGAAGACCGACCTAGTTACACTTTTCAACACTTTGGAGCTTAGGATCTAGCTGTCCTAAATCAGAGAAGGCTCTCTCTATATGATTTAACTTTGTTTATTTTAATGGATATTAGGCTAGTTATGTGTGCTTAAGTTGGATTGGTTTTTGATTGGTTGGTGAAATTAATGTATTAGATGAATAGGTGCTTTTTCATTTTCCATTGGGCTATGGAGTCAATATGCTTTGAAACATAACAAAATCAAGTTATGAAAAAGTGTTACAGGGCAAGATAGGTGAGCAATATCAGATCTCAAGGCTAAATGGTGAAGTGATATTTCAATCGGGATCAAGAAGCAATTAAGAATTCCTCAAACCAGATAATGAAGAAGGGTGAAGAAGTCAATCGGGATCAGAGGGAAATTAAGAATTCTCTAAACCGGATATCAGAAGAAAATGTAGAAATGTATGACAGTTAAAAGTAGAGTGTAATATATAAGCAAATTCTGAAGTAATATTCCTATTATAACATTCAAATTTAGAACACAGATAAGTTTATGGAATACTTAGAAAGAGAACATGAACAATTGAAATTTTATACCTCACTGAGATAGCTCAACACATGAATATTGTAAAGAATTTTATTTATAACTTGTTCAGTCTGTTGACTGGAAATTGGTACAATAACCCTGGGGTAAGAGATCAGTCAGCTACTGAAATATTCTAGAAAATCCACCCTTGATACTTCAAATGATGAAGTATTTATACAAAATATTACAAAAATATCCTGTCAACTGACTAGGATTTATTCTAGGAAAATAAAATATCTTTATACAAAAAGATAATGACACCTTTCAAATGTCTGATATCTGGCCCTGTTTCTTTGCTTGATGTTATTCTTTCATCTTTCTGTCCTTTCACCTTTTATGATAAATCACACCACTTCTCCCGTGTTTCTTCATCTGATATTTTGATCTTCATCATCTTGCGATAAATCTCATCTGCCTCTGAATATTTGGCAAATGTAAGTTTATTTACAAAAATGTGATTTATCTCATGCTAGAGGTAAAAGAAGTTTTCTATAGTTTGAAGGAGCCCTTTGCTTGTGGGAATGCCCTTCATTGTGGAAATGTTGGAAGTTTATTTGGCCACTTACCTTAACTTCTTGACATAATCCTCATGTCTCATGAGTTTATCATTTATCACTAGAAGACTAGGCAAACCCTTCTGCCTCAATATATCAAACTTGTTGAAAAACCTTTTCACTGTGAGTTCCAAAGTTTCACATTTCTCCTTAAGTTGTAATAGTAGATTTATTTTGGAAATCACTTTCTTTACATCTAGGATAGTATATGTTCTCTCAGCTATCCCGAGCTCTTATATTTCATACTTGTTTTTAGAATTCAGAAATTTGATTAGTTCAAAGGCTTCCTCTGGTTTCTTGCCAAAGTTGGCCTTGATTTTCTGAATTGCTTCACTAGCCTCCTTCACCAAGTCACTCTACTCAAATATAATCTGTATAGAAGGAAAAATATCATTAACTGAGTTAATGATATTGGCCCAAATTTGTTGATTTGCTTGGGCTAAAGGTTTTGTTAATGATAACTTCTTTTCTAGCTTGTGGATCCTATCAGTCAATCTATTGGCTTTCTGTACTTCAGCTTGATGCATTACTTCTACCAATTTCTTTTTATCCTCTAAGCTCTTTAACTGTTCCTTGAGCTTATTAATCTCTGTAGTCCAAATGGACATATCTTCTATTGCTTTTATCAATCTACTAGCCTCATCAGTGGGATGGGTTGTTGGTATTGTTGATGTTGGCTCTAATGTAGCTGCTGCGGGGATTGCAGTATAACTTGTTTTTCTTGTACAAGCTTATCCATCTCTATCTCCATTTCTTTTAGCTGAGCTATCAACTAGATGATCAATTTCATCATCTCATCCTTTCGATTGTTTGTCTCCAAAACCTCCTTGGCTTGTGGATGCTTTGTAGTTGGTAGTTTTAATTGTTTTTTCAGTGTAGCTATGTCTGCATTTTTCTTCTTTATAAGTTCTTTTGTTGCCTTGATGTCAGTTGGATAGCCACTCCCAATTATCAACTCTTACAGTGACTTAATACTGTTGTCTTTTGCTAGTGATGAGGCTTTCTCTAGCTTTAACTCTGACTGTACATTTGCTAGAGAGTTCTGCAACTTCTGGACACTAAGAGCTTTATGTGTCATAGTTGAATATATCATTTCTCATGCCTGCTTGTGAAATTCAATTTGGTCAATTGGATGCACATCCTTGACATTAATTTTGAAGCCTATTTTATTGTATTCTTCTGAAGTTTTAGGGGCATGTACCTTTGGCTGCAGGAATGTCATCTGCATTTGCTTTGTCCTGAGGCCAAAACCTGAAAGCAACCTACTCTGATCACTAGGAGTTTTCTTCCAGTATTGTGCATATGTAACAGCCTTCAGTGCTTCATTTTTAATTTTAATCTCTTTGTACTTCTTAATGATATCTTTGTCCTTCTCAACTCGTTTACTGGATGTTGAAATCTCTACACTTTTTCTTTTGAATGATTTCTGCCCTGTAAAATGATGGCATAGGTGTTTCTTCTATATTTGGTGTAGGTGTATCATCCCTGATAGCAATCTCTTTTTATGTTTCAATTGTCTCTTCCTGCTCTATTACTAGGTTCAGTTTTTCTTTCTTTCTGTACATAATCTTGAATGTTTTGGCAGATGTAGTTTCTGCTAGGCAAACATCCTCATTGGGAGGTATTTGGGAAGCTTGTAAGGGACTATTTGGCTTCCATATACTCTGATATCTGTGTGATTATGGTATAAATACCAGTCTCTTGTCTTGCTCTTGTCAGATAACTGTAGAACTTTTCTGATTTCATCATTGATTCTCGTTTGAATGTTGTTGCTAAGCATATTAACCACTGGGTATACAAAATAATCAATGAAGTCTTTGTAACTAAATTCATTGGAGTCCTTTCTAATCAAGGATGTCCAAAAGATTATAGACTGAGGATTACCCTCCGAGTCTAGTTTTTGTAGGTTGATTGTAAACATTTCTGATTAAAAATATAAGAACAAATGAAATAATATTGAGGATTATTTGAACACTCCTTCTTCTGGCAGTTTGATCAGTTGATCGTGTATTGCATTTGCCAGGAATTGGGCAAAGCTGAAAGGGATAGCTGGAGGCTGGCCTGGGCTAAAGGTAGATAGGAAACCAAGGATGGATGCATCTACCCACTCATCAGTAAAATATCCTAGGATACAACATGGTCACAATTTGTTTAGTTCGTTCTGGGAACGTGGTAACAGAGTATGGCGGGTTGCTTCTAGGAATTTGCACTGATTCAGAGAGGAAAGTATCAAATATTTGAGACCTCTTAGGAAAATATAGCTTTAGGTAAAGCTCAGTGAGGGTCTCAATGGAGAAAATCACTCCCTCTGTTTGTGATGGAATCTGCAGCATTTGGTTAATTGATTGGGTAGTGATAGTAAGAAGAATTTGTTGTTCAAGGGTGACTATGGCTATTTCATTTGGAAAATAATTGACTTAGCAAAGTCTTATGATTTTAGGGAACTGGTAAGTCTGTGGAACTATGTATTTAGGCAGGTTAGAGTTCCATAGGTTTATATCATCTGCCTGATTAGCAAAGTTGTCATGGCTCCAATAATGGAGCTCCAAGAGGTTGTTGTCAGTGACAGTGTTGATTATCTTAACGTCTTTGTTGGCCAATGGAGTATGGTCAACATCTATCATGGGTGGTTGCAAAAGGTTCACTGTCTGGATGCTTTTAGATGCCATTGATTCGATTCCATTATTAATTATTTTCTTAATGGACAGTGATAGGTACTCAGGTTTACTTGGAATACTAGTGCTTTGGTCGTGGAAGGGGTCCAGGTAGAAAAGGGGCTTAAATTTAGTTGGAAATGGTCTTTTTTGCAAGTATGTAGAGGTAGGAAAATGAGCAAGGTAATGAGGTTTTATAACTTTAAAAATTCGTGGTTTATCGCACGTTAGCGGGGTGGTTTATCGCACGCCCGCAAGGTGGTTTACAGTTTTGGAATGGGGGGGGTGCAATAACACTTAGGAGGTGCTACGTGGTAGGGGAGCGGTTGGGGAAAACCACCCATTTCGCACCCACCCCCCCGGGCTTTAAACATAGAATGTTGGGGGGTGCGAAAATGAGCATGGGACATCTGATCTGCACAACGCTAATCGGATGGTGGCGGAGTTGCGCGTCTTTCAAAGGAGGTGGGTTCGGGAAAAACATTATGCGGAGGGGTCAAATAAAGCGGGGCCCATTTGATATTTTTGCGCTGTAAACCTTTTAAAAGTGGTTTTTTTTTGTACTTTTATGGAAATGCAGAGTTTTTCAAAGGGATAAGTGGGTTTTCAAAGGGGGAAAGTGAATTTTAGCGGGGGAAAGGATTAGAATATATTTTTGAGGTTTGGGAAGGGAAAAGGTGAAGGGATTTCCGCTTTTAACCATAAAATATTGGGGATGGGGTTTTTTAGAATTGATAAGGGGAAAATGGTTTCCAAAAGGGGAAAAAGGGGTAGGATAAGAGTAAATGAGAAGGGGAAATGATTCTAAAGACTTTAGCAATTCTCTTTTAAGGGATAAACATAATGATGCTTATAGGACCATTTAAAAAGTATTCTACCTACCCTTTTATTCAAGCTAACATTTTTTCCTTTGCTTTATTGGGTGCAGTTGAGGTTGCTGACCCTTTTATTTTCTTTTTGATAAGCAAACTAACTTATTTCTAACCTTATATCTTCCAATGGCTTAGATTAAACTTATGAGTTTATTTTTATTCTCTACCTAACTACTGATCTACCAAGATTAAATGGTTTGGTCAGATCTTTATTCACTAACTATCATAACATAAAATTTAAAGGCATGAATGATCAAGATTAGATTGTATAATCATCATGAATTGTGGCATTTTGAACAAGCTACACACAATTTTCTTTATGCTTTTCATACGAAACTAAGAGCATTTTATATAAAAGTGGCATTTAAATGAACATCACTTTTCAATTTCTTTTGGTGGGGTTCATAATCTTCTTTATTTTTTATCCTTTCTTTTACTCTCTTTTATTTCTTTTGGTCCTTTGATTATTCTTTTAGGACATATCCTCTTTTCATTTTTTAATATGGGAAAAAATTTGCAGAAATGCAAAGTTATGTACAATATTATAAGACCTAACATATCCAATTCAAAATTATGATCCCTATTATTATAGGACCCTAACACATAAAACCCTTCTTCTCCTCCAAAAATGTCTCCTTTTCTCTTTTCATATTGAACCCAGTATTCTTACCTCCAGCCTTTCTGACCCACGTGTCCTCCATATGCTTTTTTCCTGCTATGTTATCTTCCCCTGTAGTTGCACCACTTCGAGTTACTATGTTAACACTAGGCTCTTCTTCATGCAGCTCCGTAGTCATCATATGTAAGTTTTGCATAGGATGTTGATTTCTTTTCTCCTGCATCTTCGCTCTTAGAATAGGAAAATATTCTATTATATGATCAAAATATTTACAATACCTGAGAGGGGGTTGAGGGATTCTGACAATCCCTCGTGAAATGTCCTGCTTTGACGCAGTTGTAACCTATGATTTGACCACATCCTCGACCAACGTCTCCTCCTCGTCCTCATCCTCAGCCTTGGAAACCTCCATGCCCTGCTGGAGGACCATGATCTTCATGCGCACGCCCTTCATCTTGCGTTATGTATGCACCCAAAGTCTGATATATCATTAACTAATAACTACAACAATTCTTCTCATCATACCCTGCGAAGCTACAAAACTTACAAAACAACTGCTTCGGGGACTGCACATAATTTTGCATCAAATAGAATTCTTCCATGCGATGTCGGCCTGAAACCTTACACATGTCGCACCATACACTTGATCCTGGGTGCAATAGATTAGGCGCGCCACTATTGACGTAATCTCTAAACACACCGACACTGATCTTTATAATGGCCTTCTACCTTATGTTTGATACACCATACCTCTAAGAAAACCTATGATCATATTTCCTTACCCTTCTTTAGATCTTGCAACTCCAAATGCATTTCCGCTAATTCGCTTTGAATCTGTTGTACCCTTACTTGTGTATTTGCGACTGGCAAAGCTTCCAATTTCATAGAAATTTCTAGAGCTCTTGCCTGTGTTGCTGTCTTATGTTGTGTCAAAGGTAAACTGATATGTAGCAATAGCGCAGCTATAAACCACTCCATATGTTGCTCATTAGGAATTTGGAAGTTCAATTTTCCTAGTAGTATCTTGAACCTGTGATCTAATTCCCAAACAGATCCAATTATCGCTTGTTTGATCTCTTTTATCTCCATAATACTTTGCGATTGCGATTTTGGCTTCTTTAATTCAGCATTTAACGTTTCTTTATTTCATCCAACGTGGTAGCCAGATGCGTTACGGAGTACTTCATATATTATGCCAACGTCCTTTCCTGCAGTGTTGTGACCAACTGTGCCTTATTTATGTCATCATCTGTGACCTGTCGCGCTTTCCATACTGATTCAGTGACAAACCAAAATTGATCGGGATCCTATGTTCCATGACCTCTAAAAATAGGCATTCTAACCTCATTAGGCATGTTTCCTAGGGGATTTGGAGGTGGAAGCAGAGGAAATGTATGGGGATAGGGATGTGTGAGTGGAGTGGAAGGATGGGGAATCCTAGAGGCATCCTGATTATCTCCAAATTCTAAATGTGATGCACCTCTAGGGGTTGTGGGGTTACTTTCTCCTTCTTAGCTTTTAGATCTACTCAACAACAGACTGTAATATATCTCAATGAATTTTTCACGATCTACCCTAAATATTTTACCACTCCGCGTAGACCCAGACTTACTTCTTCCAAACATCAATCTGATTGCATGCGTAGTACATCCTTTTCACATAAAAGCATCTTAATCCACAACTTTAAATAATTCAAGTACATACCTCCCGGACCCTTGAAAAACATTCGCTCAACTTCTTTGTAGGATACATATGTGTCTATGGCGAGCTTAATTATAAATCCTCCCAAAATTCTATTGATCCAGAAATCAATAACTCTCGAGATCTTGTTATCAATCTCCTTGAGTCGCTGCAACAATTCGGGGCTCCACACAGTAGGCTAGTCGTTCTTAAAACAGGTCTTATTCTTAGCCAACCTTGACAACCATTCGTGCAACTCGTTCACAAATGTTGATAACAAAATATCATGCTGATCTATAAAAATATATCTTTGCAACCAAGCTTCAGTTGACAATCGTGGATTTCTGTTTTCTTGAACTACGAACTCTTGTTCTTTTAGACTTGCCCAATCTTGGATCTATTTTCTCGTCGGATGCCACATCCACATATCCCTCAATCAGATCTCGGTCCCAACAACAAAACCATTTGTTGGCTTGAAGGGGTCAAGACCCAAGATCGTAGGCTGTGCTACCAACAAAACCCTATATTACCTACCCTTTCGGCAACGATCTTCTGCGAAGACCGCAGTCTCACCCAAGGCGATATTGGGGGATGCTAAAACCAAGTTTCTACATCCAGAGGGATATTAGTACATGAATTTACTGCTATGCTTCTTCCTTATGTTTTCCTAAACTGCGCAGATGCAATTACCTACTTTTGCAGTTTATTCCCTATTCATCACTTATTACTACCGTGCACTGCGCCTTTATCAGTCTTATGCACTAATCAACCCAATACAACACATATAAACAACATAAAATAATTCGCTATGCATAAACAATCATAGATGAATTCACAATACATAAAACAACATCAAAGATAAATCATAGACAAATTGTGCAAATACATAGAAATACTTTAGAATCTTCCTTCTCTTATTGATAATATGTCCTTCCAGTACAATCCTTCTTCGACCCGCGCACACAACTGCGGTTGGACTGCGCGCATGGCTGTAGACCAAGGCCTCCGCGCACACAATTGTGGAGCCTTCTCTGAAGACCCAAAACGGACTAAAACACAGATAGTTCTCAGCTTGCGCTCATACAGTGATCATATCATTCTTATCTCTCTATGAATTTTCTTTATATAGTTTTCTTTCTTACAATACCATGATCTGTAAAACATGGGCAGAGCTCAAAATATTTAAAAACAACATGATCCCCTTACAAAAAGAGGGGCTTTGACCTGCCCAAATCCCCTAAAACTCCTAAACTCTGCGCGAAGCTTTTAAACTCCACGTGATTGACTTATTTCCGCTAGATCGCGCACTCCACTTCCTCAAAATGTGTAGCCTTTAACTCAAAACTAGACCAAGTTGGGCCTTGCCCAACAGGGTCCAATCCTTTTTCTTCACAAATAATGTTGGAGCTTCTAGGGTGTCTCATTGGGTATAATGTACACTTTATCCAAAATTTCCTTTAGTTGTATCTTCAACTCCACTAACTCAGTTGTGCTCATTCTATATACTAACCAAGACACATGCACTGCTTCTAGAGTGATCTCTATTGAGAAATCAATGTCTCTCTTAGATGGCAATCCTAACGTCTCTTTAGGAAATACACCACTATATTCTTATAGTATGGGATGATCTTCAATTATTAATTACCCTCCTCTCTTGAAATGGTAACTTAAGTAACATACAGGAGGCATGCTTTTTTCTATATTTATTTAATTTAATAGTTGAAATCCTCCTCACAAAGACAAACTTTCGCAGTCCTTATAGAAACCTTTTCTCTCCTTCCTCATCCTTGTATTCCAATGTTTTGCTAGTAGTTCATACGACCCCAATGGAAATATATTTTAAATGGATTTGGTAAGAAAACCACTCATATGAAATTGGCATGATTTAATAGAATTAGTCACCCTTTGTTTGAGTCTCATGGCTAAATGAACTAGACACAATTTAGCATGCTTCTTCCTCCATGAAACAAAGGCTTCCATGAGTTGTAGAGAAACATAATTGAGGTTGGAACCAATGTCAATTAAAATTGAAACATGATGGTTGGAAAGTATACATTCCATTTCCACCATTGAAGCTTGGTGGTTTGCTTGGTTGTTTTCCACAACTGCATAAATCCAAGGTACACTCTAGGCCACATCATTGACTACAATAGCCTCTTGGACTTTATACACCCTCCTATGGTCTTGTTGTTAGTGTGGATAATATATCAGCAAGTTATCTTCTCTACAACCCCAACACTTTATTGGCTTATTCTTTAGTTCTTAAACCTCTTTATCTACAGGTCAAATTAGTTTTCTTCCACTTGGAGCAGGAAAGTTTTGTTTGAACTGACTTTTGGCAAGTACATTGAACTTGAGTTTTTTTCTATCCTTCCTATAGTGTGAGGATCTTGATCCCTTATTTCTAAAACAAGTCTTTTCTTTAATTTTCCATTATACTTAGAATTCAATCTTATGCTTGGATTTATTGTAACAATAATTTGCATTTTGGATGGTGTCCTCCAACATCTTTGGTTCATCAGATTATACTTTTTCCTAGTGGGACTATGGAAAAACATTGAGGAAGTCCTAGATATTTGTATTTTCATATTAGATGTAAGGAACATACCTCAATATATGAATCTATTGGTATAAGCATCCATGGTAAGTTGTCCCAACTATGCTCATGGATTTTTTTCAATTTTCCCATCACAATACCTTTCATACAAGAATTTATCCCTGAAGTATCTCGAATTTGGTTGTTTGTCCTAGCCATCTTGCCAACATTGTTAGTCCCATCCTCCTAGGTGTCTACTAAAGTGTTCTCACTTGGACTCTTGTGTCTTTTCTTGATCTGCTTCCTTCTACTTTACTGGATGGTGGTCTATATTTTTGTATTTTAGATGGGCTATGGATCTCTTTGGAATCATGCTTGTCTAAATAACTAGAAATTGGTTCATGCTACTTATGTCGTTGCAAATCTGATAGACTTTGCAATATCACAAAATTAACTTGCTCCTGCTTTTCTTGGGCCCTGATAATCTTCTCATTATTAACCTTACAAATTCTAAGTTTATCCCTCATGCATTCAAGGGTGTCCATCCACTCAGGAGTAGTCCTTATTGGCCTACCCCCATCTAGATCTACTTCTATGTTATGAAAAGTTTTATCCATGTTGTACATAACCATTAGGTTGCACATTCTTATTGTCTTTTTGTTGGAAAATGAATCATCTTATGTGTTGGAGAGACACACACAATTGTTAAATAATCATAAATAATAGTAAGCATACTAAGTTACCTAGGGTACACTAGCATTAACTTAGGCTATTCTGAGACTGTTGTTTAATACATTCAAACATAAGTTAAATAAATTAACAATATTTAAAATTAGCATGTTAGAAAAAACAAGGATAAGATAAAAGAACATGTTGTTTTTTCTTATTTGTTGTTCGAACTACAAAGGAACACAAATGTTGTACAAAAAATCTCTCCTATATATTGTACCCTTTCTTTTTTCTATTTTATAATCGTTTTAAGAATTTCCAATCCCACATCCAAGTCAATTCCCCCCCTCAAGATATGCTTTAATTGAAACTTGGAAAATGATTTGTTTAATAAGTTAAAGATTTCCTTATCTAAACTTAGCAACTCAACTTAGATAGAATATTCAAATTTTCAGCAAAATAATCCCATACTTATATTGCAACAAGTTATATGTTCCAAGCTCTAACCAAATCAAACTTTCAATGAATGTTTTTCTCTTATAAGAAAATCATTCAAAGTGTAGTGAAATCAAATTTTAGTGAAAAATCAAATATGAAAATTTTGGTTTTTATGTCTAAATAGTCTCCCTCCATTAAAATGGAATATTCATATTTTTTTACTAAGATCATTCATTTATTTATATTATAATAAGTGAATGTTCAAATTAAACTTGAGTAAAGTCTATGGATTTTGTTTTATTATTCTAACGTGAATGTTTAAATTTTTTGTCAACAATTTTGTTAGGTGAGGTTTTCGTATTTTTAAACAATAGTGCCTTTTAGTTTGGGTTGTTAAATGCTACGGTCTTAATTTTTTGTTAGTTAAGATCTTCTATTGAATCATAAACATTAGCATACAAAGTTCAATGTTTTACCTGCTCACTATCATGGTCTGCCACAACGGACAAACCAACGACAACGAAGACGACTGACTAGTTTTTCATTCATCAAAATAATGAAAAATATAAGTCCAATGCTATTTATCCTATGTTTTGATAGTTGTCTAAAATAATTGTCAAAATTACTACATATAATCTGCTAGGTGTAGTTGGGCATCCATCTAACTGTGGAAATAAAAGAAAGTTTCTAAACCCAAAACATAAGCCAAGAGACCTTGGTGAGCATCGATTATCAGAGGATGTTACCAAGGTCGGGTCATATGGGCTTGTGCCTATTAGAAGCTTGTGACCACACTGAAGATGACCTTTCATATGTGACAAGCATACATTGAGGTTGACCAAACAGGGGCATTGGTGGCATTGGACCCTTTGGATTTCATTGAGGCATGAAATTATCTCATTGTGATCCTCATATTTTTCTTTGAGTACATGTCCCAAGAGTATCTTCATTTTCCAACAAAGGGTGATGGAATTAAGGTATTGATTGCGTTAACCCATGGTGTGCCCAAGGTCAGGGACTCAAATAGAAACTTTATTGATTAAGATTTAATCATTATATTGTTTTTCATCCATCTCGATTCTTTCATAGTCGAAAAAGCGGAGGAATCAGCTTACATGATCCTTTTTCCCGACAAGACCCAGTTTGGAAAAACAAGGTATGAAACCTTCTAAGAGAATTTTTAAGCATTAAATGATGTTTTTTTGGGGGTAAAAATTTGTCACTATAGTATCACACCTTTTCTTCCAATTCTACACATGTATATCTTTCCAACGATGCAAGAATCACGCCAATCGAGGTTCGTATGTGAAAGTTATGTCACTCAGAAGTTGATCTTCTTGTTTTCACCACCATAATTCGAGATGATGCCACATTAGCCCCCATTACTCATGAAAAATGGTATATCCATGTGATTATGATGTAGAAGACTCTATAAGAGCCTATATTGTAACTCTGGTTAAGAATTGAGGTAGTCAAACCTAACCACTAGTGGGCCATCAGTTGTGTTATAATCGTGCCACTAGGAGGAAAATAGATTCCATTATTTTGAGTGCAATTGTTCCATAGCTGAGAAAAAATAGCCGAGAAGGATAGGATATAGAGCACACAAAGGTGATTTGCGCATTGTAGCAACTCATGAGTCACAAACTGACTTATTTGTACTCGTAGCCATATTTCCATCCAAAGAAAGAGAGTGGAGTGACCTCACCTTCCAACTTAGTTTTTATCTTGAAAGGGTTTTCCACAACATATCTTGTGTCAAATGTGTGTGAGATTTATTTTTATTGTTCTCTATTTTCTGCATAATTTTAATTCACATGCATGCACTATTAACAATAAATCTATAGATCCACATATCTAATCAAACTATAATAGTGTATAATTTCATATTTTAAATATAATTTTATCAGATTTGTTGTGACAAACTGTCTAGTAGAATATCCACCACAATTTACGAATCATTTAGTTTGGATTTCAAAATCAAAATAGGCATGTCAGTGATTGGTGGTTAAAGCTTCCAATTGTTGAATTTTTGGATGAATCTTAGGTGGGGTAGCAGAATGGAAAATAGTAGTAACAATAATATAGGCTTGGGTCTGAGCTTGGGCCTCGCTGAAAGGCCATGACCCCCAGAACCTTGGTGAGAACGAATCCTCTATCGTGGCATGGCACCGGAGAGTAGACATGAAACAAAGTTGGTAAACCCCTAAGGGAGGTGAGGTTTAGTGAACTAATCAACACTAAACTATAGCAAGGCTATGACAAAAATTAGAAACTGCACTCAGTCTAACCAGGGGTCAGGATGATACAATAACAACTTAGGAATGGTTTTAGGGGGGGCTCTAAGCAGGAGTTTGAACAAAAACAAGCCAAAACACTCTAAGGATTCTCCACGCCACCAAGACATCTTGTACACTAAACATATAATTCCACCATGCATATAGAACTAGATTGAAAAAATTGCAAAGACTAGACACATGATAATTTAATCCATTGTTGATGGCCCACTGAGGTCTAAGTCACTTTGATTATATCTCTCCACTTCGTTGGATGACTCATGTTCCATAAATTTCTTCCCCTGTAACTACTCTTGTGAACTAGGTTCCAAGATTTTTTGGAGGGTGTATGTTGTAGGGGTCGAGGCTAGGGGGCCTAAACCTTCACTCACCAAGTAGCCATAAAAGCTAGCACTGTAGTGGAAATATCCCACCTGTGACTAGGACTAATCACCTGTATAGTTAAAAATGTCGTTGTGGCAGTGGGGGAGGTAGGCCTCCACTCACCAAGTAGACAGAAAAGCTAGCATGGTAGTGGAAATATCCTACTTGCTGTTGGGAATAATTACCTATATAGTTAAAAAGGTCAGAGTGGCAGCGATGGATATAAAGGGGAAGACATTTCTAGAACATGAGTGGGTGACAAGGCTTCAAAGACCCATTTCATGTTATTCTCTTTTAATATATAGCTTGTCATTTATCCTAAAAATAAAAAATATAAACCATGTTTATAGAGAATAGAAAACATCAAATACTCAACCATTGTTATCTAACCAACATTATCATAAATTGTATATCAACATAACTACTTTATTAACTCTTAAAATGATTCTATTAATTTATTTCAATAGATATATATAGGTTGATGGTGTATTTAAATTTCTTTTGAAAAAATTAACTCTATATCACGTACGGTAAGATTTTTAATATAGATTATTCCAACATCCACACAACCAATATCAAAATATAACTTTGAATAAAGTAACAACCTTACTACACTATATTCACACATCTAATTTTTACGAAGTTGTCTACGGACACAACAGAATAGCCAGAATCTGGTAAAAAGAAATTCAAAAAATCATGTAGTTGAAGTGTTTGAATTGCATTTTTGATAATGGAAATGGATTCAGCACTATCAAAAACCATTAGAGCACCCAAAATACTGAAGTTTAACAACTGTAAACAAAATTCTGATAAAACTTTGCTGGAATTTTTCAGAATCTTACTGGAATTTCTGGGTTATTCTGTGAATTTTTTAGACTACGACATTTTCACGCAGATAAGGGTTTTCTTTGCGGAATTAAGATGAGCAAACACTGTTCACCCAGCCAATTCAAAGCCTTCATTTTCGACATTCAGTGCAATCAAAATATAACAAGTGGAAAAAGTTGAGTGGAGTTTGGCTTCATGTACTTGCTGTTTGACAAGAAATTAGTTGTGCCATTTACACCCCATGGCATTTGACTGACGCCTTTGTATCGTGGTGGCCACTCCACTGACACCACTTCTTCGTCCGCGCTGAGCTCCATTTGCTTCTCCTTTCCTCGAACAATTGAGGATGGGAAATAAGCGACCTTGGCATGAATTCAGAACTATGAAATCTAGGATCACTATAATATTCACTCTGCTCCATCAGTTATAAACTTACAAATCGAAAAATATTCTTCACTCCAACTCCATAACCAACCTAGACAACCCTCTATGGGCCGATCCACATGCTGTCTCGGTCAATTCACCCTTCATGCATCAACTAACAAGCGACTAATCCCTGCATGCACTCAGACTTGGGTTTCAAGGGATTCTTCTACCAGGCGGTCCCCTTTCACTGATTATTCAGAAATAGATCTGGTAATAAACCAAACTAAACAAAATTGACCCCCATATCCTATTTCAATTTCACATAGTGTGTCTTCTCAAATTTACTTTCTTGGATTTCAAGAACAAAAAACACAGAAAAATTCTTGGGTTTCAAGAAAAAAAACACAGAAAGTGGAAAAAGACGATGAAAATCCGAAAATTATTGAAAATTCCCAATCCTGCTCCCGATTACAATGTTGCAAAAACTTCGAAATACCATGTTCCAAAAACATCGAAATAGGAAATTTGAGAAAAAGAGAGGATTGTTCCCTTATCTTCTTATCTACAAATTCGAAGCTGCCTTGTTTTACTGTGCACTAAAATCTTTGGAATTAGATAAAATTCGAAGCTGCCTTGTTTGAATTTGCATAAGAATTTGGGTGTTTTTGGCTGACAAAAGGGCGACACAAAAGCCATGGAGTATTATGTTTATCTGTCATATTATTTTCTTGAACTTTGTTGCGTCTACTCAATCAAAGAGATCCGTCGATCAAACCCAATACTGCCTAAATCAAAGAGAGATGCAGTAACTTACTCCAATATTGGTAACTTTGGGCATGAGGTTTATAGTTTTGTCATCCATTTGGAAATTTTAATATTGAATGAATGAATGAAATTTTCACTAGACTAAAATAGCTTATGGGGTATGGGTTCTCTTGTTTTTCTTTTTGCATTTCAAGTCTTCTTCTTATTCAAATTGATGATGAAATGGCCCACTCCTCCAACTACCTCATCGATGATAAGATAATGCCAAAAAAAAATCAATGCTCACATATTTATAACTTTATTTAATGTCTTTGAAGGTATCACATTCCAAAATAAATTTTTTTTCTGACTCCATTTGCTCCACACTAATCCTTCCCAAACTCAAATACTCCCTTCAATTCATCACATTGTTTTTCGAATCGAAACATAATTTAAAACAAATCAATGACTCTTTATATATATATGAGCCGTTGCCTTGAGATCTCACCTCTGGTGTGTTAATGCCAAATTACTATTTTATATTTATATTTGATTTTAAAAAACCTAAAAGAATACTTACGTGCACAAATATGAATGGCTACGCAATCGGAACTGTCACCGGGTGCCTATTTTGTTTCAGGGATTTGTTTTTGGATGTTCCAACTTCCACCTTACATTCTCGTCCTGCAGCGGCTGACTTTTTTCGCATAAATAAAGACTCCAACTCACACAAGTAAATAAAGACTCCAACAAATTAGGGTTTCAGGAGATAAAAATTTCATTCCTCATTTTACTCTCGCATTGCACTTTCAACTCACAGAAGTACAGCAGGCAGGCTTTAGAGTTTGAAGGAGCTGCTGTCACACAGACACATTTCTATCTCTCAGGTAAGTTGGGTTCTCCTCTCCTCTCCCCAACATGGCTACCACGAGGAAAGCAGTGCTGTCCCTCTGCAACAATAGCATCTCCATTCATTGGCTTTCCTTCCGCAGTTTGAGGGCCACTGCAGACACGCGCATTAAAACACTCTGTCACAACGACAGGCTTCAAGAGGCACTGGATGCCTTCAAGCACCTGCTTTCACCTAAATCTACATCCATCCCCTCTCTCATCACCTGCAATCTCTTGTTAAGTAGTCTTCTTCGACGGAATCAACATCAATCTGCATTGTCTGTTTATAGACTGATGATTGAAGCTGACATTATTCCAGATCTCATAACTTTGAGCATTATCATCAACTGTCACTGTAAAACAGGTAGAATGGATTATGCATTGAAAGTGTTTGAAGGAATGGAAGCACATGGGTATGTTCCGGATGTCATAACCTTCAATACGCTCATCAAAGGGCTTTGCAGGAAGTTCAGAATCGAGGACTCTGTCAAGATTTTCAATCAAATGAGGAGCAAGCAACAAGCTCCTGATCTTTTTACTTATACTACCCTAATAGACGGGCTGTGCAAGACCGGGAAATCCCACGAGGCGTTCGGGTTGTTAGCTGTTATGCTGCAAAAGGGCCATGGCCCGGACACATTCACATTTAACGCGCTCATGGATGGGCTATGCAAAGAAGGTAAACTCCAAGAAGTCAAGAAACTCTTGTAATATCCCAAAGATCAAAATTCTAAATAAATCAACACATCACACAACACAACAAACATAAGAAATTGAAGCTCAATTGTGAATCCTGAATGGATTCACCACATAAACATTACCGCGGGGTTTTCGTCCCGGGATCAATAATAGAACTGGCCAGGCCAGGTTCTCAACCCAAACATAATAAGATAAAATAATCCAGAATGCCCTAAATGCCTAGCTTCTCTCCCTTTTTATAGGCTTGATGGGTCAATACCAACAAGAAATACCATGGGTCAATACCATGGGTCAATACCATGGGAAAATACCATCAAGAAATACCATGGGGAAATACCATGGGTTAAAACCACGGGTCAATTCTATCCACTTTGACGGGATCAAGAAAGGGAATATTACAAATCCTCCCGCCCAAAGATTGCTTGTCCTCAAGCGATCCACTTCTATCCACAACAGAAGCATTTGTACATTAATACCCGGATCCCATACAATCCGATGTGCCCTCCACGTTGAATGATCCTGAATGGATCCTTCAATACCTGGATCCCAAGCAATCCTTTGGCCAATCATTTCCCCAATGGATTCTCCTGGATCCCAATGCCACCTGAATCCTAGGACCTGTGGGTTATGGTACCATTTCAACCCTCCATCGTTGTCCGCACCAAAGGGCCCAAGCTGCAATATGCCCTCGGCTGTGAGTATCCTCCCCTCAAAATGCATGATTCTCTCCTCATTTGATTCTCCTTGAGTGTATTCATCCTGGACCTCTTCACATGTGAGGATAAGTTGTCCATCCTTTCTGGTTGTCAAACATGGAGGTACTGGTGGACTGTTGTCTATACCTGATTGCCCATACCCTTTATGGATGTCCTCCATTGTATTTATAGATTCAACTACCACATCATCAGGAGGAATTGCATCCTTCCTTTCGTCATGTACTTTTTCAAGTTGACTGATCAGCTTGTCCTGCAAGTTTCTCTGAAGAGCATGGTGTTGTTGTTCACCATTTGTATTTGAATGCTCAGATCCTTCATAGGTCCTCTCCTGAAAACCAGCGAACCCATCAATGGATGAATCCCCATGATATGAAGAAGTCTCTAATTTTGTTATCCTTGTTGCCTCCTTATTGTCTGGACATGAATGGTCAAGTGCCCAAACTCCCTTGCATACAAAGCATAAGCCTTTCCTCCTTAGTTCATTCTTGCTGTCTCCAAAAATATTTGTTAGTTCCTCCTTGGTTAACTTCTTTCTAAGTAGTTTGATGCTTTGTTTGATCAACCCCTCAACTAGTTCATAAGCAGCAGGTGATGCAATTAGCTCCTTCCTCCAAATGGCCAACAATTTGGATCTCAATTGTTCGCAGATGGCCCTATCTTCTCCTAAGATCGGAGACATGATATTTTTCATGTCTGTTTTGATGTAGTTTGGATGAGATGTTGTAATTCCATTGCAGAAGTATTGGAGCATTTGAAGGATTAAATCATCACACTCTAGATCCAGCATAAGCATACCAAATCTGAATTTCTCCATGCGTTCCAAAATTGTGCACTTCTGGAAGAAAAGTAAGAATGGTGGTGTTGTGTTGTCCAACCCTTGGAGTGCTTCTATCATTACCCGAAAAGTCCTCCTCATGATGTCATCATTGTAGGGCAATAGTGGTGCTGTTAAGGCTATGATTTTACTGAGACAAGAAGCGACGGTGAGTCTAAAATTTTCACAAGAATGCTCCAAGAACCTAGGTTGTATCAAAGCAAGCATGGATGGCTTCAAGGCCCAACTTGACCCTTCCCATTCTGATTTATCTATCAAGCTCAAAGCCGCATTTAATCTGTCTAGCTGTAGGAGAACATCTTTTGACTTTGTACCCTGCAATTTGGATCCAAGTTCGAAGAGACACTTGCTTGTTACATCTTCCTTCCGGATATCTTTTGATTGCTGAAGGATAACATGGACCTTTCGAGAGAAAGGCCTGTCACTTTGTTCTTTCTTCTGATTTGTATGTTGTTGCCATCTTTGATCCACAGAAGTATTGTAGCCCAAAGAATCGACTGATATATCATTATGTTGATTCTTGTGGCGTCTCCAAAAACAAAATGATGACATTGGCATCAATGGATCTCAATACTTAGCTAATGAGAAACCTGAGAATGATCCCTGTCTAGCAATAGCTTCCCAACCTTTCAACAATGACCATATTTGCAAGAAATACATGAATAAATATCATGGGTACATTCATAATATTCCATACAAATGAATAAATATCATGGGTACATTTATTCATAAGAGGCCATATACAAGCTATAAATGATTTTTTTTTTAATCATGCCTTCAAATATTTTCACAAATTTAACCCACAGACATATAAATGATTTTCCCTTCACTTATATCTCCCAATAAAATAATTTACTGCAAAATAAAAATCAAACTAGGGTGATAAATATCACCGAAGTGAGAAATACTGGCTAGGGTGAAAAATAAATTTCACCGAAGTTCCTTGCGGAAAATTCTCAGGCTGGCAGGATGCACAGCTCTGATACCACTGTAATCTCCCAAAGATCAAAATTCTAAATAAATCAACACATCACACAACACAACAAACATAAGAAATTGAAGCTCAATTGTGAATCTTGAATGGATTCACCACATAAACATTACCGCGGGGTTTTCGTCCCGGGATCAATAAAAGAACTGGCCAGGCCAGGTTCTCAACCCAAACATAATAAAGTAGATAATCCAGAATGCCCTAAATGCCTAGCTTCTCTCCCTTTTTATAGGCTTGATATGATAAAAGAGGGTTGTAATCCCAATGTTATTACATACAATATACTTATTGATGGTTCGTGTAAAGAAGGTAAGTTGGATGAGGCGAGAAAGCTATTCTCTGAAATGTCTGAGAAAAACATATTCCCTAATGTTGTCACATACAATGTACTTATTGATGGTCTATGTAAGAAAGGCAAGTTGGACGAGGCGAAAAAGCTCTTTTCTGAAATGTCTGAGAAAAACATATTCCCTAATGTGATCACATACAGTGTGCTTATTGATGGTTTATGTAAGGAAGGCAAGTTGGACGAGGCGAGAAAGCTATTCTCTGAAATGTCTGAGAAAAACATATTCCGTGATGTGGTCACATACAATGTGCTTATTGATGGTTTATGTAAGGAAGGCAAATTGGACGAGGCAAGGAAGCTCTCCTCTGAAATGTCCAGAAACATATGCCCAAATTTTGTCACATACAGTGCACTTATTGATGGTCTATGTAAGAAAGGCAAGTTGGACGAGGCGAAGAAGCTTTTCTCTGAAATGCCGGAGAAAAACTTATCCCCTGATGTGCTCACATACAACGTTCTTATCGACGGTTTATGTAAGGAGGGCAAGTTGGAAGAGGCGAGGAAGCTCTTCTATGAAATGCCTGAGAAAAACATATCCCCTGATGTGGTCACAAGTGCACTTATTGATGGTCTATGTAAGGAAAGACAATGGCAGGAGGCCAACAAAGTGCTTAATGAGATGCTATATAAGGGATGCAATCCGAATGTTATCACATACAATACTCTTATGGATGGACTTTGCAAAGAAGGCAAACTTCGCGAAGCTCTCGCGTTATTAGATGTTATGGTGCAAATAGGCAATCCACCTGATGAAATCACATACACTACTCTCATAAATGGATTTTGCAGCATGGGTAATCTGGAGAAGGCAGGGGAACTTCTTCGAGAGATGCCAGAGAAAGGTTGCAGGCCTGACCTAGTTTGTTATGGTACATTAATACATGGGCTTTGTAAGCATAATAGGATAGATGAAGCTCAACAGATCTTTTATGAGATGCAAGGCCAGGGTCAGAGCCCTGATGTTATCACATACAACACATTGATGAATGGACTCTGCAGAGTGGGTAACCTGAAGGAGGCAATAAAATTATTGGAACAGATGAAAGACAGAGGTTATGTACCTGATATGATTGCATATGCCACCATCATGGACGCACTATGCAAGGAAGGCACACCCCAAAATGCCAGTAAAATATTGGATGAGATCTCGAAAAAAGTTTGATACTGGTGTTGTGACATATTAAGTTGTAAATAAAAGCGTCTATAACGATATTGAAATTCTCCCGGCAAGATTTAGTAATAGGGAGTAAATTGCAGTCGATGAAGTACAGGGATGACTTTGGTAATAATGCACTACGCAAGGTATCTGAAACAGGTTTGGTGGCTGGGTTGATTAAGTGGTACACGTAGAATTTTAATAAGAGTGCATCAGGTGTTTAATATTAGGAGAGGACGTTACAAATTTTAGGAGTGGTGAGTTACAAATTGATCTGATATTTTCTTAGTGATGACAAGGTTGCAAAGGTTGTTAATAGATTATTAAGGATTTCAAAAATATTATACAAAGTGTTCGACTTTTCTTCAGTTTATATTAACTGAATTGTCTGTCACGAGGAAGCGTTTTATGGAAGTTAGTATTTAGCAAATCGCTTCCAATAATCGCAACTTCTAATGTAGGCAAAACAGATGGACTTATTGTAATAGCACCTACTAGTATAAGACTTGGCAGCAGCCATACAAAATACTATCAAGTCAGTTTTATGCGTGAAAATTGATGAACTGGGTTTGGTCTACTCATGGCTTGCTCCACCGGTTGGTGAGTTCCTATTGCTGAATTGTTCATGGTTAGTTTTAGGTAAAAACTAAAATAAATTTTTGATCAATCGGCTGTCAAACGCATTCAGTAATTAATTTTGTTTGAGAGTTTGACATTAATAATCACTTTCTCTAAGGTCATGTAATTTATTAAGATTCACTGTAATAAATGTGACCTCGCAACTTGGAATTTGGTTGTCATAAAAAGTGACATGGGGATTTGCCTCACTAGGTTTGGTATTATTGCATTGAAGTCAGTCTAACTGTATGAACACTATATTTTAGAGGCTATGTGGCAAGTGGCAAAATAGTCTACAAGAACAGCATGAGAGTATGGAGGCAGAGGTAGGACATTATTCACAGTATGAAGGCAGAGATGGGACATTATCCAAAAAGGTCTGATCAATCTCACACTATTAGACTTTACTTTGTGGCTATGTTAAGATTTAACTATCCTAATTAGTTTGTATGCATATATGAAACTTGAATGGCAGTACCCAATGATCAAAACCTTACTGTGGAGTCACTTCTCACAGTCTGTTAAGATCAATTAGTTTAACTTCCTCTGCATGGCTAATGTGCAATACTAGCTTTAAGCTTTGCTTCTTACGGGACATATGCTTAGAATATACAGAAATTTGGATTTACTTCTCACGAGTCACAGGCTGTTAAGTTTAATTAGTTTAACTTCCTCTGCATGTATAATGTCTAAGCTTTGCTTCTTACAGGACATATGATTAGAATATACAGAAATTTTCTGCGACCACTAGTTGGTCAGTGAGTTTGGCTTTTAATAATAGTCTTCGCTGGCAGTGAACATTGTCAAATTTGTATACTATATATTGCACTAGACATATGATTTGCAATACCGTGTTTTTTTCGTTTCTAGTCTTCAATGGTGTGGCTTGGGGAATTTTGATTCCAATAGCTTTGGGATCTCAGAAATAGTAGAGCTCAGTATATATTTATAATATTATTTGGGATAAAAATTGAGATGTTTGGTTTGGTTAATGTGAAATGCTAGGGAGCAACATTCGCAAGTATTAAAGATAAGTGTCCTTCAAGAATTAGTCAACATAAATGACAGGTATTGATCAGCTATTGATCTGTTTTCTTCATTCAAAATGAAATCCAATTTTATTATTTTACATCATGATCATAGGATTCTTATCAATGATGTTTTCTTTTTGTATGGAGAATTTTATAGTAAAAATTTAAAATAATTGTTGGAACAACATGAAAGATCCTATATTTTCCATCAGATTTTGATTGTTTCTGTCATATTGTGGTCTCTTGTTAATTTTGGACAGCTAGGTCCAAACTCCATGTTGTGATGCTCAAATGAAGATGCCAATATTTTTATTGGATTCCTCTTTCGGAGAGGTGCAAGATCGATCTAAATATCATCTTGATCCGATGAGCAGAACATTTATTTTGAATTTATTCAAAATATGTGCAGGTCGGCCTGATATGAAATGTAGGCTTGAAGCCCTAGCAGTTGTGTTACACACCTTCGTTGATGGATATAAATAGGTCAACATTGGAGGTCATTTACGCTCATCCATCACATCACATCCTCTCTCCTCATTTGATTGGTTCGATCATCTATTGGAGTCTCTTCTTCACTCACGTGAGAAAAAGCAGTAGCTAGGGTTTCAAACTGTCTAGGGTTTCCAGTGCAGAAATTGACCAACGTTGACTTTCGTCAATGCTTGGTCAAATTGACCCGAAACTCTCCCAAAACTTCGATCTCATCAATCCGCATTTTTTGGCACAAAAATCAAGGCTAGGCGTTGACTTTGACTTGACTATGTTGACTTTCTTGCTGCTGCTGTTTGCGTTGACCGTTGACTAGGACAAAGGTAACTTTCGTTGATTGATCTGGCTGTCCGTGAGGGTTGTGTGACACTTCTAGTTGGCTGACCGTATTGAGACTTTGTTGATTGAAGCATCCTGCTGACCGTCGTAATGCACCAACACACATATTTTTGACTCGTCTTCTGTCAATTTGCTGCTATGTTCTATCTGCATTTTGCTTTCTTGTTTATGTTATTGCTCACTGATATTGGGGATAAAAAGTAAAGTTGCATCAAGCATAGAACATCTACAAAAATTTACATGTTTTTAGAGCTGAGGTGAAGACAAAGCCCAAGTTTGTAGCAATCACCGATAAAGAGCATGGGTACCTCAAACTATAATGGCTTTAAAGCTGATGAAAAATTCACTGGGAAGGAAGACTTCCATGCCTGGAAGATGACTTTGGATCTTATGTTGGAAGACCAAGATGTCATGGACTATGTGCAGGGTAAAATCCAAGAGCCTCCATCCACTGCACCTGCTGCCACCAAGTCAAAGTATAAGAAGGGGGAAATTAAAGCAAAGCTGATGATCAGGGACTCAATTCATAAGAGTCTGGTTACCTACATCTCTAAGCTGGGCACATCCAAGGAGATGTATGATAAGTTGGTCAACATGTTTAAGGCCAACAATGCAAATCAAGTCCTATTCTTTAAGAATCAACTGAAGAATCTGAAGAAAGGCAAGGATGAATCCGTTCAATCCTATTTTCTGAAGTTGACCGAAATCAGAAATAATTTTCTGGCTATTGGGGAGAGACAATAGTTGATCGAGAGATGGTTCTCACCGCACTTGGAGGTATCTCATCCGAATGGCATGTATTCAACACGACCATTCTCGATAACAATGTCATACCTGACTTTGATGAAGTACTATCGAGATGTGTACAAGAAGAGACAAAGATGAAGGAATATGAAAATGAAGGAAATGTTGCCTTCACTGCTCGTGCTAAGAAGAAGAACTTTGGTGGTCCAAGGAACAAAGGAAGAGCAGGGGCCCAAGGGAAGAAAGGTAAATGTTACATTTGTCACAAGCCTGGTCACTATGCTAGAGAATGCCCTTACAAGAAGGATTCTCCTGATGATGATGACAACAACAACAACTGGAGGAATGGCAATAAAAGGAACAACGAGTTCAAAGGAAAGATGAAGGCTTCCTCTAGTGGAAATGGGCAACCTTACAAAAGGTCGAGAAATTCTAGGTATGAGGAATCAAATGTTGTTGATGATAAAAGAAATGAATTCATTCTTGTATCTGCCCTCTCTGCTGCATCTCCACCCGACACCATGGATGTTTGGTTGATAGATAGTGGTGCCTTAAGACACATCACTATTTCAAGGAAGCACTTTCTGACATAGTTGAGAAGGATGTTAATCTGGAAATTATCCTTGGAGATAATGCCACATATCTTGTGAAAGGGATAGGGACTGTGACCCTCCACTTGTCTCAAGGTCAAGTCCTCTGCTTGTAGGATGTACTCTATGTACCTGATTTAAAGAATAACCTTGTGTCTATTTCGGCCATGGAAGACAAAGGTTTCAATGTGGCATTCATTGATGGGAAGGTGTGTATCTGGAAGAAGAGTTTCAAGGAAGCCATCATGATTGGGTTTAGAGTTGATACACTCTACCAGGTTGGAGGAAGTCCATTGGGAGCGATGACATGTGATAGTATCCGACACACTGAACTATGGCACCGGAGGTTTGGACACCTTCACTACAAGGCCCTTCCCGAAGCAAGGAAGGTGGTGACAGGGATGCCCGAGTTCACAAATGATCATGAAGGTCTATGTCAGGGTTGTGTCGAAGGAAAGCATACAAGGGGACCTTTCCCCTCAAGCGTCACAAAGACATCTGATGTCTTGCAATTAGTACATTCTGATTTGTTTGGTATGCTGCCCGTGACATCCTTGGGAGGATGTTCTTATTGTATGATGTTCATAGATGACTTCTCTCGCAAAACCTGGATATACTTCTTGAAAATGATGAGGCTTTTATGTGGTTTCGTACCTTCAAAGCCTTGGTGTAAAATTCAACAGGGAAGAAGATCAAGATATTGAGGACCGATAATGGCACTGAATATGAGACGAACGAGTTCAAGAACTTTTGCAGAGAAGTTGGCATCAAGAGGGAGACCACAATTGCCTATACTCTTGAGAAAAATGGTGTTGCTGAAAAGAAGAACAGGACCATTGCGTAAGTTGCCCATGCCATGCTATGTGACCAAGGTCTTCCGAAGTTTCTATGGGGAGAAGCTGTGAACACTACTGTGTACATACAAAACCGATGCCCGCATTCCGCTCTGGACTCCAAAACTCCCGAAGAGGTTTTCTCTAGTAAGAAACTTGACGTCTCACATTTTAGAGTTTTTGGATGCCCTGTTTATTTTCATGTACCGAAAGAGAAGAGGAGCAAGCTAGATGCTTCTGGAAAGAAGGGAATGTTTGTGGGCTACAGCGAAACTTCGAAGGCCTATAGAGTCTATGTGCCTGGTTAAAGGGAAGTGGAGATATGCCACGATGTTACCTTTGACGAAGATGCTTCCTTGAGGAAAGTAATCAATCTTCCGAGATCTGAGGAAGATCATGAAGCAAGGCCTGAAAATCAAGAAGAACCAAAGGATGAGACGATGCCCGATGTTGAAGGACTGATGGACCCTATTGATCCACCTCCTTAAATGAGGAAGAGACCATCATGGCTCAGGGACACTCTCGAGGATGCCGAGGGACATATGGCTCCAAGGGGGATGTTCCGTGAAAGTAAGAAGCCGAATAGATACCAAGGGTATCTAGCAGCCATGAGTACAATCGTACAATCTGAGCCTGGATCTTTTGAAGAAGCCGTAAAGCATCTAGTCTGGAAGGATGCTATGCACAAAGAATATGAGTCCATTATGAAGAATGATGTCTGGGATGTGGTTCCGAGGCCGGAGGACAAAGTAGTTGTCACCTCGAAATGGCTCTATAAGATCAAGCATGGATCTAATGGAAGTGCTGAAAAGTTCAAGGCAAGATTCCTTGCCTAAGGCTTCTCTCAAAAGGAAGGCGTAGACTATGATGATATATTTGCACATGTGGTCTGATATACCACCATCCGATCTATCATAGCCCTTGCAGCTACACAAGGATGGAAGCTTCATCAGATGGATGTGAAGACTGCATTTTGGGATGGTGCGATAAAGGAAGAGGTGTATGTGGAGCAAACCTCGGGGGTTCGAAGTCCGGGATCGGGACACCCATGTACGCGAGGTTAGACGAAGCACTAAAAGCTTGGTATGAGAGGATAGATAGCTACCTGATGAAGCTGGGCTTCACTCGTAGTAATGATGATCCAAACCTTTACTTCAAGGTTGATAGAGAAAAATCCTCTCATTCTGGTGTTGTATGTGGACGACCTCTTCCTGACAGGTGCTGACCCTCTCATTCATCAGTGTAAGAGGGAGTTCGCTGTTGAGTTCGAGATGAAGGACCTAGGACTGATGCATTACTTCCTAGGCCTGGAGGTCTGGCAAAGACCTAGTGAGGTTTTCCTTTCTCAAGGAAAATATATTGTGAAGCTTCTGGAAAGATTTGGAATGGTGGATTGTATGAATCGTGTCGACTTAGATGGAGCTCAACTTTAAGAGTTCGTGCGTGACGTTGATGGGCTGTGCTAGCAAATCTTCTTGAGTATCGTCAATAAGAGTAGGGGGCCACTTTGATGTTCTTAGTGAACACCCACGAGATGTATGTTTTGCAGTGAACACTTTGACTCAACATATGGTTGAGCCTCATCACATTCACTGGGTTGGTGCCAAGAATTTGTTGAGATATCTTCGGGGCACGATAAACCATGGGCTGAGATACACTGTCGGGAGCGTGACACTCCATGGATATACTGATGCCGATTGGGCTGGCAGTGTGGTGGATCGTAAGAGCACATTGGGATGCTGCTTCACACTTGGTTCAGGTTCGATATCATGGATGAGCAGGAAGCAGAAGTCGGTGGCTTTGAGCATCGCGGAGGCCGAATACATTGCAACGAGTATGGCCTGTTGTGAAGCAGTTTGGTTGCGAAAGCTCTTCAGTGCGCTGTTCAGGCATGTGCTAGATACCACCGTGAGACTCTGTGATAACCAGAGTGTGATTCGGTTGTCCGAGAATCCCGTGTTCCACGATCGATCCAAGCATATTGATATCAGGTACCACTTTATCCGGGATATGGTATAGCGAGGCGCCTTAAGGCTTGATCATATAGGAACTAATGAGCAGGTCGCGGATATTCTCACTAAGCCCTTGGGGAAGGTCAAGTTCCTAACCTTCCGTGAGAATCTTGGTATCGTGGAACGACCCTATGTTGAGGGTCCTGTTGGACGATGAGCTCTTGGAGCTCTGGGGGGCTTTGGGGATAGCTTCTCGGAGCTATAAGCACACATGGGGCTAGGCTTGCCGAACCTTGTGGTGCTTCTGCCCCATCGTTATGACGATAGAGTTGCTTCACCTCTCATGATCTGTGCCCTGTATGCATCCTACCCATTTGAGTCTCGAACTCATGGGAAGTACCTCTCATTTGGCCAGTGAGGTGGGAAAAGCTAGAGACTAGTAGCAAAGATTGATGGACGCATCATAGATTGCTGTACTCTCTATGTCTAGGATGGCACGGTCCAACTACTTGATCTGGGATCAAGTATAGTGAGGTTTCGGACCTCCAACTGACTTCGGGTCATGTAAACCAACTTCAGGTTGGTATGAGACTCTTTTTGAGTCCTATAGAGGTTTCGGAACTCTGGGCTGAATCTGTCAGCAGGGAATGATGTCTTTGTGACTGACCCACTTTTGTTCTGAAATAAAGAAGCCAACAAAGCAAGTTACGGCGGGATGATGCACGATGTTTGGATGGCACAGGTGGATGGAGTTCTCCCTAGTTGAGAGGGAGTGTTAATTTTGGACAACTAGGTCTGAACTCCATGTGATGCTCAAATGAAGATGCCAATATTTTTATTGGATTTCTCTCTTGGAGAGGTGCAAGATCGATCTAAAGATCATCTTGATCCGATGAGAAGAACATTTATTTTGAATTTATTCAAAATATGTGCAGGTCGGCCTGATATGAAATGTAAGCTTGAAGCCCCAACAACTGTCACACACCCTCACTGATGGATATAAATAGGTCAACGTTGGAGTTCATTTTCACTCATCCATCACATCACATCCTCTCTCCTCATCTGATTGGTTCGATCATCTATTGGAGTCTCTTCTTCACTCACACGTGGGAAAAAGCGGCAACTAGGGTTTCAGACTATCTAGGGTTTCCAGTGTAGAAATTGACCAGCGTTGACTTTGGTCAATGCTTGGTCAAATTGACCGAAAACTCTCCCAAAACTTCGATCTCATCAATCTGCATTTTTGGCACAAAAACCGAGGCTGGACGTTGACTTTGACTTCACTGTGTCGACTTTCTTGTTGCTTCTATTTGCATTGATCGTTGACTGGGAAAACGTTGACTTTCGTTAACTGATCTGGCTGTCCGTGAGGGTTGTGTGACACTTCTGGTTGGTTGACCGTATTGAGACTTTGTTGGTTGAAGCATCCTGCTGACCGCCATAACACACCAACACACATATTTTTGGCTTGTCTTCTGTCGATCCACTGGTATGTTCTATCTGCATTTTATTTTCTTGTTTATGTGATTGTTGACTAATGTTGGGGATAAAAGGTAAAGTTGCATCAAGCATAGAACATCTACAAAAATTTACATCCCTATACTTACAATGTTTAAAGAATTTTTTTAATTCGGTATATCTTTCTTGAAATGTGAGAATTCCATTAAAGAAAGATATAATTTTTGGATTTCTTTATGTTTTTATCCCATCTTTTTCAGTCATATTGTAATTTTATATAATCCAGACGAGAACTTGCAAATATGGTGCTACATGCAAATTCCATACAAAGAAGGTAGGTATGAATTTCTTGGACCACTCACTGCTCTCGGTTTGTAGTGGATCTTTTTTGTCTGCATCAATTTAGTGATATCATTTACATTTAATGTCGAGATTTTCCTTTTTAACATCGCATTTATATTTTACCCATTGTATAAGTTATGTTCTGCACGTCGTTTTGGTTAGAAATGCAACCTGAGATCTATAATGAATGTTAGGGGAAATATGGCCCTACATAAGCCATTAATATTGTTTCTAAAGATTACTCAATTGACTTTCTTGCATCCACAGCTTCCTTCAACTCTAATCATTTGTGGCATGTGCTATCTTTAAGTTTGATTATATCCTATTATGGCATCTCTTAAAAGGATAATCTGCTCATGTTGCCCTTATCATTATTTACTGCTTGCAGAATGAGAAGGAATCTGCAACTATGGTGCCACCTCTAAATTCCATCATCCCCACTCAGGAGGTCTGCCATCATGGTCAATGCCTAGGGTGTCTTTATTCAAAGCCCTTGTTGGCAAGGTCTTTCTAGTCATGCACCATTGATCCCTCCCCTCGGAGTAGTGTTGGTTTCTCACCGGATTACTTCTCCTGAAGCAAGTGCTGTTTAACTGTTCATACTATTTGGCTATTTTTGTTGTTTAATTGCATGATCTTTATTTTTCCTTGGAAATTTTATGAAATTTCAATTTTGTCTGGCATAGCAATTAGGCAGGCCAATTCACTTTGTGATCGTTACCTCTGGCAATAAGGAACTAAGTTGAATGAAGTAAAGGTACTTGCTTGTTTTCTACTTCTATGAATGGAATAACAAAATTTTATGTCCCAAGCTGAGATTTGTTTGCAGCTTGATTGGCATGCCTTCTTTTTCTTATCCTTTTGAGTGTGTGACTCTTGAGTTCGTGTGAAATAATTTGTGACATATCTTACTTATCTGGATGCTAGATCTATTGGGTAGTGCTTTGTACCTGTAATAGTATACAAAGAGGACTAATAAGTGTCATGGCATGTATTAGTTACAATGCATTTTCTTATTAGACATTTTCAAATACTTGTATATTTAGGCTCTTCTGTCCAAATTGCAATAGGTGAAACAACTATTATCTTGATCTCTGTCTTCTTAGATCTTGTAGCAATCATCTTCATTTACAAGTTGACATGGGTAAGTGTTTCGATTGAAGAGGACATGATTTAGAGACTAGTCCCTTTTAGCAAGGGCAGGTAGGTTCGATTTCATCTTCATTTGGTTAGCAACAAGCAATAAATAGGACATCGTTTAGCATATGGTTCTAGCCCCCAATTCCAACAACCATTTATGGAAAGTATGTTTGGGTAGTGCTTTGAACCTGTTATAGTGTACGATGAGGACTAATAAGTGTCATGGCATGTATTAGTTACAATGCATTTTATTACTAGACATCTTCAAATACTTGAATATTTATACTCTCTGATGCAAATTCTACCTAAGATTTGGCTAAATTGGCCCTTAAGTGTTAGTTCCTCTAAAAAGGTCGCTTAAACAAACCCCAGGATTCCAAATCCCTATAAAAAATTGAGTGGGAAACTTAATTACAGTGGGAGGATTATAAAGGGAAATAGCTACAAATCTTCTCCGACTTCTGTACAATCCCGTGACCCCAACACTTTTATCAAAATACTTTCGGGCAAACTGCCTCGGGTAACAGAGAAATTTTGTCTACCCGCATGCCATCAACTAACGTTCTCGAGACCCAAACGCTCAATTAAAATAACATACGGGATCCGGGCTCTCTGAGCTTTCCGAGCCTCCGGGTTAAACCACCTCCAGGCTAATCCTTTCGGACTAACGGATCAGGGTAACGGAAATAAGTTTCTGTCATTGTCTTTTGATGGTCCCTGCCCCCCTGGTCCCCGATGTTTTTAGAAATGCAACTTCAAATTTTTACGGGGTTTCCGGGTTTCTAGCTTCCAATTCCCGTCACAGGATTCCGTCAATAGACAGTCCCTAGTTTGCCAACTGACAAATTTCTTGACACTTATTTAAATATCTTACGAGAATCGCCCCCTCTAGGTTCTCCGGTCTAGATTTTTGTTACGGGGTTTCATCAATAAACAACCCTTGCTCTGACAACTGCTAGACTTCACTCGAAAAGAGAAATCAACTAAGTGTTGGGCCTTTTCAGGCTTATTCTTGAGTTTGGCTCTCTGGCTCCTCTCCACCCTCTGTGCTTCTTTGAGCCTGTCCTCTTAGCTCGGCTCCATACTTAGGATACTCCTCTCCCATTTGCCCTCCTTCAACCACTCCGATGCTAATATTGGGCGTTAAAGATCTTGGGTTCGATAATTAAAACACAGGTTTTACATAATTGTGTGAAAAATAAAATTGTAGAAGGACTGGTTATGCAAATACTAAGCTCTCGTAGGCAAATTTTCAGTCCCTCACACACTCTCTCTACCTTGATTTTCCATTAATCAAAGAAATATAAAATTACATCAATTCGGTTCAGATCCTTGAAGATGGGATTTGAGGACCAATTTTGGGAAAATTAAACAAACTATAACAAATTGTCTAATTTTAATAAATTACATGGCAATTTTAAATAAATCCTAATCTACCAAACCACACCTTGAGGAACCAACTCCTCTAGTAAATGTTTTGACCCCATGGTCAAGGAAATTCATGATGCCCCTGCATCATGCTCCCAAGGAACAAATATTTCTTCAATGGATTTACCAGTTTTCTATTTGAGTGGCAGTCATCCGCATTGCATCTGACACTGGCAAGTTTTTCCACTTAACCAAGTACTCAAAGTACTCTTTGTCCCTAGTCTTCCTGATCAACCTCTTGCCCAAAATATTCTCTGGCTCAATTTTTCAGCTATTGGCAACTGCTTTTCCCATGGAATTGGTTGCTGCTTTTGGTCACTGGTTGGTTGTTTTGTCACAGGCTCATACTTGTATAGGTTTGCTACATTAAAAATGGGTGAAATTCCAACTCCAGGTGGAAGTTCAAGTTCATAAGCATTAGCATAAATTTTTTTCCGTAATGTCCTCCATAAATGTCCCAAGAATTTGGTATCCTTGTCTGAAACAATGCTCTTGGGAATTCCACACAGTCTTACTACTTTAAAGAACAAGTTAGCAATATGGCTAGCATCACTTCTCTTAGCACAAGGAATAAAATGAGCCATTTTTGAAAACCTATCTACAACCACAAAGACATAATCATTACCTTTCTATGTTAGGCAATCCCAAAACAAAATCCATACTTACTGAATCCCAAGGCCTCTCTGGAATAGGAAATGGGGTATACAATCCAATTTTCTGTCTTCTCCCTTTGGCATACTGGTAGGTTCTGCATCTCTTCACAAATTTATGCACATAAGATCTCAACTTTGGCCAATAATAATGCCTCTTTAACATTTAGAGAGTGGTGGTAAACATGAATTAATGCTTTACTAAAATCCAAGCGCAGAGGTGTTGTCTCCATGAAACAGAGATTGAAGTGGATCTCAACAAGAAGGAAAAAAAATGAAACAGTTATCCAAGTTGTTGGTCATTTTGGTTCCAAACTTGTGGTGAGTCAAGGAGTTGTTGGTGAGATGGTATGAAAACCAATCCAAGATTGGATTTACACCAAGTGTAGCCAGGTTTAGATGAGCTAGGATTTGTTGAATGTATTGAAGAAGAATGGCCACTTTGCCTCTTTGCATCACAACTTGTGTATTTTAATTGCGACCTCTATCATATCATAGTTTTTATGATGTCATCTCAACCTGTTCCCCCTATTACAATCTTACTTATCACAATTTACCTCTTCAAATAACATCCCAAATTGAAACTACCCCAAATCGCAAGTCACAATCGTAAATTGCAATGGAACCTCATATGCCCATTGCCATTATGATTGCGACTCAGGTCACCACCCTCCATCGCATTCTTAGTTGCAACTCTTCTCTCTGTCATAACGACTCGTTTTAGTCACAAATCCTCTTGCGGTAGCCCCAAATCATCACATCTCCTATTAATATTAATTTCATTGCATAACAATTTTCTTATCGACCCATCTTCCATCGTTGACCAAATGGCATGGGTCTTAGTTTTATCTTTAGGGGCATTGCTACACCTTTATCTTGACCATATCCAACTACCTTTGCCTCATATGTCAACCGATCACCAAGAGTTACTTTGAGATTCGATGCATTGCTAATAACATGATGCCCCTGTTGATCCCATATAAACTGTGATCTTGAACCCTGAGGTGCTTCCAAAACGTCCAGTGTGAAGGCATCCTGCTTGATAGCGAGATTGGTAATATTGACGACCATAGGTGTGTCTTCCTGAAAAAGGCGAACAATGGCGAGCTCATTTGATTGTAGTTTCTGAGCAAGAGGTACAATGAAAGCATTAGTGTTGGCGATATCGATGACATTAAGTGTAAGAATGGAGAATATTGCTACCATGCTCATACTCCAAACTAAGCCTATTGCTAACCATCAAACTTAAATTGAAATTGCACATCCTTTTGGGAGGATATTTACCAGGACATTATCTTCTTGATGGGATAAAGTTCATGAGAGGGAAAAGAGCGAGAGAAGCGATTGTAGTTTCCATAGGTGAGGGTAACTACTATTGCAACTACAAGTCCCACTCCCGCCTGGTGGAACGAAAGGAGCCCATCCGGTGTTATGGAAAAAATATGTTGATTTAGCAGCTCTAATATGGCAAGGAGATCCAAACGAAGATAATAAAAGTGAAGTTTGATTTTAATACTCTTGTGGTCACTGCTCTTGTAGAAATGTACGCTAGGTGTGATGTTCCATAGGTAGCACATTAATTGTTTAATATATTGTCTAAGAGAGATATAGTCTTATGGAATGTGATGATTGGTGTTTATACATAGAATGACCATGCCTACCCAGCCTTGTAATTATCTCGTCACATGCAACTCGAAGATGTAATACTCAACTTAGTCACTATGGTATCTTTGCTGCCAACATGTGCACATTTAGGAGCTCTTCAGCAAGACAAAGGAGTTCATGCTTACATAACTAAAAGTGGATGTTACAGGATAAATGGACTTAGCAAATATGCCATTGACCTCTTGTTCCAAATGTCAGGAACTAGGCCAACACATGTGACTTTCATTTCTATTTTGTTTGTGTACAACCATTATGTCCTTGTGAATCAAGGCCAACAATTGCTTGGTTCTATGAGTCTTAATTATTATTTTATACCTAATGTGGAACATTATGCATATATGGTTAACCTTCTAGGCCAAACATGGCATTCGGATAAGGCACATAATTTGATTAAAAATATGTCTATCTAGCCATCTGCAGATAGGATGTGCAAGAAGAGTTGAAGGAACACATGTTGTCATGTCACAGTGAGAAACCGGTTATTTTCTGCCGACACTCCATGCAACTTGAGGGTAAATGACAGTTATTGTGAGAACTCTTTGTATGGTTCTAATTTACATCCTTATGGTAGCAGTACTTAAAAGGCACATGTTAAATGGGTAAAATAAAGAAAATTTATAGTCAGTAATAGCAGATAGCTCGCCAATAGCAATCTGACCCTCTAGATAAGTGGCAAGTATTGCGAGAAGTATTGTAAAGTCTAAAGTTCTGAGAAGTTCTTCATGTTTTTGGCATAGATTCCCATGCATTCCTCTGTTGGTTGTAATGGCTAACCGATACTCCAATGAAGTTTCCATGTGTGCTTTCATATTGTTGAGTTTCCACGACCTTGGGTCTACGTTAGAGTCTTGAAATCACTGATGCTACCAAACCAAGAATCTCAACTAGAACTACTTTGCACAACGAAAAATATAAAGAAGTAAATTACACATGCATAAGTATACTCAATTTTTAACAAAATTGTACAATAATGTACAATCCCAATCTTCGTTATATTAAACTAAATCTGAATAATGCAACAGTCTATGGTATACAAAATACAATGACAAACTTTGTTGCAGCTTCTTTGTCGTATCTTGTCCTGTCGGTTTTTCACATTCGTACTACTCACTAGTTGCCCCTTAGTCCTTCAAAGGACAACACATCGAGACTCCAGGAGGGCTGCCACCTAACACTGCTGCACTTCACTTCTGTAGCATGTACATAGGCTGATCCAATCTGCTCTCTGGACTGGCCAGTTCCTGAGCTCCAAACTGCCAGGTTAGTAGTCACCTTTGTCCATAAAGGCGCTGCACTTTGGCACCAATCTTCACCCAACCTTCAGCTCCTCTTAGTTGACACTTCAAGATAGCTCGTCTAGGGCTACTTTGGGTAGCCAACACACTGCCCTCCATCGAGTCAATGGCACCCAATAGTAAATACTACACTGCAAGATTTGCACTAGTGAAGGCTTACGATCACCCAATCAAACCTCCAAATTGGCTCCCACAGGTTGCCCAACAATCTGATTCAAATCTGATCCACAAATCATGGATCCAACACTTACAAGATGCACCTTCAACTCACTGATTTGAGGTCTGCTACATATGATGCAACTAGGCCTGGTTAGGGCACAAATCAATCCCTTTTCTAACCTTCTTTTTCTACCCATAATTGCACCAAAGGATGTGACTGCCCTTTTCTTGAGAGGCTGAGGAGGGATGCTCCAAGTCTGGGTCGTCCCAGCCCTCAACCAACCCTCGACCTACCTTCAATTTGTTGCGGCTTGCTACAGAAAGCCTCGTCCTAGCTACACTGCCCTTCTCAAGGGTCTGTACCTTTTTCACTGCCCTCAAAACAATCCTAGAGGCTGTGGTATCAGAACAAAGTAACTCGGCCCCTTCACCAGCACTCGGACCCCTGAAAAAAACCCTTCAAACAGTCCCTGATCTCCTCGCTGGTCTTGCCTCCCTTGCTGCGGCCCAAAAGAAAAGTATTCCTCCTCCAACGAGCTTCTTTCTGATGTATGTGTTGCACTTTTGGATGAGGATAAGTCCTCACACTCACCTCCTATATATACCATAAAGAAGGGCTCCAAAATGTCATATTTTAGGGGCTTCTACAACTGTCACAAGTCATTTTTACGCCATCCCCAGTCTCATCACCTGCAATCTCTTGTTAAGTAGCCTTGTTCGACAGAGTCAACATGAATCGGCATTGTCTGTTTACAGGTTGATGATTGAAGTCGACATGCTTCCAGACCTGATTACTTTGACGATTATCATTAATTGTCACTGTGAAACAGGTAGATTGGATTATGCATTGAAAGTGTTCGAGGGAATGGAAGCACATGGGTATGTTCCAGATGTCGTAACCTTCAATACCCTTATCAAGGGGCTTTGCAGGAAGTTCTGAGTCGAGGACGCTATCAAGGTTTACAACCAAATTATGAGCAAATGACAAGTTCCTGATCTTTTTACTTATACTACCCTATTAGACGGGCTCTGCAAGACTGAGAAATCCCACGAGGTGTTCGGGTTGTTAGCCGTTATGCTGCAAAAGGGCCATGAGCCTGATAAATGTACATTTAACACGCTCATGGATCAGCTATGCAAAGAAAGTAAGCTCCAGAAAGTCAAGAAACTACTGTATCTGATAATAAAAAAGGGGTGTAATCCCTTTGTTGTTACCTATGGTATACTTATTAATGGATTTTGCAGAGTGGGGAAGTTGGATGAGGCGAGGAAGCTCTTCTATGAAATGTCTAAGAGAAATGTATGCCCTAATGTTGTCACATACAGTGCACTTATTGATGGTTTATGTAAGGAAGGCAAGTTGTATGAGGGCATGAAGTTCTTCTCTGAAATCTCTGAGAAAAACATATCCCCAAATGTGGTCACATATAGTGCACTTATTGATGGTTTATGTAAGGAAGACAAATTGGACTAGGCTAGGAAGCTCTTCTCTGAAATGTCTAAGAAAAGCATATCCCCTAATGTGGTCACATACAGTGCGCTTATTGATGGTTTATGTAAGGAAAGGTAATGGCAGGAGGTCACCAAAGTGCTTCATGAGATGTTAAATAAAAGGTGCAATCCAGATGTTATCACATACAATACTGTTATTGATGGTCTTTGCAAAGAAGGCAAGCTTCAGGAAGCGCTCGGGTTATTAAATGTTATGGTTCAAGTAGGCAATCCACCTAATGAAATAACATACAATACACTTATAAATGGATTTTGCAGCGTAGGTAATCTGGAGAAGGCAGGCAAACTTCTTTGAGAGATGCCAGAGAAAGGTTGCAGGCCTAACCTAGTTAATTATAGTACATTAATGCACGGGCTTTGCAAGTGTAATAGGATAGACGAAGCTCAACAGATCTTGTATGAGATACAAGGCTAGGGTCAGAGCCCTGATGTTATCACATACACCACATCGATGAATGGACTCTGCAGAGTGGGTAAAATTATTCGAACAGATGAAAGGCAGAGGTCATGTACCTGATATGATTGCATATGCTACCATCATGGACGCACTATGCAAGGAAGGCACACGCCAAAATGCCAATAGAATATTGGGTGAGATCTTAAAAGAAGTTTGATACTGATGTTGTGACATATTAAGTTGTAAATAAAAGCATCTGTAACCATATTGCTGAAATGCACCTGGCAAGATTTAGTAATAGGGAGTAAATTGCAGTTGATAAAGTACAGGGATGACTTTGGTAATAATGCACTAGGCAGGGTTTTTGAAACAGCTTTGATTACTGAGTTGATGTACCGAGTAGAATTTCAATAAGAGTGCACCAGGTGTTTAATATTAGGAGTGGACGTTACAAATCATAGGAGTGGCAAGTTACAAATTGATCTGATATTTTGTTAGTGATGGCAGGGTTGCAAAGGTTGTTAAGAGCTTCATATGGATTTCAAAAATATTATACAAAGTGTCCAACTTTGCTTCAGTTTATATTAACTGAATGGTCTCTCTGAAGTAGGCCTGAGGAAGCGTTTCATGGAAGTTAGTATTTAGCAAATTGCTTCCAATAGTTACAAATACCTAGGCAAAACAGATGGACTTACTGTAATAGCGCCTACTAGTATAAGACTTGCCATCAGCCATATAAGATACTATCAAGTCAGTTTTATGGGTGAAGATTGATGAAGTGGGTTTGGTCTACTAATGACTTGCTCTACCGATTGGTGAGTTACTATTGCTGAATTGGTCATGGTTAGTTTTAGGTAAAAACTAAAATAGATGTTTGATTAATCGACTCTCAAAGGCATTTAGTAATTTTGTATCATGTGGCAAATTTTAGCAGTCTGCAGTGATCTTAACTGCAAGTTTCATATGGGTGCTAGAGGCTGTTTGAGAGTACATTAATAATCACTTTCCCTGAGGTCATTTAATTTATTAAGATTCACTGTAATACTTGTGACTTGGCAACGTGGCATTTAGTTGTCTTAAAAAACGACATGGGGATTTGCCTCACGAGGTTTGGTATTATTGCATTTAAGGTAGTCTGATTCTGTGAACACTATGTATTTTAGAGGCTATGTGGCAAAATAGTCTACAAGAACAACATGAAAATATGGAGGCAGAGATCGAACATTATTCAGAGTATGAAGGAAGAGATCGGGCATTATGAAGAAAGGTCTGATCAATCTGACTCTATGCAGACTTTACTTTGTGGCTATGTCATGATTTAACCATCCTAATTAGTTGCATGCTTATATGAAACTTGAATGGCAGTACCTAATGATTAAACCTTACTGTGACTCTATGCAAACTTTACTTAGTGGTTGTCATGATTTAACTATCCTAATTAGTTGAATGCATATATGAAACACGAATGGCAGTTCACAATGATCAAAACCTTACTGTGGATCCAATTCTCACAGGCTGCGAAGATCAATTAGTTCAACTTCTGCATTGCTAATGTGTAATACTAGTTATAAGCCTCGCTTCTTATAGGACATATGATTAGAATACAGAAATTTGCTGCTGCCTTTGGTTGGTGAATAAGTTTGGCTGTTAATAATAGTCTTTGTTGGGAGTGAACACCGTCATATTTGTCTACTATATATTGCACTAGACATATGATTTGCAATCCCGTGTTTTTTCGTTTCTAGTCTTCAATGGTGTGGCTTGGGGAACTTTGATTCCAATAGCTTTGGGATCTCAGAAATAGTATAGCTCAGTATATATTTATAATATTTTTTGGCACAAAAATTGAAATTTTTGGTTTGATTGATGTGAACACTGAAATGCCAGGGAGCAGCATCTGCAAGAATTAAAGATAAGTGTCCTTCAAGAAGTAGTCAACATGAATGACAGGTATTGATTTGTTGTCTTCATTCAAAATGAAAGTCAATATTATTATTTTACATCATTTGATTCTTATCAATGGTGTTTTATTTTTCGATAAGTGTCCTTCAAGAAGTAGTCAACATGAATGACAGGTATTGATCTGTTGTCTTCATTCAAAATGACAGTCAATTTTATTATTTTACATCATATGATTCTTATCATTGGTGTTTTATTTTTCTATGGAGATTTTTATAGTAAAAATTTAAAATAATTGTTGGAACAACCTGAAAGATCATATATTTTCCATAAGATTTTGATTGTTTCTGTCATATTATGGTCTCTATACTTACAATATTTAAAGAATTTTTTGATTAGGTGTATTCTTATATCTTTCTTGAAATGTGAGAATTCCAATAAAGAAAGATATAATTCAGATTTCTTTTATGTTTTTGTTCTTCATATCCTATCTTTTTCAATCATATTGTACTTTTATATAAGGAGTAGTCTTTAGTACGACTTTTTAGAGTTTCCGGGGTCAGAATCCAGTGAAAAAAATTGAAGTAAAATCTTGAATTCTGTTATTTAAACTATTTTTTTTACTGCAAATATAGATTTAGCACACTAAAAAACCCCTAGGACACTTCGATTGTGCAAGTTACCCATCAAATTTCTATTGTCAATAAATTCTTGCCGGATTTTAAAAAAATTAGACTGGAAAAATCCACCGGAAAAGCCTTCAAAAAGTCGCACTAAAGACAGCTCCTTTATATAACTCAGACGAGAACTTGCAAATTTGGTGCTAAATGCAAATTCCACTGCCTAACCTAAGAGACAGAAAGAAATTCAGGATTGGTAAGTATGAATGTCTTGGACTGCTCTCGACAATTTGTAGTGGATCTTTTTTTATATGTATCAATTTCCATTTAATAATAAGATTTTCCTTTTTAATATCGCATTTGTCTTTTTGCCCATTGCATAAGTTATGTTCTGCACGTGGTTTTCATTAGAAATGCAACCTGAGTTCTATAATGAATGCCAGGGCAAATATGGCCCTACATAAGCCATTAATATTTTTTCTAAAGATTACCGAACCGGCTTTCTTGCAGTCACAACTTCCTTCAACTCTGATAATTTGTGGCATGTTCTACCTTAAGTTTGATTACATCATATTATGGCATTTCTAAAAAGGATAATTTGATCATTATTCTTGCCCTTATTATTATTTTGCCTGGCATAGCAATTAGACAGGCCACCTCTGGCAATAAGGAACTAAGTTGAAGTAAAGATATATATATTTTTTTCATCTATCAATGGATCAACACAATTTTTAAATGTTACTGGATCTAGCACTCCATGGTCCAGGATCCACGGATCTGATCCAGATGGGCCTAGATTTGTCCAAGAACCAGCAACGTGGCGGATTACTGTTGGCCAGAAACGCATCCTTGAATTTTGATAGCAAGAGGGAAGGACAGCGAGACAACAGCGCCCCTGGATAGACAGTTTGAGTTTTCTTTTCGGCAGCTGGATAGCATAAATTTGTTGAAAAGATGGCATCTGCTCGTTGTGGCATTTGTTGAAAAGATAGCCCCCGGAAAGATACAGGGGTGCTTGTTGTGGCATTTGCTGAAAAGAACGATACAATTTGTTCCAAGTCCACATCATTTGGCAGGCTGTGGGATTTGATTTTGAGGACAGAAAAGATTGCTCGTGTTCTGGAGACAAAATCACCAGTCACGAGTGCTTAAGTGAGTCAAGATAGACGGTACATTACAACTGCTGATGGCAATAGTGTAAAATTTTGGGATGCTACCCAGTAAGTATCTCAATTAATGGAACTATGCTCATGAATGCTTAATCCAAACCATTGTTAATTTTCAGTTATGTCTCTTTGGTTTGTATTAACTATATCTGGTAGATTTTTCACTAATGCAGATGTCTCGTGTCATATTGAGGCAAGTTTCTTCTGGGTTTGGTCTCACTCAGCAGTGTATTTTCAATTTGTGTTCAGCTTTGGAATGGTGAAAAGCTACACAATGCCATGCATGGTGGAGTCTACTTCATTAGAACCACAGGATATGTAGTTAAACCTATTGCACATTATGATATTCGTAGAGTGATCATGGATGCGACACTCATTTTTGTACTTACTATTATCATTTATGATATTATCTTTTTTATATGAGGGAAGATGCATCATTTCAGTGTTTCAAACTTTGGTCTTCCTATTTATAATATATCTAATATATCTAATGGTTTCAGTTCTAAATGTTGTGATTTATAAATGAATTTGATTTTTAAACTCTAAAAGTGTTTTCTAAAATTTAAAAAATATTATAATGTTATTATATTTTTTTGTACTTGACATATCCTTGCCGTATCCGGATCCTAGATTTTCAAAAAACTAGCGAATCTAGATCCGGATCCGTATCCAAATCCTAATAACTTAGATTTTATGCCCCAAGCTGAGATTTGTTTGCAGCTTGCTTTTAGCATGCCTCCTTTTTCTTAGGGTTTTGAGTGCGTGACTGTTGAGTCCATGTGAAATAATTTGTTACATATGTTGCTTTTCCGGATGCTAGATCTATTAGATAGTGCTTTGTACCTGTTATAATATATGATGAGAACTAATAAGTACCATGGAATGTATTAGTTACAGTGCACTTTTTTATTAGACATCTTCAAATACTTATAATATTTAGACTCCTGCTGTCCAAATTGTAACAGGTAAAACTACTATTATCTCGATCTGTGTCTTTTTAGATCTTGTAGAAATGATCTTGATTTACAAGTTGACATGACTAAGTGTCTCAATCGAAGAGGACATCATTTAGAGACTGGTCCTTTTTTTTCAATCCATGTTTTTACATTTCTAGCAAAGGCAGGCAGGTTCAATTTCATCTCCATTCCACCTGGATGCCCAGACACAGGGCCTCCAACTTGGCAATTGCCGTCAAGCAAAACCCAGAGGGAAAGTATGTTTCTTAAAAGACGTGGTCAACCAGAATGTCAATTCTATGTAAAGATCACTGACAGAAAATCTGTCATGACATGAACATACCATAATTCTAAGGAGAGGAGCATTCCTTCACCAAATTGTTCTTTGACCTGTGACCTGTACGATTTTGTGTGTTTCTACATTCACTCCTGCTTTATCCGCAAAACCCAAAGGCATGATCATCTAGAATATTAGTTCTACATAAAGACACTGACAGGAAATTTGTCATGACATGTAAATACCATAATTCTAAGGAGAGGATCATTCACAAACCAAATTGTTCCTTGATCTTCTTGGTCTAGTAAGATTTTGCGCGTTTCTTCCATCCTGTCCTCCATTTTTTTCTTTATAGATTTGGGAGCATATCATTTAGCTGATCTTGCTTTCATGTTGACAATGTTTAATGTGCTTCTATAGTCTCTTTTCTGCATGTCAGCCTATATGTCTACGTTTTTTGTGGGTCAAGTGTGGTCTTAGTTTTTATTCCTTTTCTCCTACCTAGGTATTCATACCATTTTGATCAGGGTTTTAGTGGCACATCTAAGAACTACTCTTATATGTTCCTTTATAAGATGTTTGAGATATAAAGTGCAGGTTGCATTTTGACTTCGGCTTCAAAGTAGTTCTAATTTGTAATGCATATGGTTTATTTCTTTCAAATGTTTCATCTCCTTGTCACATTTATTAATTGTCAGATCAAAGCTTAATATTCACTTCAATGATGCATATACCTGTTGATAAGCAAGCATAACTTACTATCAGAAGGAACAAATGCTTCTTCCTTAAAACATGGTTGGAGTTATCACTGTATGATTTTTTTTTTTTTTTTTCTTGTTTCAGAGGAAAAAAATCTGGTTTATATAATGTACCAGTGCAAATTACTATCTTTAGTGTATCAAAACAAAAAGGAAACAACGAGTGCATTCTTTGACAGCATTGAAAGTTGTAGACACCATTGTCCAGAACCATATTAAGGACACCAGCAAGTGCAACATCATAACCAATGGCCCATGCCATACCACATTGAGAAACATAGACTCACAGTGACACAAGAGCCGAAAGCATACAATGAAAATCAAATGAAAAACACATATGGATATAAACAGTAGCCCCAGCAAAAAGTCCAAGTGCAACAGAAAGAAAACAACAAAAAGATGCAGAGGGAAAGATACAACATTAATCATGGGTAGTTGTATAGTGCCCTGTGCACTAATAACTTCCGCCTCATATAAGGTATAGTGCATGTATCCGAAAAAAGTTGTAAGTGCCTGCTTGGATAAACTGTCTGCAATGACGTTCTGCTCCCGGTATATGTGTTGAAAAGTGATGTTGTGGAAAGAGTCCCATAATATAAAAATAAGATCCATCCAGTGAGCTAGGAGGGGTGGAGCGAATCGATTGTTGTTGTTCAAACAATTTATGATCACCTTGGAGTCCCCAAATATAGCAATATTGTCAATGTAAAGTTGCCGTGAGAACCACAAAAGCCCCCAGAGCGCCAATGCTTCCGCTCGACTGTTTGTACCTGTTCCACCATTCCAATGAATCTTATATTGCCACCTCTGATCCAGTTTGAGCCACACCCCACAACCGCACTGTCCCTGTTGAGCCGCACCATCAAAGTAGCCTGCTAGATAAGAGATTGAGTAGGGAAGCAAACGACAGGAAAGATCCCAACGAGTGTCTTTGACATAGTTCCCATCCCAACTCGCCAATGTTTTCTAAGTTATCTGAGTGATGTTTGTAGATATGTCGTCGAATATTGTGCAGTTTCACGCTAGCCAGATGTACCAAGTAAGAAACAGAGGTATAGTGATGAAGTTACCTCCCCTATCCTTCCACCAAAGTGTACATTCTTCCAGGTTGGAGAAATGTCTATAAGAAACCTGTAGGGAGTGAAAAACCCCAGCCCATACCTCAACATCAAAGGAACATTGAAAGAACACATGCAAATTGTTTTCCACCGCCAGGCAGCATAAGGGGCACCTACCCGTGCCAATCAGTCCGCACTTGCTTATGTTCTCCCAAGTTAGATTTTTGTTTTTCCAAATCAACAATTGTGTATAATGATCTTGTATGGAATGCGTACTAGCCAAATCTCGGAAAACCAATTTGTCGATTGAGGGCCCTTGATGATTGGGAATATAAACCTGTAGGCATCCGTCGTCAACATAGATTTGTCTAGCAAAGTACACGCCCATTTAATGTAATCCCCGCACTCAATTTTGTGCAGGCTTGCACATCTGAGGTTATATCTGAACGCCCCCCATTCGATGGCAAGAGCTCCCACCAAGCCCAGGTCCTCAGCGTCCTTCGAGCATGGAGAATCGCTGATCCAGTGTTTGACAACTTGTGCTAAGAAAAAAATCCCACGAGAATGTAGCCTGTGCATGAGATCATCGCTGATATTAAGTACCCCCTTCACTCCACCAATGTTTTCAACACCCAAAATGATGTTTTGTCCATCCCCAAAGAACCAACAAAGACGCCGGCAAAAAATATGCCATATCTTTCTGAAACTGCGCCAAATGAAATATCTCTAGGTCAACCCAAGGGTGCCCTGTCGATACCATTCCTCTATCTTCTTCCCCTTTGGATATTTGTGGGTGATAATGTCCTTCCATAACCTCGGTTTGAACAAGCCACACCATAGTGATTTGATCAGTAATGCCTGCCCAAAAACATGGAAGTCAAGGAAACTTCAGCCACCCAAATCTTTAGGAGTGGTAATGTTGTCCCAATTGGAAATATGATATTTCATCCCATCCTTGCGGCCAGACTAGATAAAGTGGGCAACCAATGCACGTAGTCTCCTGATAATGGCAGCCGGAAGCATGAATAGATGTGCGTAGTAAACAAGTTGCTGCAATAGTGCTTGTGCTAAAACAAAACGACCACTGATCTATAGCCATCGAAGGGTCCAAGTTGTTTATTTTGCGTCGGTATTTATCGACCAGCCATTGCCAGTTAACAACTTTGTAATTAGAAGGTTTAAGTTGGAAACCCAAATACGTGAACCCCTCAGATAAATGACCCAACTTAAACTTGAAAGTGGCAGCAATATGTTTTGTGATTTCCATGTTGCTAGCTGAATGTAAAATCAATGATTTGAGTTCATTTTCCAACATACCCGATGCATTGCCGAAACAAAGGATGATGTCATGTAAGAGCAGTCATTGTTGTAGTTCCAGTATACCATAGATCAGTTTGTCATCGACAAAGAAACTATCGACAAAGAAACTATCTGATGTCTCGGCAGACCCTTGGACTTTGATGCCCCTGAAACGTCCCTCCCGGGCAACACCTCGAATCTTGTTGCTCAGACAGTCCATTACCAAAATGAATAGTAGTGGAGATAGGGAACAACCCTGCCGCAAACCCCGCCCTGCCCTGAAAAAGTTAGATGGGAGCCCGTTTACAATTACAACAAAGTGAGCAGAGTTGACACAACTCATAATCCACTCAGTGATCGGGGCCGATAAACCAATTTTTGTAAGGATGAGGCAGAGGAAGCCCAAGTCGACACAGTCATATGCTTTCCGGAGATCAATCTTCATAACCAGGGCCTTGAGTCGCCTAGAATGTATAGTATGGATAATCTCTTGCAAAATGGCCACAACATCATGAATCAACTCGCTGTGAAGGAACCCAAATTGTTCTTGGGAGATGTGGCAAGAAAGAATGGATTTGATGTGGTTTGCAATAATCTTGGAGATGAGTTTATACAGAATATTGCAAAGAGAAATAGGGCGAAACTCCTGAAAAGAGGAAGGAGGTGGTTCTTTGGGAATAAGAGCAATAAAGGTAGAGTTAATTGCACCATAGATATATATGTGAGTATGACTCCACCAATTTAATTAAATCATGTTCTAGTAAATCATAAAAGTGAATGAAGAATTCCATTGCCCAGCTGTTTGGACCCAGAGTTTTATCCCGCGAAAAATATTTAAGGACCTTGATAACCTCCTCTGATGTGACCAACCTGTAAATATTATCATTTTGGGCAAAATCGAACATATGAGGGTAATCTGATAACCCCCATAATTGATCATTTTAATGGGGTTTGTGATCACATTTTATTATGGGCTTCCTTATATATATTAAGAAGAAGTTTGCATTGTCATTTTATTAAGTATAATTGCAGCAGGTATCATACAAGGCTTGAATCTCTTACCTAATAGTGGGCATAAATTATTGCAACAACATTATGGTGGGGTTCCACGGTGGATACAATAATCTCTCTTGCATTTTATTTGAACCATCCAATGCCTTTAATTCAAGAAAACGGGCCCACGAGGACGATTCAAGGATTTATTATTTGTTGAAGGAAATATCTACAAAATATTATTTATCCACAACCTTTATGGCACGAGGTCGATTTTGAAGCTTTAATTATTTGCAGGGGAATTTATTTTGTATTAGTTATTTTCGCATTGGGTTCTCCGCTATTTGAAGGTGTTCAGTTCTCTTATAGAAGCTAAATATTTATCATTTGTTCTCTACTCAAAGGAGGTAAATCAACTTTATTGAAGAAAGCCGAGTTCGAGAGCCTTAGTGTGCAGAGTCAATGGGGTATGATCCAGCAGGGTGACCGACAATAATTCAAGGAGGGAATACATTTCAGTTGCCTCCCCATTGGATGGAATAGTCTGGAGGGAGCTCTGGTCATATAGTAACATTGGAGATATAAGGATATAATTGTGGGTGTTATAAGGGGTTTGAAAGTAAGTTATTTCTGTTAAGCTTGTTATCACTATAGTAAATTCTTAAGTTGTGGGATTTTGAGTTTTTAGTCAAAGAACACTAGAGGTAACCACAAATCTACTTCAAACTCTAGGATCTAGCCTTCCTAGGGTTTAGAGAGGGCTCTCTCTTTAAAGTTTAACTTTGTTTTGATTTATAATATTAGGCTAGTTATGAAAGAACAATTGATTTTGTTTTAAATGGTTTGGTGGGAAAAAGTCACTCAGAAGTAAAATAGAGAGAAATCTACTTGTCCATTGGGCTATGGAGTCTAAATCAAGCTAGCAGCACTAGAAGTCAAGGCCAAAAATGTACAAATGTATTCAGGGCAAGATAGATAACCCTCAGAGATTTGGGAAAGTGTTTTTTGGTGAAATGGTATGATCGGGATAAAGGGCACTTAAGGATCCTTTGATCTGGAAAATGGAAGTAGAAGGCAGAGGTCAAACGGGAGAAGGAGCAATTAAGGGTTCCTTGCACCGGAAATCAACATAAAACATTAAAATGGCAACTAGTTAAAGACAGGGAGCACTTGACTAATCCTGTAGTAATACTCCTAGTTACACATTTAGACAGAACAAACATAAAATGAATGCATGAAACTTAGAAAGGAAACAATGACAAGTAGGAAGTACTTCACTCATCAGCTTATCACATGGATCCTAAATTATGATGCCAGTCAGCTTGTCCAGTCTGCTACTTTGAAATCAAACACACAATAGCCACCAATGTTCAGCAAAAATGACTATAGTAAAGTCCAACAATTTTATTCCACACTGAATACTTCTAATGTAGAAGTATTTATACAAAAATGTTTTACAAATATCCTAGAAGATTTCTAAGAATTATCTTAGGAAAAAGAAAATATCATTACATAATAAAAGGGACAACTGCTTAACAAACAGCAAGTTGTCCTTTTTATCCAAAATAAATAGATCTGTTTAGCTAATAAGGAGTTGTTCACTGTCTAGGTGTCCTGCTTGTTGGCTGCTAGGAAATATCTTGCTTTTGACTTGCCTTCAATAATACTCTTTCATCTGATACTCTTTAACCTGAAGCTCTTTAACGCTGATACTCTTTGACCATTAGTTTCACTGATTTACTACTGTAAAATATCTTTTTGACAGTAAAAACTAGCAAACTGTCCTTTTATTTCAACTGTTTCTTTTGACTGTTTTTAAGGTAATCTTATTTCACTGTTTTACCTTTCATCTTTACATCCAATCAGTAAAAGTTTGCCACTCTTCTTCCTTGGGAATTTGGACATTCCTCAACTTCCTAAAATTCTCATCAGCCTCTGTATATCTAGCAAAGGTAGGCTTGATGACAAAGAGATGCTTAATCTCATGCTGTAAAAAGAATAGATCTTCAAAATACTGAAAGAGAACTTTGTCTGTAGGGGTGCCTTGTGCCAGTGGTTTGTTTACTTGCTCTTTAGCAAACTCCCTGATCTTCTTATCATAGTCCTTCTGTAGCATAAGTTTTTCATTAAAAACATGTATGTCTGGTAAGCCCCTCTGCCTTAAATTTGTGTATTTCACCATAAATCTAGTTATGGCCAAGTTCATTGCTTCACATTTGTCTTTAAGATTGTTCGTTAAGTTATTTTTAGTGATAACCTTTTTGATTTGTAAGATGGTTTCTGTCCTGTCTAATACTTGCAATTCTTCAAGTTCCTCCCTGTTCTTGCTGTTAAGAAATGTAATGAGTTTTAAAGCCTGAGGAGGCTTATCAGTCAACTCATCTTTTGTCTTTTGTATCTCTATCTGGGCTGCCAACAACAATTCTTTATGCTCATAGATAACCTGAATTGAAGGCCATTGATTATGAATGGCTTCAATAATGTTAGTCCAGAGATGATTTTTAACATATGAGATCTGCTATGTGAAAGTCAACTCTTTTTGTAAATTCTTGAGCTGCTCTCCCAATCTGATTGCTTTCTACTCATGAGTTCTGACATTGATCTGAGTTGTCTTATTTTCCCTCTCAAGGTTTTCAATTATTTTATTTAGTCTGTTTATTTCACCTGTCTTTAAAGACATCTCTTCCATGGCCTTGATAATTTGGTTGGCTTCATCAGTGTGCTAAACATTTGTAGTAGAAGAGTCTGTAGTTGAAGTAGTGGCTGAAGTCACTGGCACTGCAGTTGCCAGTGGGCCCTTTGGTGCTAATTTCTCTCCTAAAGTAGAGGGAATTGCTGTAGTAATTACTGGGATGACTGTAGGAATTGTAGGAATTGTAGAAGTTTCTGGCTCTTTTACAGTCTCTTTCTCTTGGACAAGCTGGTCCATTTGTGTTTCCATCTCTTTTATTTGTGCTGTCAATTTTAGTATGAGCTCCATCATTTCTTCTTTCTCATTTTGATCCTGGAGGATTTCCTTTGTTTGTGGATGCTCACTTTGAGGAAGCTTAAGTTGTTTCCCCAAAGCTGCTATGTCTTCATTCTTCTTCTTGATTAAGAGTTCTGCTGCTTGAATGTTTGAGGGATCATATCCCACTTGTAAAACTAGTTCCTCTAAGGCTTTAATCCTTAGTCCTTGGAATATAAGGATGCTTTATCCATTTTCATCTGATCTTGAATATTAAAGATAGTATTATGTAGCTTAGTAGCACTCATTGCTTTAGTTACCACTGTAGAATACAACATTTCAAAGCTATGCCTATGAAATTCAATCTGGTCCAGCTCATGAATATTTTCTGTGTCTACCTCAAATTCCACCTTTTTTGTGATATTCCTTTTTTTGGTGTCACCTACTACAGGGTCAGGTTGGACTTCCAGAGCTAGGAGCAGACAGGTCACATGTACAGATTGGTGCTATCAGTGGGCTCAGGAGCTTTTCAGAGGAGTTTTCATGGTGTCCGGAGGCATTCGCTTGATATTCTCCATCATCCGAGCAGTTTGGATTTCGTTCCGATGCATTCCAATAACTTTTGGAAATTTGAGTTATTTATGGGGTTAACTTAGCTGATTATGCTCAAGGTGGCATTCCGGGAGGAATACATGATGGAACACCTTAGTGTAATAGCTAATTAGAACCGGGACGAAGATACCTACATGGTGGGACAGTTAGACACAGATTTTAGTGACTGAAGGAGGCGTGGTAGCTGATTTACCCTTTTCTGCATTAAAAATGAATATTTTAATAAAAGGGAAAAGTGCTCCATGAATAAAATAATAATAAAATAATGCTCTAGAAGGCTCCAAGAGACCTATAAAAGAAAGGGAGGAGGCCATTGGGAGATATCTTTGGAGTAGATCATTTGCTTGTGTATGAGAGGTTCGAGGACGTGGTTCTCTACTTCAGCCATAGCCCCAGGACAGAAACCCTCGGGTGACTTGTGAGTATCGGATGGAAACCCAATACCCTTGAGGAGGTTTCACTCAGAGATCTCACAGTGCTTCAGTGGAGTTTGGAGAGGTCAGTTTTGCCGTAGCCAATTTGCAGCAGCCTCTTTGCCGAGCCATCTACATCATTGCCAGCGTCATTCATCAGTTGGGCCAGAGATCTTTCTAGGTTTGCTCCGCTTGCTTGGCAAGCTCAGGTTCTGCTATTCCTTTATATTGATGTACTTTTTGTCATGGATTAATAAAATGGCTTAGTGATTTTATCGGCATTCATTGTGTTCTATTAGTGGCTGTGTATATTTCCATTTATTTGGCTGCTTAAGTTTATTTCTGCAATTAGTGTTGAAATATCCCATTTGGGATATTATAGTGGTATCAAAGCCTTGGTCTTGGTTCAGCCGCGGGGTTTCAGTTGGAGGATTTCATATTTTATTGTAGATCAGCTTCAAAAGGAGTTCAAAGGGTTTTATTTTGAAGAAATTTGAAGTTGCTTGCTCATTGTGATAATTCTGGAGAAAATTGTCTTATCCGTTCTACGAATTCTCTGCTACATAAGGGTGACCACATTTTATTTTGATTCTACATGTTGGATTAATAATCATTTGCCAAATTAACGTTTCAGCCTCCGAAAGCAACGCACGAGTTAATCTCAAGTGGGGACCGCATTCCATTTCCTGTAGTGATTTATTTGTGGGGGTTATAAGTTCAGGGAGAGAGATAGTTGGGCACATGCCGCATGTTTTCGAAAAAATAAAATTCAAGCCGTTGGATATTTTGAAGGGACAACAACATAATGAAGGTCAAACCACATTGACCGGACCAAAATCGTGACTAGACCTCAGTGTCAAAACCATATCGTTCAGGACCGAGACATTTCTTTTCGGTTGACGTCTGAATTTCTTGGTTCAATTAGCCGTCTACAGGAGGGATGAGCAACTGAAGGCAGTCAGGCGTGTTGGAGGGCCGCTTATCCTTAAGCAGTTTGTAATTCCGACGAAGAATGGTTGACGTAGTTTTCCCTTGTCAAGCAAAGTTTGGGTATCAAAAAGACTCCGCTGGGAATTAAACTCGACTGACTTGATTTGGTTAAACTCTCGTGGAGGGGCCACGCTACAAGCCAGACTTCCACCAAACCCCGTATTGCAGTAAGCTTGAATTTGTGCAGCCACCAAACTAAGTCGAGATGCACGGGGAAGGACCCGACTAATCCACCAAGCCACCATCTCAGAATTTCAAGCCCAAACGATCGTATTAATTGCAGGATCCAATCTTGCCTTCAAAGGGCTCGACATGCCCAGTTCGAGGCCGAGGGAATTGATTCATTGATGGCTGAGACATATCTGTAGAGGCCAAGTTTTGGTCAAAATTACTGAATCCACATCATCAAAGACCGAGACGGCGCAAAATCAAAATCCCAGAGATCGTCACGGCTTTCACGCGATCACTATTAGGTGGGGGCCGCACGTCGAACTGAGTGGCTGCATAAGAAAAAAAAAACCGTCGAATGATTTTGAGGGTCCGAGCATATTATTTTAAGTGGGCTCGTCAGAATTTTGTCAAAGGTCAAAAGAGGAGAGTGTGAAGAATCATCACAATTATTTCAGGCCCGAATATATATTTTTTTTATCATTGTGATTGCCGTCAAGACGAGAAAGAGCCTCACAGCGAAATTTCTTTTGAAAATGCCACGGCCATTATGGGCATGAATATCTTCGCAAGAGAATGTCTTGCCAGAGTTCCAAGAAAAATCCCGGAATCAGAGTATTATTCTCAAAGAAACCACGAGATTCATTGTTGAAAAAGGGAACGAGAGCATGCAAATTTTAAAGACTGAGATCTCTTGAAGAAGGAAGCATATTTCTTCATTGTTACCCATGACTACAGCAAATAGAGGAATTTTGGATTTGAAAGGAGGGTGAAGGATCTGTAGGTTGCTTGTTGGTGCATTCTAAAAGAAGACAACACTGATACCTGCACAGAGTTGAGCCTTAGCTTCCTTGCTGGATGTGTGGAATTTCCTTGGGGTTGTGTACAATATCATAGGCAATTTCTGGGTTGTACATGTACTCAATGACAATTTATTGCTCAGAAAGTGGGAACAAGCACTAGGAAGCATATTGTTGCATATATACAACTGAAGGACGTCTTGCTGCTTACATACCAGGTTCCATATATCCTTATACATTGATGTTTATAAGTTTAGAAATTCAAAGTGCATTTGGGGGCTATTTCCAGCAAACAAACATATTGATATTGGCTGTATAACATGCATGAGGGTGGTGTGTTTGGTTATGAGAATAATGAGCATAATATATCTCTGATTAAGAAATGGTTGAATACATCATTGTGTACCATCATTCCTCTGAAAATTAGCGAACTCAGAAAAATACATTAAACTCAAGAAAACAGTGACAACATCCTTGGTTGAGCCATGGAGGGATTCCTAAATAGATTGATGAAAATGAAAATAGAAGTCGGTTCCTTAAACCACCATGCATCAGAAGACCAGAAAACAAAACCAAATAGCAGACCCTTTTCAAGAGAAATTTATGCCATCCTTAAAAAAGGACAGCCAAAAGATTTGCAGGAAGAATTGGGGATTGGTCACAAAATCCTTGCACTTGGGATAGATTTGAAACACATGAAAATGACATGGAGAGTTCTGTCCAAACTTGATGAACTTAATGAACTTCTGTCCAAAATAAGCTAAGAAGAAGGGAAGAAACTGATTTGGGCTCTAAAACCAGCTATGCTTTCTCTTATACAACCCAAATTCTTGGAGGAACCTTGTGAAGGGGTCACACTTCCAGTTGCAGCTTGTCTCTGTAACATCATGAAGTTGACCGCACCTATAGCTCCATACAATAATGATGTTATGAGGAGGATTATGAGATTGATTGTAGAGAATTTTCAGGATTTGGACAACAGTGCAGGCTCTACCTTTGGGCAAAAGCTTGAGATTTTATGGGGTATGGCCGCATTCAAGACTTATGTCATCATGTTTGACCTTGAGTGTGATGACTTGATTTTGCAGATGTTCCAATGCTTCTTTAGCATTAGGAGATGTCATCTTGACACCGTCATAGCACACATTCAGTCCATCTTATCATCATGTATGAGAGACCATGAGACCATTGGCCGAGAGTTGCAGACCCAGTTGTTGAGCGTCTGGAGGAGAGAGCAGTTGGTCTCGCCCGCTGCTTATGAGCTAGCCCAAGGGCTAGTTGAGCAGAACATTGATTTTCTCTGGAGACAGTTGACCAGGGAGGAGCTGCTCCAGTTTGGTGGATTAGGCAGCAGAAATGAGCTGAGGAGGAAAGGACTTTGCTTCATTTGCAAAGAACCTTGGGGGCCTAATCACTCATGTTTGAGAGATGCAGATGATGTGGCGGAGGCAGGACAGGAGGGCATTCCTTCTGTATGCCAGGGTGAGGACTCTTCTTTATATGAGTCCATAGGATCAGTTGAGGACGCCTCTGGGGAGCGAGAGCAGTCATGCAGAGATGATGACAGTAGACCAGAGCTACATTCCGGTGTACAGGGTGAGCAATCAGGGGACTCCGCGGGAGATACTCTGGGTGAAGAGTCACTTGTGACAATTCAGCTAGAGCAGCATGTGATGGAGCCTGAGTCGGCAGAGGAGGACACTATTCACATCAGGCATGATATTCCTTTGGGGGAGAGTCAGATGGGCGCCCACATTGAGCCGATGAGGGATATGCGGCTAACATTGGGGTCAGCCATTTAGGTGGAGCAGTCAGATGCACTAACATCGAGTACGGTGACAGCAGTTGCAGATCCATATCCTCTGGGGGCGTTAGAGGTTGATGGGATTGTTCTGCAGGGGGCTAGTAGACAGCAGGAGCATGACATTCATGATCAGGAGTGGGAGGAGTTGTTGGAGATGGTGGAGCATCCATCCGTGGGTCGACACAGGGATGAGGCGCAGATAGATGTCCACGCAGTCAACAGAGTTGCAGTATTTTCAGTGAGTAGCACTCTCCAGGAGTACATCGAATGGGCTTGCAGCTTATCTTGCCCACTTTGGCCCATTATAGAGAGAGGGGCTTCCTTCTATAGGCAGCTTTCATTGGCAGACAGGGCAGAGCAGTGGGAGTTGATTACGGGTTGGCGGCAACACTCTGGGCATGTTCCATATGCAGTTGTTGCTACATTGGATTCTTCTTCTAGGATGGACTGGCGGGAGATCATGAGTTGGTACCCTCTTGATTGTACGGTATTCTTCGTAGGGAGCACAACGGAGTAGGGGCCCTTAGACATAGTAGATGTTACAGATTCCAGTTGGCAGGGGGGCACAGGTCGTGATTTCTTCAACACTCCTTCCCGATTTCAGGAGAGCAGGATCAGCATGGGATTGAGTCAGGACTTGGATTGGAGAGAGGTGATGAGTTGGTATGCAGTTGAGGGAGCAACTTATACAGTTAGAGGTACAACACAGTAGGAACCAGGGAGCATTGATGCTCGTTGGCGGTCTTCACCTCTTAGAGCATCAGTCATAGCTAGAGGCAGTGCGTAGTCCAGGCCGTGGGACTTGGGCGATTGTTGGCCATTGTGGCATGGGGATCTGGGAGGTTTATTTGATGACAGGTACAGTGAGAGATCAGTTTGGGATCCCGGCATTGAGGGGTCTATTCCAGGTGGCTTAACACAGACACATAGTTGCACCAGGAGGTTTGTATGGGATCCGGGCATTGGGTTTCAATTGCATCGGGCCGACAGAGTGGCCCACATATTTGGATTGCTTGAGGGCAAGCAATCTTGGGGCGGAAGGTTTGTGATATTCCTTTTTTTGGTGTCACCTACTACAGGGTCAGGTTGGACTTCCAGAGTTAGGAGCAGACAGGTCACATGTACATATTGGTGCTATCAGTGGGCTCAGGAGCTTTTCAGAGGAGTTTTGAGGAGTTTTCATGGTGTCCGGAGGCATTCGCTTGATATACTCCATCATCCGAGCAGTTTGGCTTTCGTTCCGATGCATTCCGATAACTTTCGGAAATTTGAGTTATTTATGGGCTTAACTAAGTTGATTATGCTCAAGGTGGAATTTCAGGAGGAATATATGATGGAACACCTTAGTGTAATAGCTTATTGGAACCAGGACGAGGAAACCTACATGGTGGGACAGTTAGACACAGATTTCAGTGACCGAAGGAGGCGTGGTAGCAGATTTACCCTTTTCTGCATTAAAAAGAAATATTTTAATAAAAGGGAAAAGTGCTTCATGAATAAAATAATAATAAAATAATGCTCTAGAAGGCTCCAAGAGACCTATAAAAGAAAGGGAGGAGGCCATTGGGAGATATCTTTGGAGTAGATCATTTGCTTGTGTATGAGAGGTTTGAGGACGTGGTTCTCTACTTCAGTCGTAGCCCCAGGACGGAAACCTTCGAGTGACTTGTGAGTATTGGACGGAAACCCAATACCCTTGAGGAGGTTTCACTCAGAGATCTCACAATGCTTCAGTGGAGTTTGGAGAGGTCAGTTTTGCCGTAGCCGATTTGCAGCAACCTCTTTGCTGAGCCATCTACATCATTGCCAGTGTCATTCATTAGCTGGGCCAGATATTTTTCTGGGTTTGCTCTGCTTGCTTAGCAAGCTCAGGTTCTGCTATTCCTTTATATTGATGTACTTTTTGTCATGGATTAATAAAATGGCTCAGTGATTTTATCGGCATTCATTGTGTTCTATTAGTGGTTGTGTGTATATTTCCATTTATTTTGCTGCTTAAGTTTATTTTTGCAATTAGTGTTGAAATATCCCATTTGGGATATTACATTTTTGTAGTCTGCTACTGTTTTGGGTGCTGAGGTAGTAGGTTGCAGGAATGACATGATCATTTTGTTGGTAGAATAATCAAAGGCTGATAATAGCCTATTCTGATTTCCAAGCTTTTGTTTCAGGAATTGAGAATATATCTCAGTCTTTATCTCCTCATTTTTCTGCTTAATCTGCTTGTATTTCTCCTTGATGTCCAAATCCTTTTCCTTAGCTGATTGTGAGGAAGAGGCCTCCATGTTATGCTGCTTTTTAATCATCTGTGTATCATTCTGATTGGCTGTTGATTCCTTTTATATTTCCATAAGTGTTTCATTGATTATAGTTGTGGCTATATCATCATTGGTTACTGGATCATCTGTCTCATCAACATCAATTGTCACTTTTTCTTTATCAACTGAACTGAGTTTAAGCCTTTTGTTATAGATTATTTTGAATTTGGTCTCAGTTGTTGTCTCTGCTATATAACCTCCTTCCTCTTTGACCCTATTTGTTGATGCTTCTGGTTGTTTGACTACTTCTAGAGCTTGTGCTGTGTCAGTTTTATTTGTTGTATCAATCAATGTGTTTTCCAGCCATTCAATTTGATTTGCAAACTTTTCTATGTCAGGCTTGGCTTCATGGATAAAGGGTGTCAACTTGCACTGAACCCTTAGCTTACTCAAGATCCCTTGAGGATCATAATTCCATGAAAAACTTTCCTCAAATCTGTACTCTGATAATTTCTTGGCAATTTCCTTTTCTGCATCTCTGTTGTTGATTATGAATGGGCCAACTTGATTCTTTAACTTAAACTGAGTCTTCTTTTTGGCAGCCATAAAGTTAATTGAATCTGAGTTTAGAATTTATCTAAGATATTCTAATGAAAAAATTCTCATACACATGTGCTTGGGCAACTTATAGGGTAATAAGTTAGACCCAAAAATCCTAAACTCAGTGTATTTTTGATAGAGATACCAATCTCCAACCTTATTATGTTCTGAGCACTGTAGAATTCTTTTCATCTCCTCACTGATCCTGGGCTATTTTGTTTTATTCAATATATTCACTGCTGGATATATAAAGAGCTCTGAACAATCTGAATATGTAAAATCACTGCCCTCTTTTCTAAGTAGTGAGGTCCAAAAATTATAGAAAGAGGCTTTCCTTCTATATCCATCTTTTGTAATGAAATATGAAACTTCTCTGCTTGAAAGAATAGAAACAAGTGGAAAAGATAAGATGAATATCTAAAGACTCCTTCTGTGGGTAACTTAGTCAGCTGGTGATGGATGGCATCTGCTATGAAGCCAGCATAGTCAAAGATGACTGCTGGAGGTTGACCAGGGGACATAGTAGACAGGAAACCTAGAATGGACTCATCAGTATGTTCATCTATAAAATAACCAAGGACAAAAGAAAGCATAGAAACGATATGTCTGGAACCTTCAAGAAATTTAGTTGTGGAGTATGGAGGGTTTAATTTGGGGATTTCCACATGAGAGGGCATGAAGTTTTGGAAAATCATGAACCTTTTAGGGAAGTCTAAGCCTAGATATAGCTGTGTCAAGGCTTCTATAGACAAGGGAACTGCCTGGGGACCAGGTTGTAATTGAAGCAATTGATTAACTGACTGGTCTGTAATGGTAAAAAGTATTTCTTTTTCTACATTTAATATAGCCCTTTGATCTGGCTCATAGTATCTTTGACATATTCTGATGAGTTCTTGGTCAGGATGAGTCAAAGGGACTACATTCTTAGGCAAATGAGTTTCCTAGATAGGAAAATCATCTTTGTCTAAATATTTCTCATAACACCAATTGTGTATATCCATCAAATTAAACTCAACAACAGGGTCTGTAATTTTATAGTCAAGATCAGTCAAATGGATGTTTTCAGTAGCAACTACAGGTGGTTGAAGGGGATTTACTGTTGTAGTAGTTTTGACACTGATAGCTGGGGTCAGGGAAAATTTTAAGGATGGAAAATTATCTTGAAGTTTAAAAAATTGGCGAATCTCACTAGTCCCTGATATGCAAACTATAAAATGTTTATTGATGTATTTGTAAAATTATTCAAATTTATAATGATATTATATATACTCTCTATATAATGTTGGTGATTTTTAATGTAAAATAATTTTATATTGTAAAACTTGGGCAAATCATTTTTATAAAAAAATGGAAATTGACGAATATTTTTTTGGAAAAACCATGGAAAATTAGCACACCTGCGAATATTAGCCCCTAAAATTTTCCATGGCTGGGGTAGGCTTAGGGGCTTTGGATCCTTCAGATTTAGGTGTTTTGGATCCCACAAGGCTTCTTATGCTCTGTTTCTTAGTCATTTTGAATAACTACTGCAAGATTAGACTGTTTGTAGGAGTTTTTATATTAAACAGAGAGGAAATTGAGCAGTTTTTAGGCTGAGGATGGATTCTTTTAGGCTTTTGGCTCAATTAGGTTTATCTGGGGATGTAAAAATGGCATAAAACAGAAAACAAGGGATTTCTAAGTGGGTTTAATTGAAAAAAAGGATTTCTATGGTATATTTAGCATTTTTAACCCTTAGGTGCTTTAAATTTGGTATTTAAGCTTTGGAAACTGAGAATTTGGCTTCAAAAAGGCTTGCCGTGTGAAACAGGGTTTCCTGGGAAAAATTGGCCAGGGTTTGGCCTCTTTTTTGGTGTTTTTAAGCCGTTCTACTTTGCTGAATTTTCTTAATAAAAGGGATTGGCTTTCTTGAAAGATAATTTGAATTCAATATGTAGGTTTTAATTTGTGTTGCAGGTTAGAATTCCGAGTAAAATACCTTTAAACGTAGGTATTCAACTGTAAAGAAGGGTTTTACGGGGTTTTGGTTGTAACGCTGGCTTCTGCAGTTTTCTGGAGCAATGCTCTATTCTTCAACATTCTTCAAAGGTAAATTCTGGTTAAATTCAGAGGTTTCGGGCGAAAAATCGCAATCAGGGTTAAAAATGCTTAAAACAGGGATTTCTGATAATCGGGGGCAATGCGAAAGGATTCAATTTGCACAATAATGAAATAATATGTATGTATCAAAGGTTTTAACCATACATTGATTGTGTTTATTGGCATTGACTGCATGTCAAATCGCGGCGGGAAGCGATTTTAGTTTTCAAAAAAAAATAGGACAGTGGTTATCGCATAGGAATTGGGCAGTAAGTGGTTTATTCCCAAATGAACGTGATCGAATAAGAAATCGCCATGTCACAGAGAGAGAAATGGGCAATACAACCCATTTTGCGTCCATTTTGGATTTGGGCAGACGATTAGTTTGATCTAGGGCCGTTGGATCTAGGACTCGGGCGCGAAGGGTCAGGATTAAAAGGGAAACTGCAGCTTAATGAAAGGTGGGACCAGGCTTTGATATGCATGTGCGGGCGGTTAAAAATTAAACCCTTATGTTTTGTTGTGGGCAAAGGCTTAACTCATATGAGGGCGGGGTTTATTATGCATGCAACATGGTTTAATTATATAAGGCAAATGGATTATATAATATAGCTGGGATAGGCATATTGTAAAGGTTTTAATTTATTAAAATAAACCTTAGTTTATTTCAACTAAACCTTAGGTTATAAAATTATGCGGGGAGGGCTTATATATGCATTACAAAGGCGCTTTTCCAACAAGGTTTTTAAACCTTAAGCCATGGTAAAATGTAAGGCGGGTTAAGTTCAATTGCATACATTGGCTTATATGATGGCGGAGGGATAATGGTTTAAAATGGAGGATAAGGTTTTAACCAATACAAAGGTGCGGGATTAATATGTTTTTCTCAAAACCTTTGTAATATGCCTGAATAAAACACAATTGGCACAATATTTAGTTTATTATATAGCATTAAATCTTTTTGAATGGTTTAATAACTACAGGGGGCGGGATATTTAATTAAAGTTAGTTTTAGACCAAGGGGTGCTTTATTTGGGTTTTATTTTGACATGTGGATAATAACTTTGGTCCGGGTTTTTGGGGGTATTTAGATATAGGGAATTAGATAAATAGGATAAACTTTTATTTAAGGATTTAAAAAACTAAGTCAAAAATTAATATGAAAAGGGGAATGGAATACACAAAAATACACAATATGACTAAGTAAAGTGAACAAGTAAAGCAAAGCTTGTTTTTTCATCATTTCACCAATTTACTTAGGATAAAGCATTTTTGAAGGTTTTTGTATGTTTCTGAATGAAGGAAGTTAATTAGATGGGGTTTTATGTTTCATTTAGTAAGAATGAGTCTTTACTTATGAAAATGAGTTAAAATGTATGAATGAGGGATAAATAATGGAAAATGGGGATTTAACATAAAAATTTAACATTTTCAACTAATCAATCATTGAGCCTAGGGTCTGGTCCCAACAAAAGTCAGAGAAATGCTCTGAGCCTGTTTGACTGATAGTCTAAAACACTAAATACTTAGGGGAAGGGAAATTAGTAATTTTTGCCCGGTGATGAATATTACATGCTTTTTCCCACTTCTTTCTACCTACCCAACATTACTCTAGCAGTTTTTCTTCCTTTTCGCAGGTGCATTTAGGCTTGCAACCTTGAAACATTTATTCTTTTTAAAGCATAAACTTATCTAATTCTACCTTATTTCATCCGAAGGCTTAGTTTAAACTGTTGAGCTCCTCATTATTCTCTACCTATCTAATGATTTGTCAGGATTAAACTGTATGACAAATATTTATTCATTATCTAAAACATGGAAATTGAAAACATGACAAGTCAAGATTAAACATTTTAACTCATCATGGATTATGGCATTTTTTGACACTCTGCCATAATCATTTGCAAAAAGTAAAAAGTAGTGGCATTTGGACTTGCTCACTTTCAGGTCTTATTTTCATCTTTTTCTTTTTTCTTTTTGGGGTCTATATTTTTCAAGTCCTTTGATCTTTCTTTTAGGACTTTTTACCCTCTTTTTGTTATTTTTTTTATTATTTTTCTTTTTCTTTTATATTTTTTTATTATTTTTTTTCAAAGTATGGGAAAACAACTTGCAGAAAGCAAGGTATATACATATTTTACAATACTATCAAAATTCAATTCAAAATTATGAATCCTATATTTATAGGACCCTAACAAAGCTCGGGTTTAATACTGGGAGAAATAAGTGAAGGGAAAATCATTTATAAGTTTGTGGGTTAAATATTTGAAGGCATGATTGACAAAATCTTCCTATGAAGAATTAATATATTCTTGCTTAGGTATGGGAGAATATGGACCATCTTGAAGAAATCTTGGAAAAAAACCAAAAAATCCTTGATGAACTAGTGAGGATATATGGTCCTTTAAGAAACCATGCCTCCATAGACCAAAATGATAGTCAAAGCAAGAGACCATTCTCAAAAAGGGTCCATGTCATTCTACAGCAAAAACAATCGTGGGAGGTGAAGGAAGGACAAAGAAGAGGAGCTAAACTCTTTGCACTTGGCTCTAAATTGCAACAAACAAAATCAGTCATAGCCCTTCATAAGTTTGAATAATTAGACATATCTCTATCCAAGGTGGGACAACCAGAATGGAAGAAACTTAGTTGGGCTCTCAAACCATCCATGCTTGCATTAATACAACCTAGACTTCGAGAACATCCTGATGAAGAGGTCAGACTCACAATTGCTTCTTGTCTCAGCAGGGTCGTAGCTCTAACATCACCATCACTACCCTAAAATAATGAGCTCAAGACATATATACTGCAGCTGATAGTAGAAGCCCTTCAGGGGTTGAAAAACATCTGCTTCCTACTTATCAGAAGCGGTGTAGAATTTTGAAACTCATGGCAAAGTTTAGTTTTGGCACATTCATGTTGAATATGGAACGCGACGAGTTGATCTTTTAGTTGCTGCAAAACTTCTATACCATTATTACATCAGCTCACTCAGACCATGTCAAAGCATGCATGCAAAAGATTGTGTCTATGTTCTTAAAAGGAGATGCTGACATATGCAAGATACTAAGATCCAAATTGATGACCATTTGGAGGAAGGAACCAAAGGTATCACCAGCTTCCTATTATCTAGTCGAGAAAGTGGTCAAGAAAATCATAAAATGGTTCAGAAAGGTGTTGAATAGGAGGGAGTTGAGAAGGATTGATGGAGAAAGTAAGAACACAATTTGCAGCAATAATGAACTAAGGAGGAGAGGACTATGCTTTATCTGCAAGGAGAGGACTATGCTTTATCTGCAAGGGACCTTGGGCCCTTAACCATTCCTGTCCAGGTGATAAGAAGAAGGCAACAAAGATAGAAAAAAAGGAGATTCCTTCAAATCATGGGGAGTCTTTTGTAGTTTGATCTATTGATCTTTAAGATGGTGAGCAACATCGTGACATTATTCAGGGAGGCTTGCAGGATGACAAGAATTTGGAAGTGCATGAGGAAATTCTACCTAATGGTATTGATGAGGTAGACTCCTATACAACTGAGTCTGTAGATCCCGAGGGGAATATCCATAAATAATATGAACATTCACGTATAGATAACAATCCACCAGTGCATCTATGTTCGACAGTTGAAAGGGATGAACATATTGTCTCCACAGATGAAGGAGACCAGGGAGATTTGAGTGAGGAGCCAACCATAGTGAACCAACATGATGAGTATGATCATGAGGAGAAACATGAAAAACATAATGTGCAAAATGAACCATTCCTAGAGAGTTGGTCAAAGGCTCAAGTTGAAGATGTGGTCGTTGGGCATCCGATGCAGACAGATACAAAGACATTCAACACGGCACTAGAATTTCCAGTAGAAGGCTTTTAGGAAAGGGTCATGCATTTCAATACAAATTTTATGTTGTTGAAGAAGAGAGTCTAGACAGTCCGAGACGTTGTCTTACAAGAGAACATAAAAATTGAGGAACTCATAGGGGTATGTGCCGAATCAACGAACAAGTTGTCTAGTGTTGAGGAACGACTCAAGTCCCTCACAAGGTAGCAAGAGGAGTACAATTGGGAGTTGCAGAGCAACCCTCTACAAGAATACATAGATAAGGATTGCAACACCAACAACCCACCTTTATACATTGGAAGAGCAGGGCAGAGTTCTCCAAATGCATCATGTTGGGTAACCAAGTAGAGCAACATGAATTGAGCATCGAACAACATCAACATAGTAGATTTGCAAATATTCGTCCTTCCCCAAGGATTTTCAAGATATTATGAGTTAGTATTCTATTAATGGGTTGATTCTTTGGAGGATACTCACATCCAAGGGCATATTGCAGCTTGGGCCCTTTGGCGTGGGCAGCGATGGAGGCATGAAATGGTACCATAACCCATAGGTCCTAGGATTTAGGTGGCATTGGGATCCAGGAGAATCCATTGGGGGCAGGATTGGCCAAAGGATTGTTTTGGATCCAGGAAAATCTATCAAGGGGAGGATTGGTCAGAGGATTGTTTGGGATCCAGGTACCGGAGGATCCATTCAAGACCATTCAACATGGAGGGATGGAACAATACATCGGGTTGTATGGAATCCGGATATCAATGTACAAATGCTTCTGTTGTGGATAGAAGTGGACTTCTTGAGGACAAGCAATCTTTGGGCGGGAGGATTTGTAATATTCGATTTTTTTTATAAGGTCAAAATAGACGGAATCATCCCATGGTATTTACCGTGGTGTTCGCCCATGGTATCATCTCATGGTATCCGCCTTCGTTTTTCGAAGGAAAATAATAAAATAAGGTCCATATAACCTATAAAAAGGGATAAGGGCGAGACAGAGGGATCATCCTAGAGTTTTCTATCTATTAGTGTTTTGTTGGGGACTTGGCGTGGCCAATTCTAGATTGATCCTGGGACGAAAACCCCGTGGTGACATTTGTTGGTGGATCCATTCAGGATTCACATTTGTGCTTCAGTATTTTCACTTTCTTATTCATTGAGCAGCCGTGTATGCTGAGGTAGGGGCTCCATTATCTGTTTGTATTTTGGGCATGTCTCATTTTGTGAATACTAATTGAAATAAAGTGTTTCAGTTCCAGATCTCTTTGTGTTCATTTTTTTTATTGCAATTACTTTTGGTTAGAACACTTAGATGTGGCAGATCTGCGATAATTTTTATGGATTAGGATCTTACATTGGAGGTGGATGACCCTCTTGTTTTTGTTATTGATTCAGATTCAATGTTTCTCTATAGAGCATTGAGTTATGTTTTTTTTGGACAATACTTGGTTGTGACACATATGCTTCTTGTCTAGTTTGGTGTCCACATGCACTTGCAATTTAGTTTCTTTTAGTCATGCGGGCGAATATTGGTTTGGTCTTAGGGTATGTTGAGGATCATTTATTTTTTATTTTTTTGTGCATGAGACATTATATAGAATTTTTTGCTGAATTTTATGTTACTTAATGCATCCTCATACTTTCTAGATATCTATGCACATATCTCGCTAGCCTTTTGAAGCAAAGTGTAAATGGAAGATTGTGGCCTAATCTAGAGTCAATGGTATATCTTTCATTGTCATGTATTCCCTTGCCTTTCATGGTGGTCTTGTTCACTTGGGCTCACACTTAGTTTTTGTAGTTTTCAATATAATCTAGATATGAACGGTTGGTGGGACAACTAATGTATTGATTGGTGTGACAACTAATGTATTGATGGACATATTCTATTTGATTTGTTGTAATAGAGGCATTTAGAGAATTTAGTTGTTCTAGAAAAAGATCTCAAATGATCTTGTTATACCCCATATAACTCTTTATTTTTTATTATGATTGCTATACTTAACATAACTCTTTGTTTTTTATTAAAATAGTTATGCTCAATATAACTCTTTATTATGAATAGAAATTGTGTTAATTCAAAAAAAAAAATCAAAAAATAATTGTCAAACAAATTACAATCTTCTTTAATTCTATTGTTTTAAATCTATAATTCTTTTCCCCATACAAAGTAAGAAGAAATGATTCCTAAGAGGGATAGTGAGAGGGGTCGAGGCCAACCCCATCATACGCCCTATACTAATTATCTATCATTTAAGGCTCTTCATTTTTATTATTTCCATAGGACTTGCTGCTTCTCACTAACTACTTACTATCCTTACCAATTTCTCTGGAGTGGACTTAATTTTATAATTTATATATTATTTTTAATAATATTCTTAATTTACCTTAATTTTTCAAATTGTAACATCTTCCTCTCTAGAGATAAAATTTCTTTTCTCATTTTACCCTGAGGGATAACTCTCATAAATTTAGGGTTTCAAGGAGCTGCTCTTACCCCAACAGATTTCTATCTCATAGGTTTTAGGGTTCTCCTCTGCTTTCCCATCATGCCGGTCGCTACCATGAGGAACACTACGCTCTCCCTCTGCAACAATAACATCTCTATTCATCGACTCTTCTTCCGCAATTTGAGTGCCACTACATACACGCGCATTATAACACTTTGTCACGCCAGTGACTTAAAGAGGCACTTGACACCTTCAATTACCTGCTTTCACTGAAATCTACATCCATCCCCACTCTCATGACCTGCAATATCTTGTTAAGTAGCTTTGTTCGACATAATCAACATGGATCTGCATTTTCTATTTACAGACTTATGATTGAAGCCAACATTATTCCAGATCTCAAAACTTTGACCATTATCATTAATTGTCACTATGAAACAGGGAGAATGGATTATGCGTTCCAAGTGTTTGAAGGACTGGAAACACCTGGATATGTTCCAAATGTCGTAACCTTCAATACCCTCATCAAGGGGCTTTGCAGGAAGTTCAGAGTCGAGGACGCTATCAAGGTTTACAACCAAATTAGGAGCAAACGACAAGTTCCTGATCTTTTTACTTATACTACCCTAATAGACGGGCTCTGCAAGACTGGGAAATCCCATGAGGCATTTGGGTTGTTAGTCATTATGCTACAAAAGGGTTATGAGCCTGATAAATGTACATTTAACACACTCATGGATCAAATATGCAAAGAAAGTAAGATCCAGGAAGTCAAGAAACTACCGTATCTGATGATAAAAAAGGGATGTAATCCCTGAGTTGTTGCATACGATATACTTATTAATGGTTTTTGTAGAGTGGGGAAGTTGGATGAGGCGAGGAAACTCTTCTATGAAATGTCTAAGAGAAATGTATGCCCTAATGTTGTCACATACAGTGCGCTTATTGATGGTTTATGTAATGAAGGCAAGTTGGACGAGGCGATGAAGTTCTTCTTTGAAATGTTTGAGAAAAACATATCCCTTTCAGAGAAAAACATATCCCCTAATGTGGTCACATATAGTGCATTTATTGATGGTTGATGTAAGGAAGACAAATTCGATGAGGCTAGGAAGCTCTTCTCTGAAATGTCTAACATATCCCCTAATGTGGTCACATACAATGCGCTTATTGATGGTTTATGTAAGGTAGGCAAGTTGGGCGAGGCGATGATGTTCTTCTCTGAAATGTCTGAGAAAAACATATCCCCTAATGTGTTCACATATAGTGCACTTATTGATGGTTTAGGTAAGGAAGACAAATTGGACGAGGCTATGAAGCTCTTCTTTGAAATGTCTAAGAAAAACATATCCCCTAATGTGGTCACATACAATGCCCTTATTGATGGTTTATGTAAGGAAAGGCAATGGCAGGAGGTCACCAAAGTGCTTCATGAGATGCTAGATAATGGGTGCAATCTAGGTGTTATCACATACACTACTCTTATTTATGGCCTTTGCAAGGAAGGAAAGCTTCAGGAAGCTCCCGAGTTAATAAATGTTATGGTTCAATTAGGAAATCCACCTAATGAAATCACATACAATACACTTATAAATGGATTTTGCAGCATAGGTAATCTGGAGAAGGCAGGAAAACTTCTTCGAGAGATGACAGAGAAAGGTTGCAAGCCTAACCTAGTTAGTTATGGTACATTAATACATGGGATTTGCAAGTGTAATAGGATAGACGAAGCTCAACAGATCTTCTATGAGATGCAAGGCGATGGTCAGAGCCTTGATGTTATCACATACACCACATTGATGAATGGACTCTGCAGAGTGGGTAACCTGAAGGAGGCAATAAAAATATTCGAACAGATGAAAGGCATAGGTCATGTACCTGATATGATTGCATATCCTACCATCATGGATGCACTATCCAAGGAAGGCACATGCCAAAAAGCCAATAGAATAAGGGATGAGATCTTAAAAGAAGTTTGATACTGGTGTTGTGACATATTAAGTTGTAAATAAAAGCGTCTGTAACCATATTGCTGAAATGCACCTAGCAAGATTTAGTAATAGGGAGTAAATTGTAGTTGATAAAGTACATGGATGACTTAACAAAGTACAAGGATGACTTAGGTAATAATGCACTAGGAAATGTTTCTGAAACAACTTTGATGACTAAGTTGATGTACCAAGTGGGATTTCAATAAGAGTGCAACATGTGTTTAATATTAGGAGTGGACGTTACAAATCATAGGAGTGGCGAGTTACAAATTGATTTGATATTTTGTTAGTGATGGCAGGGTTGCAAAGGTTGTTAAGAGCTTGATATGGATTTCAAAAATATTATACAAAGTGTCTGGCTTTGCTTCAATTTATATTAACTGAATGGTCTCTCTGAAGTAGTCCCGAGGAAGCGTTTCATGGAAGTTAGTATTTAGCGAATCACTTCCAATAGTTACAAATATGTAGGCAAAACAGATGGACTTACTGTAATAGCTATTACGTTTTGGAAAATATTAACTAAGAAAGAAAGGCATATAGCCAACTGAAAAAACTGAAAGCAAATATACACAGATAAAAATTCAGTTTTTACGTGGTAAAACCTTGACAAGGTGTCAAGAAAACCTCCACGGGGCAAGGGATTTGAAACTCTATTAATCAAGAATGATTATCCTCAAGTTACAAGCCTCTCAGGCCATTCCAATTTAATCTGGGCTACTTCGTTACATAACTGCCTCTTCAGTTAAAACTAATTGTTCGGTAAATTCCATTTAATTACAATTAATTGTCATATTTTAACAAACTCCACCTTGACAACAATTTTCCTAATCCCTTACCCATGTCAATTCATCACCTCTTCTGCAAGCCAAGCCAAGCCAGACACCATCTCAACTTCTCTACTGTAACTGGCTTTGTGAATATGTTTGCATGATTTTCTTGTGTACGGGCCTTCTTGAGAACTACTTTGCCGCCTTCGATTACATGTCTCACAAAGTGATACCTTACATCGATGTGTTTGGTCTTGCTATGATAGTGTGGATTTGTAGCCAAATGAATAGCACTCTGACTATCACAGAACACATTCACTTTCTCATGCGTCCTTCCAATCTCATCAAACATAACTTTTAACCAGATTTCCTCTTTACAGGCATCGGAAGTAGCTATATACTCTACTTCAGTAGTGGACAAAGCAATTGTCTCTTGACGCTTTGACATCCAGCTAATTTCTCCACCTGCAAGAGTAAAAACATAACCTATAGTAGTCCTCTTTTTGTCCAAATCACCTCCATAATCAACATCCACATATTCGCAGACTGAACCTTCATGACCATCAAAGTTGATGCAATGGTCCCTTGTGCCTCTCAAATACAGAAACACCCATTTCATTGCTTGCCAATGTTCTTCCTCTAGATTTGCCATGAACCTACTGACAACTCCAACTGCATGTGAAATGTCAGGCATTGTAGATACCATCGCATACATTAAGTTGCCTATCGCATTTTCATATGGTACACGAGACATATACTTCTTTTCTTCAATAGTTCTAGGACTTAAATCCAAAGAAAGCTTAAAATGGGAAGCTAATGGAACATTAACAAGTTTCACATTGTTCATACCTAATTTTTTAAGTACTTTCTCCACATACTTCTGTTGTGATAACCAAAGCTTACCATTCTTCCTATCTCTGTGTATATTGATGCCCAAGATATGTTTTTCCGCTCCAAAATCCTTCATATCAAACGTCCTAGAAAGCTGAGCCTTTAACCTGTTGATTTCTTCCATGCTTTTGCTTGAAATAAGCATATTATCAACATAAAACACCAAGATAATGAATATGCCATTGAAACTTTTGAAGTATACACAATGATCATGCTTAATTCTGATAAAATTTTGGCTCACATTAAGGAGTCAAACTTCTTGTACCATTTCTTGGACGATTGCCTCAGGCCATACAATGATTTCCTGAGCTTGCAAACTAATCCTCTGTTGTGACCTTGTACAAAACCTTCTGGCTGATCCATATATATTTCTTCATCCAAATCACCATGAAGAAAGGTTGTTTTAAACATGTAACTGTTCTAAATTAAGGCCAAGTAACGTAGTTAGTGCTAACACAGTAAGAATAGAAACAAGTTTAACGACTCGTCAAAAAATTTCATGAAAATCAATACCTTCAACTTGAGAATACCCTTTTGCAACTAGCCTCGCTTTATACCTATCAATAATTCCATCAACTTGTCTCTTCAACTTGAAGGCCCATTTGCACCCAACAACACTTCTCCCTTCAGGAAGTTCTACAAGATCCCAGGTATTGTTCTTGGCTAAGGAATCCATTTCTTCTTCCATAGCGTTTTTCCATATCTCGTTATCTACATCATCTACTGCTTCTCGATAACAAGAAGGTTCCCCATCTTCAGTAATCAGCACAAAAGATGAAGCAAAATCTTCATACCTTTTGGGTGTTTTCATTTCCCTTGTAGACCTTCTTAGAGTGGCTAGTTGTTGAATTAGTTCTGGAGTTTCTCCAGTTTCCTTTGCTTCTTCACCTTTTTCATCAAAAGTCTCTCCTTCCTTTCGACTTTCTAGAAAAAGTTTAGTCTCCAATTGAATTTGCTAATATGGCGATACTTGTTCGTATTCAACTTTTCCAACATTTGATTTTAGAAGAGAAGATTCATCAAATGTTGCATCTCTACTAATGACTATCTTCCGTGAAGAAGGATCCCACAACCTATATCCTTTCACTACATAATCATACCCAACAAAGACATAACATTCAATTTTGGATCTAACTTTGAATGTCGATTTCTAGGAATAAGAGCATAGGAATCACAACCAACAATCTTCAAATGCGTATAATCACAAGACTGACCCGACCAAACTTCTTCAGGAATTTTACAGTTTATGGCAACCGAAGGTGATTTGTTAACTAAATAACAAGCAATAGATACTGCTTCTGCCCACAACTCCTTTGGCAGGTTAGCATTGTTGATCATGCTTTTGCCTCTTTCTATAAGAGTCTGATTCATACGTTCAACAACACCATTTTGCTGAGGAGTATAAACAACATTTTTATGTCTAACAATCATCATTACAAAATTATTCAAATTCTAAAGAAGTAAATTCACTGCCATTGTTAGTTCTTAAACATTTAATTGATTTTCCTGTTTTCTTTTCCACCATAGCATTAAATTGTTTAAAAACATTAAATACATCACCTTTCTTTTTCAACATATAGACCCAAACTTTCCGGGAGAAATCATCAATAAATGTTAAGAAATATAATGCACCTCCATAAGACATAGTAGGAGATGGTCCCCAAAGATCAGAATGAATGTAGTCTAAAATTTGTTTACTATTATGATTACCAGTTTTGAACCTTTGTTTACACTGTTTTCCATACACACAATGTTTACAAAAATCCAACTTCAAGGATTTCAAATCAAGAAGCAACTTGTGGTTCATCAAAGCCTGAAGACCTTTCTCGTTCGCGTGACCCAACCACTGATGCCATAGACGAGAACCTTCTTATGCATTTTTTGATACAACTGTTGCTTCACTAACTTGAGTGCTTCCTTTGAGTCTATACAGATTTCCCACCTTTTCACCCTTCATAACAACCAAGGCTCCTTTTGAGACTTTTAGTACTCCATTATGACCTGTAAATTTATACCCATTCGAATCCAAAACTCCCAAAGATATCAAGTTTTTCTCTAGTTTAGGTACATGCCTAACGTCAGATAAAGTTTTAACTATATCATCATACATTTTAATTTTTACAGTTCCCATCCCAACAGTCTGACAAGATGCATTATTTTCCATAAACATAGAACTACCATTTACAGTTTCATATGAAGTAAACCAACTTCTGTGCAGACTCATGTGATGAGAAGCACCAAAGTCTAACAAACAATTTTCAACATCTTGAGAGTCATTACAAACAGGTAGAGCTTCAGCAGTTAAAACTTCATCAATCATGCCTGAATCAACCTGATTTGCTTCCTTATTCTGGTTTTGTGACTCCTTCCATTTCCAACAGTCTTTTTTGAGGTGTCCAATTTTATTGCAGTACCAACACTTGGCTTTACACTTTTTTCCGCCCTTTTATTTTGATCTGGAATAACCCCTTGCTTTCTCCTCTCTTTCTTGTGACCGACCTCTGGCTACCATGGCTTCTGGTGTAGATGTTTCAATACTGGATTTCCTTCATACTTCTTCAGATAAAAGAGCACCCAAAACTGATTCAAATTTCAGGGAATCAACAGTGCTCAAACTGATTGAAGTTACGAAGTGGTCCCATGACTCGGGAAGAAAACACAACAAGGTTATAGCCTTGTCTTCTTCCTGAATTTTAACTTCCATATCCAACAACTGGGAAATAAGTGTATTAAAAACATTCAAAAGTTTTGCAACTTTTGTACCCTCCTTCATCCGAAGACTGTACAATTGTCTTTTCAAATAAATTCTATTGGTCAATGATTTAGCCATATACAAAGTTTCCAGTTTTTCCCACAAACCTTCAGTTGTACTCTCTTCAACAATATTAAAGAGAAATTCATAACCAAGCATAACCTAATGGTACTGAGGGCTCGGGCATCCAAGTCCTCCCAGTTCAAATCTGTCATGCTTACAGGTTTTTTCTTTACCAAGTCTAATGCTTTGTGCAACCCTTGTTGCACCAACAAGTCCCTAACTTTCAGTTTCCACAATGCGAAATTGTTCTTCCCGGTGAACTTCTCCACCTTGAACTTCGCATTTGTCATTTTAACCATTCTTTCCTACTATGGTTTACTGGTTTTCCTTCTATCTTAAATTTCCAGCTAGGGTTTTAATAGATTTATGATCTTTTCCCTTCCTCCTTCAGCTAGCTAGGGTTTAAAAAAAAAATTCCCCTAAGTTCTGTCAATTTTAATTTCTCTTGCTAAAAGTTTTAAATTTCCTTTCTTTCAATTTGTTCCCTCTATCAATTTGTCTTTAAAAAAATTGGGCCTTAATTTTTCTAAACGCAACAGAAATCTCAATCTTCACTTAGATCAAAATACAGAAAATAAAATACCTCTCTCTTTGTAGACCCATTCTTCAGCCAATTTCATCTTCGTGGCCAACAATAGAGTGCAACACTCTTCTCCTCTCCTCTCCGTCGGTGGCAGCGTTTTAATTCCGTTCGGCAAGCACTTCTACTCTTCTGGCGGATGCGTTTATTTGGACATCGACGCAGCTTGGGTGGTGTTATCACTTAGATTGAACCTTAGGCTGAGAGAGGCAATACTGAGGTAACCTCAAACCACGCTTAGCCAAGTAGATAGCCCTACTAGGCCAGGAGAGGGCTCTCTCCATATAGATCACAACCAAGATGACTGTGGAAAGAATATTTTAGGCTAGGTATAGTAGCTCATGGTTTTGATTTTGATTTTTGTGTAGGGTTTGCTGGATCAGGAGGAGTCAAAACAGCTAGGGCAAGGAAATTAGGTCAAAATTTGTAGGGGTTCTAAGGGGCAAGGTAGGCAGAAGGTTTGAAATTTAAAGGATGACTATGGTGAGGTGAAGAGACTGGTGAGGAGTTAGGAAGAGCATACAAGATGAATTCTTCCTAAACTGAAGAAGATAAACAAATTATGCTAAATTCCCCAAAACAGAGCATGAAAACATGAATTTTTCCTTTCAAATTGAAATTAAACATATCATAGACATGAAAATGGTTTATGAGCTTACAATACATTCATACAAATGATCACAAATAAGAAACTATGTAAAACACTGCATACCACATGGATCCCAAAGAAATAGCTGCAAACTTATCATTAATGTCCAAGCCAAACTGATACAAAATGTGTCCTTGAGATGCCAAAGCTCCAAGTGAGTCCAACCATTACAATGATTGAGAAAATACATCAAATAGACCTTAAAACCAATATCCATAGCCTCAGGGAGTCGAATCCATGAGATAGGGATCAATTTCACCTACTCCCAAACAAAAATCTCAAGACTAGGAAAATCCAACAATTTTCCTCTAAAAGAGAGAAAACTGATTCATTTGACCTCTAGAGGACTTAACTGATGTATCTACCCTAGATAACAATAAAAACATGACATTTACATTTAATATGACTATTTACATTAGTAATTTCTTCATTTTCCCAAGAAAAAAGTCAAAAAGTCAAAATTTGCTCAAGATGATGAAAACTGCATTTTCTTGGTAAACATGCAACGCCATGACAGAAAAATGGCCTCTTTTGAAAGAAACTTTTGGAGGCCTTCTCGGTGTCCAAATCAACTCCATGATAGCTCATTGGAAAGCTCTTTGAGTCTAGTTTCCAAATATTCCTCCAATTTCAAAAATTGTGTCCATCTGCCTTGTCAAAAACATGTTCTCCCAAGACTGGTAAACGCGCAGCACCAAGGCAAAAACAAGGGTAGAAACATGTTTTTTGGGTGGTTTTTTGCCTTTTTGAGGGACCAGTTCTCCTCCAAATCTTCTGAAAATTGCTAGATTTAATGTCCTCATAATTTTGAACATGATGGTGGTGGCCATTTTGCAATTGGATGCCCCAAAAAAGAGCGCAACGCCAATGGCGCTACATATTTACCAGAATTTATGTTTCCTCCTGCTCATATGAGGAACCTCTAAGAATATTCTCCAACCTAGGTCAAAGTGAAAAAGGGAGAATGACTGTCCTTTGCCAAACCATTCTCCAACCAAGGTCAAAGTGACATAGGGAGAATGATTATCCACAACTTAACCATTCTCCATCCAAGGTCAAAATGACACAGGGAGAATGACTATTCACTGCCAGAAAATTTTCTAACCAAGGTCAAAATGACAGTCCATGATGCTATATAATTTGTCAAACCATTCTCTAACCAAGGTTATAATACATAGGGAGAATGTTGGACCGTTCTCAAATCAAGGTCACAATGACACATGGAGAATGTTGGACCATTCTCCAATCAAGGTCACAAGGACATAGGGAGAATGTTTGTCCAAGTTGGTCTCTCATTAGCTCTCCCTCTCAATGAGAGGGACATACTCCACAAGTCCAATATTGTCCTTGAAGTACACACACTTCACTCTGGACAAAAGGCTTCGTAAGAATATAAACTATCTACTCATCAATGGAGATACACTAGAGCTTCATTGCTTCGTTTTGCAACATGTCTCAAATGAAGTGGTACTTGGTCAAAATGTGCTTCGACCTGTAATCATGGTCGTCACCTGCACCTGATCAAGAAAACCCTACAAGTACCCTCAGAAGCCATGCTACTTCTCAACTTGCTAAACCAACTACAATATACTCGACCACTAAGTGCAACAAATGTTTGCTTCTAACTCATCCAGTGAAATAATAACAGAGCCTAAATGGATTTGATATTCTCGTAAAATCTTTTTCTTCAACAATCCAAATCCAATCTGAATCTGTAGTTGTACTCCATTGTTTTATACAAATCTCAAATCATAACCAAATTTTCCATAACCAATTTCACCATGCTAGTACTCCAACACATGTTGGGCAATGTATCTTAGTTCAACCATAAAATGATATGCTCCCTTCTGACTGGATCATAGATGCTTTGTAGTCACCCTAATTGGATGATCCCTCTCATACTAAGACATATCCTATTGTGGTAACTCAGGCTTCTCCCTCTATCACTGTTGTCTTTCAGTATATCAAATATCAATGACAATCCATCATTATAAATAGGGCTCCTAAAGAAGTATTTACTACTCCCTTTAAAACAATTCTTTTAGTCAATGCTACTACTTCTGACATATGAGCTCTTCTACTTTCGCCAGAAAACAAATCATATAGGATCAAAATTGATACATCAATTCAAGTGTATCAAGTCTGATGAGTTTGTTCAAAGCCTTCTTTCTATTTACAAGTATAAGGCTTCTTCACATACCTCACCAACTTGAGGTAGCTCTTATGTACACTTCTTTCATCAAGGAAGACAATCTCTACATCTATACAATGTAGCATAAATCATAAAGACAATGAATTTTAACAAAAGTGTACCTAACAAGATGCCCCTTCATAGTCTTCACCCTCTTACTAAGGTAATCCTTTTCTTTGTATTGACTTCTTTTCGACATAGAAGATGGCATACTTCAATCTTTCTGATCTGTTAGCTCCCTCTGAGCTCGGATCCAATTAGGACAATGTCTCTCAACACATATCCCTATCTCTGGGAGAGTCTTCTTGTCACAAATGTACTTTATTCTTCCATATGTTGTTCGAGTTTAGGCATCCTTTAATATGGTCTTGTAGTCCTCACTAAGAGGCAATGGAAGAGTAATTACAACCAAGCAAAGAATTCAAAGACGAGATTAATAATAAAAATAACAACAATGGTAATAATCAAAGAAGAGAGATATAAACCACTTATCTTTTGATAAGATGTCAACTCCCTATTGATCTTGGCATTTCTTGTATTCAACTTGTAGATCAACCTTGTCCATACAACTGATATGATGTCATCGCTTTCATGCATAGGCTACGGTTTATTCTTTCAGCGAAAACAATGTTCTAGGCCCAATCCTAGGGCATTGTCCATAAACCATAGATATTTATTATTCAAGTCCTTTTTACTTGCTAGGGTTTACGTACTTTAGTTATCGAAATGTATAAAGCCCTAAATAATTTTAACTTTCCAAACCCTGATTTTAAAAGACCCATTTTGTACCTCTTGCAAGTCCAAGATAAAAAACCACATAATCCCCATGTTTGATCAATCGGGAATGTTCCAGACAAGATCAGGGATTAGATCATCGGCTTTGACCTTTTCCAACTCGAGATATTATAATCATAACATTTGTAATAAAGATAACACACCAATTTTCACAAATCACTTGTCTTTCGACAAACTTCAACAAGGTGTGCTACAAAGATCTTAAGCAACTATGCTTTATTTTGAATTTCTGCAAGAAAAATGGGTACTGAACTCTGCCAAAACCTTCTTAATAGGATATTTTTCCCAACAACATGTGCTTTGTGAATTATTATATTGTGCCTGGCCTCCTAATATAATATATTAGCTTGTTTGTAAGATAGCTAGAACTGTATCCTAAGAACATGATATTTTAGAAAGCCTTGCACATACTTCTTTTCCTTTAATCAAGATATGGTATGAAATGGTTCTTGAAAGATGATCCATCATATTTTAGAGCATTGAGCTTGCAATTGCATGGCAACATCTTACTTTTGAACATATAATATGTCAACTTTGATCATAGGTGTGTTATGTCAGACTAGCATTGACTTGCTTGGGACAAAGATGTCATTCACCATTATAGTTATATCTTTCTCAATTGAAAGAAAAAGGATAGAATTATTATCTAATCATCAGTTAATCTTCTTATGGTTCCTTTTTTACAAGACTAATGTTACAATGTTAATTCTAGAATAGTTCTTAAGAGAGGAATAATCATAAGAAACCTTTCAAATTTTCCATAACATCAATACGTTTCCTCAATAATAGTGTCACAAAAGGCTTAATTTTATTGTTTGTGGTTGAGAGAGATACCCTATAAATATAGCCTCAAAAGAGACTTTAGATCCAAACAAATTTTTTGAGAGAAATAGTACATACCTTGTAATAAATCTTTGTTTTGTGATCATACCCTTATTCCTAGTGTTGACCATAAGTTCATAGCTTCACTGGTCTCCTTGTAGGCCAAAAAACTCATCATTGTAGGGCAAATGCATGGAGATAGAGTCATACTTTGATGGTGGTCAAGCACTTAGAATAATGCATCAATTCTTCTTCGTAGATAATATTATACCTTCAACAGGAAGCAAGATGTTTCTTTTGGGCTGCTTCTTTTAAACCTTAGATTCTTCAAATCAATATTTCAATGGAAAAAACAAATTGCAGGTTGGCTTGATGTTATTTATGAAGCCATTCAGAATTTTACCATCACTCCTTAAAATTGAGTCAACCTTGGCCTTTTGAAGTAGTTGATTGAGGTCGCTTTGTTTAATTCTCGAGGCTCTTCTTCCTCTCCTTGAGGTAACTTTAGATCTTGCGATATTTCTGAGGCTTGGACTGAGATATTTCAGCCTCTTTAACAAAGATGACTTCAAGGCTTGAAACAAAGATAAAATTGTTGCCTTCTTCTAGGCTGCCTTCCCCTATAGCTCAATCAACCTGAATAGAGGTGATGAATTTGACATGAGAGTGTAGATATTATTTAGACAAAGGAGGCGAATTAGGGCCTTCTTTTGAAATGACTTGTTGAACTAGGGTCGCTTGTTCACCATAACTCTGATACCATGTTGATTTTTCATGGTGTCTTCTAAAATGATAATTACTTCTAATGATTAAGTTCTTTTCTTATTGTTATTCATCATTAATAAAGTACAATGTAGACATAAACAATATAACATATATGATAATAGGATCATGAATAAATAGCTGAGCAATAAACACAAGAGTTTTATCTTGGGAAAACCCACTAGGGT